>LPNX011210099.1:209211-224503 GCA_001517045.1 Pseudotsuga menziesii | reverse complement strand
ATATATATATATATATATTTGCTTCAGGCATTGCACAGTTCTTCCCCCGTTTGATAGGGATTCAAGCAGCTGACATTCACAAGCTTTGGCAGCACCACCCCGTCTAAGTGATGCAATTGAACTACACCCTCAGAGGTAATAGAATTAACAAGATAAGGGCCTAACCAGTGCATCTGTAACTTACCTAGATTCTTTAAGAACTTGCTGTCGTATAACAACACCAAATATCCTTGTTGAAACTGTTTGTTTTTTATATGGTGATCATGCCACACCTTCTGTCAATCCTTCTCCATGCGCTGATGGAACCCTACGATGAAATGATCTTCCTCAAGCTGTAGTGACTGCGTTGCACTCTCTTCTAGTGTGGCTTCATCATCCATGCCTATTGCTGGTACAATACGTAAACTGGGAATGATGTACTCCATAGGCATGACTTCCTCTTTCCCATATACCTACTTAAATGTTGTTTTCCCCATCAATATTTTACAAGTGGTGTCATATGCCCATAGCACTGCTAGAATATTCAAATCCCAGTCATCCCGGTTAGCGTTACATACCTTTGTAAGTGCATGCTCCAAGATCTTGTTGAATGCTTCTATAGTCCCATTTACCAGCGGGTGATAAGGTGTACTTTTCTTATGTTGTATCTGTAGCTCCTCTGTCAGCGCTCTTACTGTGCGATTGATAAAATTATTGCCTTGGTCACTCATCAATATCCTTGGGCATCTAAACTGCATCAGAATGGTATCAAACAGAAATCTTGTTGTTGTCCTAGCAGTACAATCTACGATAGGTGCAGCCTCAGCATGTCTTGTCAAGTAGTCTATTGTTGTGATTATGTATTGCGCACCAATTATTTTCCCTTATGGGTTGATTGGACCCACAAAATCCATAGCCCATTTATAAAAAGCTTGCAAAGCTACCAATGGAACTAGCAGCATCTCATCTAGGCACGATGGCTTCCCCGTGCTTTGACAGACATCACAGGTTTGTGCATAGTCTGTTGCATCATTATGTAACGTAGGCCACCAAAGACCGACATGAAGCACCTTCCTTGTCGTTGCGTGCCCTCCATAGTCCCCCAGTAACTCTCACATGGGATTCTACTAAGATCTGCCCTTGTTCATGTGGTAAGACACATCACCACAAAATTTCATCCTGTCCAAGCTTGTATAACTACCCAACAATCAATTGGAAGTCCGAAGCCTTGAATACTAGATGCTTCTTTTGATTTGTTGAAAACTCAAGGGGCACAACTCCTGTCGCCAAAAACTGAATTATTTGGTTGTAATAATAATTTGCAACATCAACTCTAAATAGTTGTGCGTCTGGCATACCCTCTTCAATGTTTGTTGGCTCTTCACCTATTTCAATTCTGGATAAATGATCGGGGCCAACATTCAAGCGACCCAGCTTCACAATTATTTCAAAATCAAACTTCTAAAAGAGAAGTAGCTAGCGGCATATCTTCCCCCCCAACACAGGCTTATTGACCAGATACTTCAATGCAGAATGGTCAGTAAACATCTTAAAGTGATCGCCTAGAAGGTAATTTCTAAACTTTTGCAGTGCATATACCATTTCCAAACCTTCTCTCTCTGTGGTTGTATAGCTCTTCTCAGTAAATGATAGCTTCCAACTAGCGAAAGCGATCGGGTGATCTAGATCTCCTTCTCCTGGCTGCGTGAGCACTACTCCTAGTGCAACAGAAGATGCATCAACATGAACATGGAACTCCTTTTTCCAGTTAGGTAACACAAGTATCAGTGTCAAATCCATCTTGGCATTTAGCGTGTCAAAGCTACTTTGACATTCTGGACTCCATATGAACACAACATCTTTCTTCAGTAGTTTCTCCATAGAGGCAGTAATCACAACATATCCCCTAATGAATTTGTGATAGTACCTGGTGTGCCCCAGTGTCACCCGAAGCATATTCACATTGGTTGGTGGTGGTAAGATCAAGATAAGCACTATCTTTGCAGGATCAACCAATAATCCTTGCTTGCACACAATATGTCCCAACAGCATCCCGAATGGTGCGCAAAAAATGCACTTCTTGGAGTTCAGCATGATCTAATGCTGTTGACACCGTTCTAACATAAGTCACATATTTTCCAAATAATCCTTCATTATACCATACATGGTCCAATAATCCATATATACATGTAGGAACATCTGAATGAAATCCTTAAATGTTGCGACAACAACTCTAGAAAAAATTGTAGGCGCATTCTTCAACCCAAATGGCATCACGGTGTATTGGAAGCAGCCCCACTCAGTGCCACAAATGTGGTTTTATGTCAATCCTCCTTGGCAATTCTGATCTAGTGATAACCAGAGAATCCGCCTGTGAAAGATTACATTTCTTGACCACATACTCCTTCAATTACTTCATCAATGAATGGGGTCGAAAAGGGGTCATGCATATAGACATCGTTCAATTTTCTTAAGTCGACACAAATCTGAACTTCACCCGTTTTCTTGTCTTGGACCACCAAGGGACTAATCCATTCTGATTCTTCTATCAACTCAATGATTCAAGCATCCAGCATCCAGTCAAGTTCATCCTTGACTCTTTCTTTGTATCATGGATTCATGCAATATGGCCTCTGTCGTACTGGTTTCTTATCTGGTTTTAACAGAATCTTCATCTCTCCTAGATCACCCAGTATCCCCTTCATCTCTAAGAACTTTGTTGGAAAGATATCTTGAAATTCATGTAGCAAGTTTGTGATTTTTTCCATGGTCTCCTCATCCCAATAGTCCCCAACACTTGCGAACTTTGGGTCTTCTTCTATCCCAATGTTAACTTTTCTGATCTTCAACAGCTGACTCATGGGATCAGTTGGTACATCTAGTGTTGCAACGTCCCTACTTCCTTCTGTCTCCAGGATATTGAAATTATGTAGATCATCATCATCTTCAGGTTCTCCATGTTAGGATATTTAGACACTTAGGAGTTAGTTAAGATCAACTTGTGTAATATATCCGTTAGGTAAAAGTGTGTTTCTTTAGTATGCATTTGTAAATATTCTAATCCGACGGTCACGATATGTTCTAGACATAGAGTGATCCGACGGTTCAACTTCTCTTAGATCATACCTACCATTGATCAGTGGCTTAACACCCAATTGGTCTATGATCTCTATTTAAACAGCATAGAGGGTCCTTGGCTAGTTGATCGATTATGAGAAGTTCATGTAACTTTATATCTTTTGCATAATAAATTGCTCCAAGTAGCTATTTGGCTGGGGCCGTGGACTATTTCCCTCTTGAGGGTTTTAACCACATGACAAACATCGGTGTGTTGATCTGTGATCTATTTGTGTGAAGCGGTTTCTGAAGGTGTTCGGTCTTTTGGGAGTACCATGTGTACCCGAACACTCCAGACATGTTATAGCATTCCATTATCGACTGCATGTGGCACTGCACATGTGGATCCATAGTGCATGCGACTGGTACAATTTTTAGTACCACATCCCAAATAATCTGAAGTGCATTTTTAACATCAGGGTTAGCGTCTGCAAAAATAAAGGTCTGTGCAAAGCAAACCATTAGCTCCTCCCAAGTGGTGATGTCTCTTCTCAGATATACTAATACATACCAGGATCTTGGCATTTCATCCAGAGTGTGAATAAAGGCATAGACCCATTCATCCCTTGGTCGTGATTCCCACAATGTTTGGCATTCTATCAAATGGCCGCTAGGGTCATTCTTTCCATCATACCACCCAGTGTGGTATGATTCTGCATTGTTGAACTGAACTGTCATCAAGCATCGACACTGGGTTGATGAAAATTTCTTGGCCTGCGAGCCTAACTTGGTGGGTGTGCCATCTTTGGCCTGCGAGCCTAATTCGGCGATTGTTCCTTCTTCTTCTTCTTCTTCTAGCTTCCTTGAAAGGTTTCCAACTCTAGTTTCTGATGATGACAGTGAGGATGAAAATCCACCTTCGCCTGCTCATGTTCCTCCAATTGCACCAGCACCAATACTTCCTCAATGGGTCTGTTCAACATGTGAAGCAGCTGGTGATCTTGATGGTGATCCTAGAGATCAACGACGAACACATTCTCAGTTTCAGTGAGCCTCTTCTCTTTTGGCTCAAGTTTCTGAGAATCATGATCCAGAAAATTTTGTAGAAGCTTCAGGAAATCCATATTGGGATGCAGCTATCAATGAAGAATATCATTCCTTAATGGCAAACGATACTTGGGATCTTGTTCGTCTTCCAAAAGGAAGAAAAATTGTCAGATGTAAATGGGTCTACAGAACTAAGTATGCATCAGATGGAAGTGTTGAAAGACTTAAGGCAAGGTTAGTTTCCAAATGTTTTTCCCAAGTTGAAGGGATTGACTACAATGAAACCTTTGCCCCTGTAGCAAAAATGAACTCCATCCGCCTTGTTCTTTCCCTTGCAGCCTTACATAACTGGGAATTCCATTAAATGGATGTCAAGTCTACCTTCTTACATGGTGATTTACATGAGGAAATTTACATGGAACAACCTCCTGGATATGTTTAGGATAACTCTAGCCTTGTTTGTCTCCTTAATAAATCCTTATATGGCCTTAAGCAAGCTCCTAGAGCATGGTATGCCAAAATGGATAGCTTTCTCCTTAACACTGGTTTTTCTAGATGTCATTCTAACCCCAATTTCTATACCAAGAAAGTAGGAAACCATATCATCATACTTGTTCTTTATGTTGATGATCTTATCCTTACTGGTAGTGACCCTAAACTTATAACCCATGTGAAATCTAGTCTTAAGCAACATTTTGAAATGTCAGACTTCGAACATTTGCATTATTTTCTTGGTCTCCAAGTCTTGCAAACCAAAGAAGGAATATTTCTTTCCCAGTCTAAGTATGCATGTGACCTTCTTCGTTGCTTCCACATGGAAGATTGTAAACCAGCCCCTTCTCCCTTCCAGTCTGGAGTCAAACTTTCTACCACTTGTACTTCCCCTGATGTAGATGCCACCTTGTATCATTAGCTTGTTGGTAGTATTTTATACTTGACTCATTCCCGTCCTGACCTTTCCTTTTCCATTGGTCGTGTTGCCCATTATATGCAAACTCCTCATGAAAGTCACTGGAAAGCAGCAAAAAGAATACTTCGATATATTCAAGGTACAATTCAGTTTGGGATTCATTACAGTACAGGGGGGGAACCTTTGTTGGTTGGTTTCACTGATTCAGATTGGGCCGGCGATCCCGATGATCGAAAGTCTACTACATGTTATGTTTTCAGTCTAGGATCTGGACCTGTCACTTGGGCTTGTAAGAAACAACAAGCTCTTGTTATTTCTTCAGCAGAAGCATAATATTGAGCCATAGTTAATGCTAGTCAGAAAGCTTTATGTCTTCGACAAATCCTTTTAGAGTTTGGATTTGAGCAGCAGTAGCCTACTCCACTTTGGTGTGATAATCAAAGTGCCATCAAGCTTGCCAAAGATCCAGTTCTACATCAGCGCAGAAAACACATTGAGCTACACATGCACTTCATCAGAAATCTTGTTCATGATAGTGTTATTGAAGTTTTCTATTGCCCTACAGATGATCAAGTTGCAGACATCTTCACCAAGTCTCTTACAGAAGTGAAGTTTTCTAAACTTCGGTCTATGTTAGGAGTTCAGGAATGTGTCCTTAAGGGGGGATAGGCTCTAATGCCTCCTTCCTTCTCCTAATAGTGTCACTTTTGTAAATCCTTCAATCCTATCCCAAGTTATTCTTAAGGGGGAATGTTAAGATATTTAGACACTTAGGAGTTAGTTAAGATCAACTTGTGTAATATATCCGTTAGGTAAAAGTGTGTTTCTTTAGTATGCATTAGTATGCATTTGTAAATATTCTAATCTGATGGTCACGATATGTTCTAGACATAGAGTGATCCAACGGTTCAACTTCTCTTAGATCATACCTACCATTGATCTGTGGCTTAACACCCAATTGGTCTATGATCTCTATTTAAACAGCATAGAGGGTCCTTGGCGAGTTGATCGATTATGAGAAGATCATGTAACTTTCTTTCTTTTGCATAATAAATTGCTCCAAGTAGCTATTTGGCTGGGGTCATGGGATATTTCCCTCTTGAGGGTTTTAACCACGTGACAAACATCGGTGTGTTGATCTATGATCTATTTGTGTGAAGTGGTTTCTGAAGGTGTTCGGTCTTTTGGGAGTACCATGTGTACCCGAACACTCCAGACATGTTATAGCATTCCATTATCGACTGCATGTGGCACTACACATGTGGATCCATAGTGTATGTGACTGGTACAATTTTTAGTACCACGTCTCGAATAATCTGAAGTGCATTTTTAACATCAGGGTTAGCGTCTGCAAAAAGAAAGGTCTGTGCAAAGAAAACCATTAGCTCCTCCCAAGTGGTGATTTCTCTTCTCAGATCTGCTGATACATACCAGGATCTTGGCATTTCATCCAGAGTGTGAATAAAGGCACAGACCCATTCATCCTTTGGTCATGATGCCCACAATGTTTGGCATTCTATCAAATGGCTACTAGGGTCATTCTTTCCATCATACCACCCAGCGTGGTATGATTCTACATTGCCGAACTGAACTGTCATCAAGCATCAACACTGGGCCCATCCAATAATTGTGTTTTTCTAAGTTGCCCACCAGCGTGCTGGAGTAGCCTTCAGTGCTTCTTCCAGTGCCAGCAATCGCTGTGGTTTCGAGACCTTTTCTTCAAGTTCCATTATGAACATAGAAAGTTTAGGTATCCCTTCATAAACTAGTAGTTCTACAATCTCAGTCACAACATGGTGCAATGACTTTGTGATTAATCCACACTTCCTAAAGGACACCTCATGCATGCAATTTTTCCAATTTTCCAACGCATCCTCAGAATCAGAAGACATAGAACTAGCACTATGCCAAACAAGTTCTCCGTCAGCCATGGGGTGAATATAATATTCAGATATATTTTAGGCATGATCCCACCCCCTAACAACTTCATATTTTACTGGTTCAATGTATCGCCTTCCTTCATCAGGATCCATAGGTGCAATAACCCTAATATCTTGGTTCTCAAAAGTCATCATCCGCTTTTTGATGTTAATGACTGCCATGTTGTCATTGTCCCATCCAACCCTTAGCAATGCGTGGTATGAGCCTTCCCCATTAACGACTTCAATTATGTTGAAATTAGCACGATTCCACATACCTTCAACATCTATGACCAGGTTAGATACCCATCCAATTGGTTGCACGTTCACCTGATTGGATAATCATAGTTGCACAAGGGACCATCCCAATGTCGGTTCCCCATCTTTTCCCATATCTGCTTTGTTAGGATATTTACCTCTGATCCTAGATCTAAAATGACCAAGTTGACTTCATAGTCTCTGATCTGAATATTCATACGCATCTCCTTACCTGTATTCTTCTTATGTAAATATTTCATTGCGGACTCCTTACCCGGGCGATGCAACAAATTTTCAATCTCATCCAAAGTGTCTGGGTCTCTTTCCAGTGACAAGAAACTCACAAAGAATTGTTTCAAGGTACCATGTTTCCACGATGGTCCTTCCTTTAGTGTGGAATCAAAAGCAGGAGGCATTTCATAGACATGCGACTTACCCAGATTTCTTTCAATCATATCTCGTGCTCCAAAAAATGTTTCCTTCTCAATTGCAATATCAAACGGTGCCTTCTTCTATCCAACAAGTCGAATCTATTGGTGGGGTCCATCTTCTCCTATTGTGAATCCTGCATGGGTGACCATGGTAACATCAATAGCCTCTTCCCTGGGCTTTATTGAGATCATCGCAACCGTCGGCCCTTGATTCTGGTTCATTGGTGGATTTTGAGACATCAACGGATTCAGGTTCAATAGGGGGGTTCATAGGTTGGTTCACAGCCTAATTCTAGGTTGGAACTTGATTATGTGCTTGGTTCTGCAACTGGTTCTATTTTTGCATCTAATTCTGAGTCTATACCTGAGCCTGGCTCTGCAATTCAAGAACGTTCCTTGCCTGCCATCGTGCAATTAGCTATGGGAAGTTTTCAACAGTATGGTCAATCGTAATGCAATATGTGCATGAGCATTGCAAGTGTGTACGATCCCTCTGGTAGTGCCCAAATACCCCACAATTATAACATTGTACTGATCCATGACCTCGTCCTCCTCCTTGTCCAAAGCATCCTCCTCTTCCTTAGAATCCTTCACGAAATCCACCTTGTTGATGATACTGTGTCTGAGCCATTTGTTGCGTTAGGGGATTCGGATGTTGTTGAACATACTGAGCATCTTGAACATATTTTAGTTGGGCCTACGACATCTCCATTTGGTTATACTATGAATGCGGTGCAAACTGTGGCTATGGTGCAAACTGTGGCTGTGGTGCAAACTGTGGCTGCGGTTGTGATAGTATGAATTGGATCGACAGCCGTGGTGTATACTACTATTGTGGTTGAGATTTCACCGCTGGAGGTTGTACCACTTGTGGTTATTGCGCTGCACGATGATCTTCCCCCCTCACAAAATATGAATCATATGTCATGTCCTGAAGTAGATCGTATGCACGACAATTCCTATCTTCATGCCCCATTGATTTACAAAAGAAACAATATAGGTTGGTTGGATTTGATATTATCTTCTGCATGTAGCTACACTTGTCACAACCCCATAAATTCCGAAAAATTTAAAACTTTTAAAAATAGCATATAACTTCATTAAATGCAGTCAGCAACTATTTGATTTGTTTTATGTTACTAGAATTGTAACTGAATGATCCTTTAATTATACTTAACTTAAAGAGTAATTCTTTTCAGTTACTGATTGTTTTTCTGCTTGCGACACAAGGTGGTTTTGTCATGAAGGACTGGGATTACTTAGCTTTCAATCTAATTCAGCGGTTTTCTTCTATTACAGGTAAACAGGTAAGATGTATGGGTCACAGTTAACAAGTCTCGAAAGTTTACAATACGATTTGCTGTATAAAATTTATTTAGTGAAAGTTCATACATGCTAGACAGAATTACCATGCTTCTAAAGGTACAACTTTTACTAAGTTTCCTTTGAGACTTATTGCTAGAGAATTGAATTCTACACATAGAGATGGTAGTTAACTTTTCTATACAGAAAAAAAAAATAGGGTTTAACAAGTCTACAGAGTATGAAACCATTAAATGTTCATACTGAAGGAAACTGTAAGAATGTAATAATTATTTCTTTACTTAACAGCTAGCATGGTAGAAAAATCACAACATCAAAGGTTTACTTCTATTATTCATAGTTACAGTAATATGCCATGTTCAGATTGCATCCTATTCAGATTTTCAACTGATAAGATATTACTAGTATCGATCTATACTTTTCTTACTTAAGCATTTACAAGTTTATGGTTTGATACAAGTATTCCTTTAATAATTTAAGAGTTTGCACTGTTTTAGGATGCTAATCTATTTCCAAAATTGTCATTTGGATAGAAACCAAATCACCTTTAGGATCAGTCCTAGACTTATCATATTTAACCCCTTTATGAATTTTCAAGACTATACTATCAACAAAGATGGTTAAAACTACCCAAGCTACCTATCATTAATTTATAAAATCTTTCATAAATTTATGAGCTTAGAAAGTGACAAAAGTCTAAATGTCACCACAAGGATTCTAAGCCTATTAAAAAGGTTGCTAATCTATTAACAAGTATCAATGATATGAACTAGAGCAAACCAAAATCAAATGGATTAGTAACATAAAATAAAGTACCACTAATTATAGACTTTAAAGAAATGTTATGTCGCTTACCTTCATTTGAAGACTAAGGCAATTGGCATTATAGTTGTGGGTTTACAACAACTATGCCATAACCATAATCCAATGCTTTATAACTCCTTGCAACTTAAACAAATCTCCATACCTATGTATACGAGACTATATAACGAGCAATATCTATAGTGCAAGGTTTTATAAACATAAGGCTAATGTTACGTGGTTGAAATCATAATGCAGCTGATACTATGGTATAATGAACCTTACGAGATCTCCATGCAATGGTTGGTTTATAGATCAGTCAAAGGAGACAAAGGTCGTGGAACTTTAGAATTTTACCCACTGCATGCAAAGTATTTTGATTACTACATGGTCGCGTTTTAGCCATGCATTAGCACTTTAAAACTGTTGACCCAACCCTAATTCATCATTTCTCTTTTTCCTTCGGGCCTTTGGCCGCTCTGCAACCCTCCTGGTTCATTTTCCTGTTGTGTTGTCTGCTATCGGTCCTCTTGCTGCTCCAGCTCTTCGTGAGCTAGGCTACTGCATCGTGTGGGGCGATTATGGTGTTGAAAGACTCGTTGCTTGTCTCTGCAATACCTCCGTTGTGTTACTTAGGCTCTGGTCTGTGACATTCCTTACCTTTCCCATTCCCATGAGAGTGATTCCTCCTCCATGTAGCGTGGCTTATGCTGTCTGCAGACTGTGTGTTGTTTACCAGGATAGAATGTTGCAGCCGTAGGGTTTTTCCCTATCCATCGATTTGCTGGGATTTCTTTTGCTGTCAATGGTGGAGAGTGTTATCAACATTGTTCCTTTGCCATCGATTGGCAGGTTCTTGCTTATGCTAGTCCCAGCATCGCTATGTGGGATTATCCACTGCTAAGGTAATCATTACTTCATTTTCTTTAATGTTACAGCTAACAAAAATTTTAATATATTTCCTTTGTACTTAATATAATCACTAACAGTCGTCCGTGTAATGGTTTTGCAGGTAAATCTGCTACTTTTCTCTGCTTACCAAAGGAATGAGGGTTACGGCATTACGGGCCACGGTAAGCCCTGGTCTCTTCATGGCTTGTCCACTTTGTGTGAATCCTTAAAGGATTGTGATGGGTTGGTCGTTGCGGCCCTTTTTGACCTTCATGGTTTTTGGTTGTTTGTTTTTGATGTTATGGTTCAGGGGTTAAAACCCTAGCTCTCAAGCAGAGCTCTTCGGCTTCGACCGTGAGTGTAAAATCTCGTTTGTAATTATTATTGTGTTTAAATACTGGACAGGCTGTAAGCCTTCATGTAAATTTTTGTTACTGCCGTGGGTAATACTACTGCACTGGCTTTTATTTGCAGTCAATACATTTGTGTATTTTGTAAAGATTAGGGTGTTTACCCTGGGTTATTATACCCGTAAATAGTTACTGCAATCTTCTCCTGCATTCTTTACTTGCTTACGCTATAGAAGTTTCGAATGCTTATTATGTTTAATTTTTATTCTTATAAACATAACTGTAAGTAAAATACTGTTAATTTTACCATTAATTGATTTACTTGTAAATAAATTGGATTTTATAGGGTTTAACCCTAAATGGCAGTGAAGGATATAATACTGTTCTTATTTCTTTTAATGTTAAAATAAATTTAAGATAAGAAGGCATCTGTCACATTAGGGTTACTGATTAAGTTTAAAGCAATTAAGCTCGACTGCAGAGCATCCTGTACTTCTGTCTTTTCTTCCTGCACAGATAAACATTTGATTTGTATACTGAAAATAAATGTTATTATCTAGTTTATAATATAACCGTCTTGTTAATAAGAAAATTGTAAATGTTATATTGTTTATACCCTGATAATAATATAGGGTTTTATATCCCTCTTTCAATTTATCTTGGCACTGTCAGTAAATTTGTACTTATAACTCAGTTAGTAAAGTAGTTCTAAGATACAGTATAAAAATGTTTTGAGTTTTACTTATAGTAAACAAAAATACTACTTATATTAATACAAAATGATATTCTTGTTTTACATAAATAAATTATTATTATAATCACTACATTAACCTTCTGTGAGTACTATATTTTCGGTATTAATGTTCTTAGTTTATTTCCACCAGTTTATTGAAAATAGTACTTACTAATTAATTTAGATATAATTTATACCATACTCTCTATTTTCGTTTATAATTCAATTATTTTCTTAGTTATGATAGTTATTTATATATGTTCAGTGTTTAATTTATCTCTATCTAGGATTATCTTATAAGCATACTTATTAATATTGTTTAGAGTATTTACTTAGTTTGTTTTTGTTTATTTTTAACAGAAAGATTTATTCTATTTTAAATCCTATTACCAGTTCTGGTATTTAAACTAGATAGTATAATTATACTATTCTGAAAGAAAGTACTGTATAGTAAAACAGTAAATAACCTAGTCTAAAATCTACTATTCTATCTAATCTTTTCAATAATAGAATTTTCTAAAAAAACAAAAATATAGTGCCAGGAATAGTCTTTAAGATTTAAAGAAATTAAGCTGTGAATCTGAGAAGCATTTGAAGTTACTGGAAGTAACTAAATGATAAGAACTGTTCAGAATAAATACTACTCTAAATACCAAGATAATACCTCTATAATTAACACAGTCATACTATTCTAAAAATTTTACTATCATTCTATGCTATTTTATCATCATATCATCCTTCTATAATTATAACCCTGTGCTGGAGTACCGTCTAGTGAACCCAGATGTGGAAAAACATAGTGGTTCTTTATTTTCATCAACAGATTAATTACTAATAAATTGAAACATTCACACTACTAAACTAGCTAACTCCTCTATCATATATTATAAACATAACAATCATCCATTCATTCTCATTAAAACATAAATAGATAAGTGACAGAACCTGTTTGGAACTAGGAAAACAACAGCAATGGGAGGTCGTTCCTCCCTACCAACTCCTGGAGAGCCCTCTAACAGTGACTCCTCGGGACCCTCGAGCTTGCTCTGGTCTCCCTTGTTGGAACTAGGTGCAGCAAAGTCAGATACCAGTCTTCAAACTCAGTATTAACTCAGGACTTATTAGTTAGTTCTCCCAGCTACAAAGCTGTAATAAACCAAGTTACTGCAGCAATCCTCTCAGACAACTTCCTCACTGTTTTTCCCTCTTTCCTCAATGAATTTCCTGAATAACATTCACCTAAATGAATTCTCTCTGGAAAATCTGAGCAGCCTCAGCTCTCTTCATTGAGTACTTTTAAAAGATTGCCTAGGTCTTTTTTGGGTTAACTGTCATTTAATGAGCCACCTGCTCTGATCCCACTTTCTTGGTGGATCATGACCCCAAATGTAGGGAAGTTGCCACCTGCAACTTAGGAAGTGTTTGAGGATGCTGCCACTTGTCTATTTCCTTCCACCAGTTTGACCAGTAACCTCTTTTTAACAGCTCTCCCATGCTGTTGTCTCCATAATTTATTTATTAATAATAAAAATATTCTGAATTACATTCCAATTCTGTTGACTCTGCTGAGTCATCAATCCTACGTAGCATTAAATTTAACATAATGTCTCAGGAATAGAATTAAAACAATTTACATAATTTTACAAAATTGGGGTATGTGACATACACACCCCCTTAAAATGTAACATCATCCTCGATGTTACTTATTCTTCATCTTCTGCAACCTCCTGGAACAGATTCGGGTATGCTTCCTGCATCTTACTTTCCAGTTCCCAGGTAGCTTCTTTAGGACTAAGGTGCTTCCATTACACCTTCAACTGTCCAATTATGCAGTTCCGCAGAGTAATTTCCCTCCTCCCGAGGATACAGTCCGACTCCACCAGAACTTCCCCTTCTGGTTCCACCTGTACAACATTCCAATCAATTACATGAGTAGTATCATGAACATACTTTTTCAAAACAGAAATATGGAAAACATTATGCACTTTCAAATTAGGTGGTAACGCTAATTGATATGCAACTTGACCAATTCTGGATAGAATTTCAAACAGACCATAGTAACTTGGTGCTAGTTTTGCACAACTCCCCAGTATTAGGGAGATTTTCTTTGGTCTTACCTTTATGAACACGTGCTCACCCACCTGGAACTCCTTGGGAGTTCTTTTCAAATCTGCTTGGCTCTTTTGTCGATCCTATGCCACCTTTAAGTTTTCCTGCACTTGTTTCACAATCTGTTCCATTTCCTTCAATAATTTAGGCCCTAACACCAATCTATCTATTGGATTATTCCAGGAGATAGGGGTGTTACATTTACGCCCATACAGAATTTCAAATGCGCTGAACTTAGCTGAGGATTGATAGTTATTATTGTAAGCAAATTCAGCTAAATGCAAGTAATCCTCCCACTTACCTGGCTGATCCTTAACATACATTATTAACAGATCTTCCAGCACCTGATTCACTCTTTCTGTCTGTCTGTCTGTCTGAGGATGGAAAGAGGTGCTGAAATTCAGTGTTGTGTTTAATCCTTTAAACAAGGATTTCCAGAAATTCCCTGTGAATTTAGGATCCCTGTCTGAAATAATAACCTTAGGTACTCCATGTAACCTAAAAATCTGCTTTAGAAATATATCTACTATATTGGCAGCCTTGTAGGTAGTCTTGACAGGAATGAAGTGTGCTGCTTTACTTAACTTGTCCACCACCACCATAATGGAATCGTTTTCATTCTGATTTTTGGGTAATCCAGTAATGAAATCTAAGCTACTTATCTCCCAAACTAGGAATAGGCAAGGGTTGCAATAAACCAGCTGGATGTTGGTGTTCTGTTTCACTTGCTGACAGTCCAAACATCTAGCTATATACTCAGCTACTTCAGACTTCATATTAGTCCAGAAATATTCTTTTCTTAACATGGTGACAGTTTTCTGGTAGCCTGGATGCCCTGAGTGAGAGGTTTTATGAACTTCATCCAGAATCAGCAATTTAACCTTAGGCACATTAGGCACATACAATATGTCCTTAAACAATAAAAATCCATCTTTATTTAGACTATAACCCTTTATTAAACTTTCTGTAGGTTCTTCTTTAGCTGTAACTTGTAATTTTTGATAAATTTCATCCAATTTTATCCCTTCAGTCAGCTGTTCATTTAGATCAGAAGCATAAGTACTGATTGCTGCTGTAAAATTCAACTTTGCATTTCTGCTCAAAGCATCAGCCACCTTATTTTCTTTTCCTTTTATGTGCTGAATTTCAAAATCGTATTCACTTAAGAAGGCTAACCATCTTGCTTGCCTTGCATTTAAGTTGGGCTGATCTAAAAGGTATTTCAAACCCTTATTATCAGTCATTAAAGTAAACTTTCTGCCTATTAAGTGGTGTCGCCACATTTTTAAGGCATGAATAACAGCAGGAAGTTCCAAATCGTAAGTGGCATAATTCTTTTCGTGGATCTTTAACTTCCTGGACTCATAGGCAATGACATATTAATTCTTGCACATGATCTAGGAACTAAGAATCAAAATCATCAAAGAATAATTAACAAATACTCATGAATTGGAAATAACTGGAATACCAAATAGGCTTCCTCT
>LPNX011210099.1:147165-194392 GCA_001517045.1 Pseudotsuga menziesii | reverse complement strand
CCCCCCCCCCCCCCTCTCCCCCCCGTGCAAACATGGCGGCGGCCACAGCAAAGTGCTAAATGCCGAACCAAGGTAGTGGCTGCAAGGTAGATTGAGAAAAAGGGAAGGAGGGGAAAGGTGAGGGGAAGAGATCATTCCTAGGGGGATGCCTCCTGAGGGCTCAAATGATCCCGACGATCCAGATCCGATTACAATCAATCCGAGGGAAAATAGAGATGTGGAAGGAAAAGGAATTAATTGGGAAGTTTGTGGGATTTTGGCCCAAGGAGAAAGACCTGGTTCAACGGATCCAAATCACATGGAGTACAAAGGCCCACCACAACCTGCAATTGGGAGCAAAGGGTTTTTTTACCATCATCTTCTTCAACCAGGAAGATCAGAACAGGATCTTGGAGGGGGCGGCCTATTTTTTCTTCTCGGTAGGGCTTTACCTTCAACCCTGGAAGGAGTGCTTCAACCCTAAATCTGAAGATCTGACAATAGCCCCGGTGTGGATCCGCTTGGTGGGTCTAACTGGGGAGTACTAGGATATGGAAATCTTGCATAATATTGGTAATTCAATCGGGGAATTTGTGAAAGTTTCCGAGCAAACCAGGCTCCAAAGGTATACTAGGTTTGCTCAAATCTATGTGTATATGGATCTCTCGAAGGACCTTCCTAAATCGGTAAGATTGAAATAGGATTATGAAGAGTGGATCCAGCAGATTGACTATCAACAGTTGCCCTTTCGGTGCAAGATCTGCCATGAGTATGGTCATTTTGGGAGAAACTGTCTGAAGGGGATTCAGAAGAAAATTACCCCAGACCAAGAAAGGGAATCTCAATCCAATGATAGTTTCACACAGGTCAAAAATAGAAGGAGGGGCAGGAGCAACGGAGGACATAAATTGTGTAAGGAAATGGCTGGAAAAACCCTAGTCTCCTCAAACCCTTTCCATGTCTTAGTGGAAGAGGGAGAGGATAAATCGAAGGAAGAGGGAGGACCAACCAATGCCCAAGAAACAGACATGAAGGGATAGGAGGATGAGAACAACATTGGCAACATGACGGTCATCATGGAAGAAGACGAAGCCGAGGACATGGAACTCGAGGATCTGGATCTGGATGCACTAGAAGAAGAGTGCAGAAATGCAGGCAAGGGATACATCTCCCAGGAATAAATCGAGCTCTTACAATAGGACATTATCTAGTCCAAAGCACATAAGTATCTGGGGATCAGCGTAGAGGCATAGAAGGGAAGCAAGAGTAAATCATCGGAGGAAGACCAGAAGAGAGGCCGAAAAATGAACAAGCAGAGCATAGCAGAAATTGGAGTCAAACTGATCGAATCAGGCCAGTATCCTACAATCAAGGTGGCCTTCTATGAGGTAAGTAAAGCTACCCAATTAATATTGTCTCTTGTAATATTATAGGGTGTAATCACCCAAGGAATATTAGAACCCTAGCTAGGAAGATAAAACAAGAAAAACCAGACATTCTTTTCTTGCAAGAAACCAAGTGTATCTTTGAGACCATGATAAAGATTGGGAAAAAGATGTGGAAAGGTAGCCAGGTCATGGAAACGGACATAGATGATATGAAAGGGGGAATGGCCATTCTATGGCAGTCTAGAGAGGTGAATCTCTTGGAATGGAGAGCCAGTCACTTCTCCCTCATAGAATAGTTTCAAATATTAGGATCAGAGATCAATAGAATGATAGCTAATATATGGCCCAAGTGCCTTTCCTCAGAAGCAGGCCTTTATTCACCATATGAGATGACTCTACATGTCGGACCAAGAAGTAAAATGGATTATAGGAGGATATTTTAACCTGATTACCTATCTTCAAGAAATTAAAGGGGGAAGAAGGATGTTGGACAAGTACCAGGAGGAATTTCAGGAGGTTCTAGCTCAAAGTACTCTAGTGGACATGGAAAATGGGATAGCTGGTTTACATGGAACAATAGGAGAGGTGGGGACCATCTAGTCGCCTCTATATTATATAGATTCTTAGTGTCATAGCACATGGTCAGAGGCCCAGGGGAAATTAGGGCAAATGTGCTCCCAGCAGCTGTCTCTAATCACTGGCCAGTATGCCTTAGTTGGGATGGAGTGGTTGCTCAACTACCTAAGCCTTTTCACTTTGAATAGTTATGGCTCGAGCACAAGGACTTTAAAGGCCTTATAGAGCAATGGTGGTAGGATATGGACAACCCTAGGGGGATAAGGATGTACATCTTCTAGCAGAAGCTCAAGGCACTAAAAGCCAAGATCCGTACATGGAATAAAGAAGAATTTGGCAACATCTTTCAGGACAAAAAGAGGCTTACTCAGGACATACATCTGAATCAACAAAAAGGGATAGAATTGGGGTGGGACTTAGGGATGAAAGAAAAGGAGAAATACCTTTTTTCCTAGCAGGAATCCAGAGAGAGGAAGGAGCAAATATTTTGGAAACAAAAGTCCCAGGTCAAATGGCTGAGGGAGGGAGACAAAAACACCAAATTCTTCCATAACTCGGTGGCTAGCAATCGGTTGGGGTCTAAGATATTCAAAATCAAAAGATCCAATGGGACCCAAGTGGAAACCAGAGAAGATATTGAGGAGGAGCTCACCAACCATTTCAAGGAGATCATGACAGAAGACAACACAGATAGGGGAAAGGAAATTGACATGATCATAGCTTTGATCCTCAGATCAGTAACAAGGGAGGACAATGAAAGCCTCACCAAGCCTATATCTATGCAGGAAGTTGAGGAGGTAATGCATCTGATGGCTCAAGGGAAGGCCCCAGGAACTAATTGCTTCACCTCCAATTTCTTTCATTTCTTCTGGGACCTAATCAAGGAGGAGGTTTGGGCCATTGTAGAGGAATCACAGAAAAGTAAAGGGGTGCAAAAAGCCTTCAATGTGACATTCCTAGCCCTAATCCCAAAAGGAGAGGGCGCTGATACCCCTTGTAAGTTTACACCCATATCCCTCTACAATGTGATTTACAAGATAGTTTCCAAAGTCATAGAAAATAGGATTAAGCCTCTCCTCCCGGAGCTGATCAGCCCGGAACAATTTGGCTTTGTAGAGTGCCAGTAAATCTTGGATGGTATTATTACGGTCCAAGAATCCATCCACTCCCTAAAATGATCTAAACACCCAGGAATGCTCATTAAATTAGACATATCCAAGGCTTTTGACAAGCTTAACTGGAATTATCTGGAGAAGGTGTTTAAGGCCTTTAGATTCTATCAGGATTGGGTGGAGTGGGTCATGGGTCTAGTCTCTTCTCCCTTCTACTCCATCCTGTTGAACGGCTCCCCGACGATGCTCTTCTTGCCTACCAGGGGGATCAAGCAGGGAGATCCCCTCTCCCCATTTCTCTTCATTTTGGTAGAGGAAGGGTTAAGCAAGCTAATCAAGGCCCAAGAAAAACATGGGAGGATCAGGGGGCTATCGTTCCATGAGGATATGGACAAACAAACGCACCAACAGTTTGTGGATGACATAATGTTAATGGGGCACCCTTCATTCCAAGAGGCTCAAGCCTTCAAAACAAGCCTAACAAAATTTTCTAAGGCATCGAGATTTGCAGTTAACTCAGAGAAATCTCATTTTTTTTTCAACACCCCACTCATTACCCAGAGAAACATCGAGAGAATTTTTGGTTTTCAAAAAGGATCATTACCGACCAAGTATCTAGGGGTCCCTTTGAGCCAAGGAACTATCGAGCAGGCTTCCTGGAAAGACCTTTTGGACAGGATAAAGGCTAGATTATCTATCTAGACTCTCAATCCCCTGAACCTCCTTGGGAGGTTAGTAATGGTCAAATCAGTCCTCCAGGCCATGCCTATGTACCTATTCTTAGTCTTATTAGCTCCCAAGTCAGGCTTACAGGAAATTAGATGCATCCAAAGAAATTTCCTATGGACAAGAAGAGAAACTAAAGCTAAATTCACCCTTGTTAGTTGGGATAAGGTAAGCACGCCCAAGGATAAAGGGGGTCTTAGACTCAAGGATCTCGAAGTGGTGGGGGAAGTGCAGGGAGCCAAGATATGGTGGAGATGGTGCAATTACAAATAGGAGCCTTGGGTGAATATCTGGCACATAAAGTATGCTAGGGGCTGTCCAAACACTTAGTTGGTGCATTTCAACGGGGACCCTCAAGGATTCCACAATTGGCAGAAGGCTAGAGAAGGGAGGAAATTGATCCAAGAACACAACTTGTGGGAAATTAAATCAGGAAATCTTGCCAACTTCTGGGACGATTCCTGGAACCAATTCCCTAAGCTTGGGAATGATCCCAGATGGTGGTATATCAAGGCCAGAAGTAGGGAGGAGGGAAAAGAAAAGGTTCATCAGTTCTGGGAGGGGATACCTCAGGAAGATAGGCGCGGGTGGATGGTCCCGGTCAACTAGGATTCCCAGATCTCAGCTGAGGATATTAGAGCCCTTGAGAATGAATTAAAAGAACACAACATTCTAACCGAGAATGGGGATGATACCCTCAGATGGGGATACTCTCAGAAGGGGACCGTTAGCATCAACGAAGCTTATAACATTAAAATTCAAGATCAGGTGGAAGAGGACGAGATCTGGAAGCAAGTATGGACTTCCAACCCCTAGCTGAAAGTAGCTATCTTCTGCTGGTTAGTAGTTAGGTGTAGGAGTATGATGGGAGAAAACTTGAGGCGCATAGGAATCCAAGGTCCGTCTCGGTGTGTACTATGTAATAACCAGTAAGAGAGCATGGGTCACCTCCTTGATGCATTCCCCTTCGCCTCTGATATCTAGGACAAAGGTGCGCAAATTTTCAGGAAGAGCAACAGAAGTAGAGGAAACCCAGACCAAACCATTAGGGACTAGCATCCCAAGGATTTCAAAAATAATATTCTACAGTTCTTATGGCAAGCATTTCCAAGCACTGTGATGTGGGTGATATGGAAGGAACGAAACAATATAATTTTAAGGGGAAAACAACAATCCAATGAGGATGTCTTGAAAATCATTACCTCCAATCTGATGTAAACAGTGCGCAACCTAGAGTGGAGCGATAAGGATAAGGAATTCATCGGTCTAGAGAAAAGTGTTGCTCAAGCTTGGGGACTAGATAGTGGGGTCATCAATGGTCTTCATAAAAAACCCAAGTCCTGCAGAGTTAAGAGCTCGAACTCTTGGTCTCCCCCACCAAGGCTAGTCTTCAAATTAAACTTTGACGATGCAGCTAGAGAAAATCTAGATGATTTTGGCTATGGCGAGGTATGCAAAAACTCGTCTAGATATACCATTCAATTCTACTATGGCTCGCTTGGAATGGACACCAACAACTCTGTGAAGCTAGAAGGGATGATCCGGGGCATCCAAATCATCATCAGAAACAAGTGGATGCTGGCAATAGTTGAAGGAGACTCCAGCCTTCTTGTCCAAATGGCGAAGCAACTGGCCAATGGTAAATCCATGGAGAAAGTTTCATCCAGCTGGTGCCTTTTCAATAGGATGGATGACCTCTGCACCATGGTTATGACATATCCGACACTCTCCTTCACCCACGTCAGGTGAGAGGCAAACCAAGTCGTGGAATTACTGGATAATGTCGGTGTCAATGACGTTAGGGCCATTCGAAGGGGATGACTAGAATATTTGGAGGCAGAATAATGGATTCCCAAGTGTCAACATCTGGTCGCTCATAATGTGGGTGACAGAGGATAGGTGATGGGAGGAATGAGAGAGGATCGAGGTAGGGACAGATGACAATAAGGTACCTCCATGATTCGGGCCCATTAATGCGTGTTTGCATGTGGCCTAAAATCATGAATATCTGGAGCGATCATTTAACCATTAAGTCAAGGTACGAGGGTGGTCTGGAAGGGAAAAGTAGCTCAACCTCCATATGGACCGATGATTTGGGCATAATGAGAGATATAAGAGAGTGTCAAGTATGAGGTACAGCGACGAATAGTTTTAGGATATGGGTTATCATTATCCAATACCAAACTTTTAATACGTCCATGGAGCTAATGCCTATTCATTCGAAGGTGGTTGTAGAGACCATCACCCAAATTCTGAGGAGCATTGGAGATAGGCTAGTGTGTTTTAAGGGTGGTCTGTGGGTAGAGGAAGCTCAGAGTGATTCTGTTAGAAGTGAAATTGCGAAGCAAGAGATGGCTCCACCTCGAGGAAGTCTTGGGAAACCAAGGGGTAGTATAGGTTTGACTATTAGCTCGGACAAAGGGAAAAAAGGAATTTTCATGGGGAAGAAAGCGGCAACTCAGGCCCAACTTCAGGCTCAATCAGCTGCAGAGGCCTTCAAAGACCGAATCCCGTTTATTTCCCACCTAGCAATGAATAAAGTGGAGAAGGTACTCTGGGACCAAGTTAGTTCCATGCCGATTGAAGTGGTTCGAGAAGAGGTTGATGGTTAGATTTCTGACCCCAGATCCATAGTGGGGAGAGCCTTGGCCCATGACTAGCTAGTTATGATTTACTGGGTTCTCATGAATTTGGTCACCCAGTCTAACCTCAGCGCTGTAGAAAAATTTGAGGCGAAGCTTGCTGAGATGATGGCAAAAAAGGAGGGGGATGAAGATCCCATCAAGGCTTGGAAGGAGCATAATGATGAATGTTGGGACATGTGAAGGAAGCTCAAAGCCCTCAGATTGGATTGTTGTCTTATGTACCAGAAGGTGGACTAGATCGCCTCCTTCCTGGGCATTGCTTTGTATTACCTGGATATGGAGCTTCATGTCGAGGGGGAGTCTGGCTGTTGGCTAAGTGGAAGGAGCACTAACAGAACTGATAATGCTCTAGAATAGCGTAGGATGGATGTGGTTTAGCTCCTAGGAGGTTGTGGTCAAAGCACGGGTCTGGGCCCAGGGTTCCAGGTACTTCCTTAATCCCCCAATGGGGCATCTTCTGTTCTTTTTGTGATTGTCTATGCGATTTATTTTATGGTCTATAGGTCTGTCTATCTCTTTGTCTTTTAATATAGCTTATATGATGGCAACTCTGGATGCAATTCAGGGATTGAACTTTCCATGGAGGGAGCTCTCCCACTTTTGGGTCTGGTGGGGAACCAAATGAACAAATGTATTGGGGAAAGGAAGGTTTCTAAGTGGGTTGTTTGAGGCCTGCGAGTTTTGAGCTCCATTGTAACCATTTTTATGCAGTAATACCACTTTTATTTACAAAAAAAAAACATCGTGGATCTGTTCTGAATGAGCTCTATTTATTTTGAATAAACACTTGAACCAAATCATTGTATAGACTACCTGTTTCATGACATCTTGATTATTTGAATGTAGATTTTAATGCAGGGTCAAACGTAGGTTTGAATGTAGTTTTGAATGCAAGTACAAATGCAGGTCTAAATGCAAGTTTGAATGCAGGTCTGAATAACATAAAATGATTTCAGAAGTGCTCTTTTTATGTGGATTGAAGTCCTTACATAGTATTAGTCACTGTAATTTATTTACACATCGTATGTATTAATCTCATTTAATGCGCTGCAGGTCATTGTATACATTAGATTGTGTGAATTTTATAAATAAATAAATCTACAATACATAAATCTATTATACCAGGAATCTCAGTGAAAATGTCAGCTCGGTCGGAGAATGTCATCCAGTAGGCATCTGTAGTACATAAATACTTTTGACTCATAGACAAATGTAACCAAATCATGGTTGTGGACCAATACAAGGCAGATCCATGAGAGGAATATAAAATCATGGCTACTAGAATACAAAGTAAATCCATGTGATAGAGAACTCAAACTTGGGCATAGCTACTGGACATACAATGTAGATCTATGTCATATAGACACAAATTCTAGTATACCCATGACCATACAAATATGGATCCATGCTAGATATACAAAACTCCATCGCAACCTAGGGAAAGCAATGAGTGCTAAACAAATACACAGGGTCTTCGTCTTGTCTTCCACAAAGTACGATTCTATCCATGTGATTACAATGTTCTAAATTCGAACATGGTAGAAACCACTTGATTACTGGCCAATGATGTGAACCGTTAACAAGTGCGAGGGAAATCACCATTGATGTTAATGATTCCCAGGGTACCCTAGTACAATCTACTGAGTGTGAATAGATGACCTGATGTCAAACACCCAGTCAATTTTATTGATCAAAGGTCAATGATGTGAACCTATGTCGAGAGTGAGAGAATCTATCATTAAGGTATACAGATCTCAAGGTACTAAGTTTTTATTTCTAAGACTATTTCCCAGATGATGAGCTGATGTTGACCGGAATATTCTCATCGAAGGAGGGCCATGATGAGTCCCACATCAATGACACGAAACTCAGAACATAGTTCTGGAATGATGAGAATAAGGTTACCATAAACTGACTCAAAAGTACTGACACACAGACTGTTTTGACTGCAGAGGTAAAACTTCTTCAACTTCCCTTTGAACATCGGGCGGCACGACAAAAGACTTGACAGCATGACTAGACCAGACAAACACACATTATCACAGTGGACAATGCATTCTTTTGAAAGACTTAAAGGAGTGAAATGACTCATGAAAGTGGATCGTCATGGAGATCAGCTAAATACCTAATTGACTGAAATGATATGCAGACAAGTGCCATGTTCAAAGGTAATGACAAACTACTGCCATTTATTTGCAAAATGATTCCCTTCCCATTTTCCCCATCATGGTTGATGAGTGCCTCTTTTCAGTTTTATGAGTTCAAAGAGGGTAACAAACACTTGTTATAGCTCGTTCGAAGACAAGTCCAAACTCATATGTTTTACGAACCTGAGAGAGGAGGGGTTCGTTCCCAAAAGAGGGTCTCTCAATGTTTAATTGAACGAGTCCAATGAAAGAAAACTCAGTATCGTTCATGTTTAGAGAGTCTAAACGACCATGGAAGAAGACTCCATAGGGTCATTTTTCATAAAATAGTTCACCTGAACCGAAAAAGTGATAACCTACCGTCAGATGAACGACTCTTCAAATGCTTTAACGAGCGTGAAGAAGACAATATCACTCAACAATCTTTTCGTATTTAAGGAGCCCGAAAAGAGTTTAAATAAGACTCCACTCGGTCTCTTTTCATGATGAGAGATTTTTACGAGCCTGAAAAGAATCAGAAACGGACTCGGACCTTTGATGCTAAGTTTCGAGAGTGTGACCAAAGTGTCGCAATAAACGCTCAAAAGACTTTTTCCATCTTATGGTAGTACGAAAAAGTCAAAAACAAACTCCCAAAACTTTACTACTACCGCTCTTCTATCCTGCAACGACACGAAAAAAATGTGTTTAATGTTCCAATAACTGACATTAAAGGATTACGACTAATATATTTTGAGTAATAAATGATTTTAAAACAAAACTATAGCATGTCAAACCCTAAAATGTATATAAAAGTCATGTAAATAGTAAAAAATCAAAACATTTTACCATTTACCCATAGTCGAGATCCTTTGGAGCAATTTCTTGGCCAGATTTTTAGTTACTGATATCGGGAGCATCTACCATCGGATTCATGCATCGTCAATTCTAGGTAATAGGCTAGACCCTACTCTTTCATTTCATGTCCTCATTTTTTATTGTTGATGGTGTTTTGGGCTTATATGGAAAGCCCTAAAACCATGGAAGCAGGCACCGCTCTTATCCCTTGCAGGATAAGTGGTACCCTGCTAGAACCGTGCCGAAAACATAGCGCACAGGTGGTGCCACCGCCTGTCCTCAATGGGATAGAGGTGGTGCCGGCTGTGGATAAATATAAATGGTCGCACAAGAAAAACTAGATCACTTTTGTTGATTTGAATGATTGGGAATGCTTCTAATTAATCTTGTGATGGTTTTTGACAGGTTCTTATTGATAAAAAATGGTCATATGGAAAGAGAGGTAACATGACAACAATGATGCCTTCGCTAAACGACATGCAGGTTGCATAGCCACGTTGAGAGATTGTGGAATCTTAAAGCTATTTTGCACACCCAGTATGGTATTGCATGAACGACTACTAGAGCATATACTCCGGATGTGGAATCCAGAGCAACAATATTTCGAGGTTGGTGCTCACATATTGATAGTTGAGGTAGAGGAAATCTACTTCCTGATAGGCCTTTCGAGATGGGGTTCTCCCATCTCATTGACTAGTTACCGTGGAGGGGGACATTACTACTCAAGAGTTGATAGACCACCACTGCATCCCTGGGACATGGACATCGGGGAAGAAAATTCCCATAAAAGCAGTGGTGGATGGCCCTCTACGGACTGTGTTGTTTACCATGCAGAGAGTGGTAGGAATCCAAGGGGTACACCAGGCGTCTAGATCACATATGCTCTACGCCATAGAGGCCATGGTGCCTACAGTATTCAACTAGGTGGAAGCTCTACTTCCGATATTTAAGGATCAGCTGACCAAGTGTCGAAAGGGGGAGATGAAGCAATTTGCTTTTGGTTCCATTCTATCTTGCTTATTTTTCGAGAGGGTTCCACAAATGAGACCCCAAGTGGTATTTATAGAGTTGAGGGCATGGGACCCTCGCATGCAAAGGTGGGTCTGGATTATGGACTGTACTGGAGCAGGTAGAGACAAGGTAAAGTTCGGTGACCCATTATTTTGATGGTTGAGAGATAAACTCCTCGTTGTGGAGGACTATGCATATGCAAGCACTAACTTCAGTGGTGACCCTGACCTATTGCTCCCACCTAGTGGACAGTGGGGTGATATCGGTAAGAAACAAAACACCCTAAAATGGAAAAAGTGTGTTTGTGTTTTGATGTTTTATATTTTTTATGTTTAGTAACGAGACTTGAATGTTTTCATGCAAACGTCAGAGCAGCACAACCTGGGGGAGCCTCCCCTTTGGACAGGCGAGCCGGAGCCCATTTTGTACCACTAGGTGATGATGTGACAGGGGAGTTAGAGGAAAACCTGGATAGGTTGACTCTAGACATCCTGGATGCCTCAATCGATGACCTCCCACTGAGGTATCAGAGGCCTACAATGGTAATACCGGGTCACTTTAGTAGATCACTATGTAGAGTAGCCCAGGAAGTGATGTGTTACCATGAGAATCATTAGATGCATGATGTATCCACTAAAAGCTGATAGCTTCAGGACTTTTGTATGATAATTTTTTACCTCACATCCTACGTGCTTCAGATGAGGTCTCGTGACCTATTTTTTGTAAAACATGTTCATATATATATATATATATATATATATACAGACTTCTACCTGGTGTTTATACGTCTCAAATGGTGAATGTATTTTACATGAGTTTTATGTGTCTTTTATAGTTTATTTACAATGAACCATGTTTGATTTCAATGTCATGAATAGGCAATATGCCAATCTAGGATGTAATTAGCCAATGAGTCAACAACTACATTATGTTCCCTAGGGATATGCCTATAGGTGATGGTTTCAAATGACCTTTCTAACAAATGTACTCTCTGGAAGAGATGGAGAAGCATAGGATTCCTAATGGTATAGACACGGTTTAGATGAAAAACCACAAGTTGTGAGTCCATCAAGACTACCAAGTTGCGAACATCTTGCGAGGCAGCTTCAGTCAGAAGACCTATGACTGCTCGATACTCGGTGATATTGTTGGTAGCGGGACCAATACAAACTACTCCTGAACTGACCAAATCATAAGCTAGGGAATAGAGAACCCAAGCAGCTGAGGCAAGATTCAAGGTGTGGTGGAAAGCACCATTAGCGAAGCCATAGAAATCCATCGTCTCTGCACAACCAAAACATGGTATAAACAGATGCAGACACTAAACTCAAAACCATATTGAAAATACTTAAGCACACTGAAAGTCAAGTAATATACATATATACAAGATACTATCAAAGAGAGATCTAGGCATAGTACCTCTTTAGGTACAACCCATTGTGAGGTTGTCCTAAGGGGATTCCATGATAGTCCAAGAGCTCATAGGCCCCTTTTATCTAAAACTTTGGAAATAACGAAAGGACCATACTACATGGATTCAAACTTTCCTTTCCCTAGTTTGTCATATCTCTGATCATGAGTCAAAACTAGGTCACCCTTGTTAAAGGCATGAGGTTGGACAGACTTATCATACTGTGCCTTGACGCGTTTCTTGTGTGCCTCATTAGCCAAGGCAGCATCTCTTTTAGTTTTGTCAAGGTTGTTCAAGTATAAAAATCTCTCTTCCTCTGCGGAATTGTCTGGGAGAAGTTTGACGGCAAGTTTCAAGGATGGAATCTGACATTGAATCGGTAAGACAACTTCGAGTCCATAGACAAGCTGAAAAGGTGTGAAATCAGTAGCTATTTTCACCAAAGTCTTGTAAGCCCAAAGAGCGGAGAAAAGGATGTGGTGCCAATTGGATTTATGGTCTCCAACCATCCGGCGAAGCATCATTTTCAAAACTGTGTTAATGTCCTTGACTTGACCATTAGCTTGCGGATAATAGGGCATATAGTTTTAATGACAAAAACCTAGCTTGGCACTTAGTTCCTCCATCATTTGATTACAGAAATGTGATCTGTGATCAGTAACTATGGACTACGGGACTCCAAATTTAGCTATCACATGATTGAACAGGAAGAGAGCGGCAGTCTTATCATCTTCTGCATATGTAGGCATGGCCTCAACCCACTTTGTAAAATAGTCAACGGCTATGATGATGTAACCATGCCCCCCAGCTGAGGTAGGCTTACAATGCATATGATCAATCCCCCATTTGGTGAAAGGGCCAACGGCAATGACGGGGTGTAGCGTAGCAATATGAGTGCACTTTTTTGGATTAAAATGTTGACAGGGTGAGCATTTCTTAACAGCCTCGTGACAATATTTAAATACTGAAGGCCAGAAATAGCCAATACGAAGGATTTTCTGGGTTGTAGCCATCCCAGATAAATGACTGCCACATGCTCCAGAGTGGCAATCATTCAACACTTGTTCAACTTCCTTGTGGGTAAGGCATCTCCAAAGAATGGAATTGATACCACATCTATACAAAGTGTCATTCAAGATGAGATATTATTTTGTGTGGTGACGGATATGGCGGTGATCGTCATGGGATAGATTTGGCTGAAATATTTGTGTTTGGAGATAAATGAGCAAATCTCCATACCATGGGTCAGTAATGCTTATCAGGAACAGGAATTCATCTGGAAATGAATCACTGAGCTCAGATTCGGTCAAAGCATAGGGAATATCACACATGAGCTCGGAAAAACCCAAGGATTTCTTTGATGTGGCTTTGGCAAATTCTAGATCAAACTCTTGTAGAATGACTATCCATCGGGAGTACTTGCCCCCGAGCACCTGATGAGCGAGGATGTAATACATAAGGTTCTAGTCTGCCAATACGGTGGTTGTGCGGAGCAAAATTTAGTGACAAAATTTTTAAACAACAATGACTGTGGCCAATGCTAATTTCTCCACGCGTGAATATCGGGTTTTGGAATTCATAAGATTCTTACTAGCATAGTAGATCACGTGCTCCTGACCGTTGATATTTTCCTGCACCAAAACCATAGTGATGGTAGTAGTGGAGGCAGCAATATATAAGAGAAAATCCTTTGAATAATCTGGGTGGTGTATCATGGGTGAATGAGTTAGAGCATGTTTAAGATTATCAAAGGCTTGTTGGGCTTGGCCATCCCAATAGAACGAAGTGTCCTTCTTAAGGAGACACATATAAGCGTGTGTTTTCTCTGCAAAATTGCACACGAAACGATGGAGAAAGTTTGTCTTCCCTTGCAAACTTTGGAGTTATAGAAGGTTGGTTGGGGCTAGTAGAGCTAAAATAGTGGCAATTTTCAATGGATCTATCTGGATGCCATCCTTAGAAACCACAAAACCTAACGGGCATCCCATCTCAATGCATAAAGCACAATTATGAGGATTGAGCCATATATTATAATGACGGAATCTCAGAAAAATTTCTCTAATATGACCAAGGTGGTCCCCCCATCGCTATGAATGAATAGGGAGGTCATCAAGGTACGGTTCAACAACATGTTTTATATCGTGAAACGCATAGGACATAGTATGCTGGAAAGTGGCTCTAGCATTTTTTAGGCCACATGGTAACTTCCTATATGCAAAGGTTCCCCATGGGAAAATGAATGTTTTCTTGTGCTGATCGGTGGGTAAAATATCAATTTGATTATAACCCAAAAAGCCATCCATAAATGAGAAAATGACACTTCCCGCACAGTTGTCGATAATCTGGTCGATATGCGGAGTGGGAAAGTTGTCTTTGGGACAAGCTTTGTTCAAATATCTGAAATCGATGTAGACTCTAATGGTGCCCTTCATTTTATTGACAGGGACGACATTTGATACCCATTCCCTCAGGGGTATGAGATAAATAAACCCTGCTTTGAGAAGTTTCTCTATTTCAGCTTTGATAGCTGCGGTTTTCCGTGGATGGACTTGCCTTAGTTTTTTCCTGAGATTTTTAGCAGTGGGATATGTTTTTATTTCATGGACCACAATGGATGGGTCTATCCATGTTATTTCTTCATAAGACCAGGAAAAAATATCATGAAATTATTTGAAAAGTTCCCTGTATGCTTTAGATTCTTCTACTGAGCAGTTCTGCCCAACATGAACATGCTCAAGGGTACCAGGCTTGGCTGATATGTCAATTGGATTTGTTTGAGTAATGTTGCATAGGTTTCCTTCAGAATTTGTGTCTTGCAACAATATAGGATTTTGAGGTGTGTTGACAATATCAATGGAAAAAAGGGATGCAAAGTCATAGTCTACCGAACTGGTGTTGGGGAGGAACGAGGATCTATGATGATGATCCTCCCAGATAGGCTCATTCATACTCATGATCTCCATAATGGACTCATCGGAAGGAAAAGTGTCGAAGAGATAATCCAAAATAGGAAGAGAGGGTTCTAACCAGCAGGGTAGGTGGTAAGGGTCTGAAGCCACCGAATGAAGTTCATTAGTGTGGTCATCGAAAAGCATTTGAATAATGTTGTACATGTCTTCATGCGGACTCAACGAGGTGGAATCAACAATTTTTTTTCCATTTGGATCATAATCAAATGATGAAATAATATTTACTGTTGTTGTGTCTGTGTTAGGAGGAGTTGATGGAAAAATCCCCATAAGGGATGAATCCTTCAACATGCCTACCCCAATCGACTGGTAAGGAGGAGGGGACTGGCCTAACACAGGGATGTTATTAGCCATAGAGGTAGTAACATCCGGTGTATAGAAATCGAGCTGGTCAATGGTGACAATTCTCCCTAGATGCAGAAATTGGACAGTTCGGAATACCATCGAAGCGACAGTAGTCATGGTGTAAAACCAATTTCTTCCTAGAAGGAGGTTGTAATTTAACGGGGCATCTACTACTTCCACTTGAATAGAAACAACTTTTCCCCCAAGCTCAACTGAAAGGGCTGGTATGAGACCATGGGGCTGGAAACCTCATCCATTAGAGGCTTTTAGAGTCTTAGGTGATGTTACATGCTCGGGAGAGCCAATAGCTTTCCAACAAGACAGGGACAAAACAGAAGTTGAAGCTCCTTTGTCTAAGACAGTTCTAAAGACCTTATTTCTGACTACTTTCATTATGATTTGGAAAGTGAGTTTGTGAGGTACTCTATACTTATAGTTCTAGACATTGAAATGAATCAAATTAGTATTTTCCGGGTCTAAAGCTCCTAACGCAGTTAACAAGTTTTTGCGTTGTGTAGGACAACTTTGGAGTACTTACAAGGTGGACATTGCACATGGTGCTTGAGCGAGATCTTCAACTACATTATAAAATTGAGTAGCTCGGCCGTTACGGTTAAAAACAACCTTCCTAAGAGTACTCTTGGGTGGACATAAAACCATGTCCAGATTAGGCTTCTCAATGGTTAGGGGAACAGTAGACGAGGATTCAAGAGAACCAATAGAGGGAGATTTTCCTGAAGAAGAATTGTCTTCTTTCTTGTCTATGGGTTTGTCATAACTCTGACTTCAAGTTTGCAAACTAATAGTATCTGAGGACATCATGTGAATTTCCTCTAAAGAAATAGAGTTTCCCTAACTAGACATGTGTTCTATCAGTTGTTGTTGAAAGGGAAAAGGATCTGTGAGAAATGCAGGTGTGGGATTAGTTTTCAAAAATTGGGTGATTTTGTCCTGACAAGGACACTCTTTTGTGAAATGGTCACCTCCGCATAGCAGACATGGATATTTTTCTTTTCTTTTCTCTTTATCATTGTCGTTGGTGGTTGGTTTTGGATTCTCCTGTTGGTTTCCAGGTTTTTTGTTTTTAGCTTTACCTTTCTTTTTATTGTTTCTGGGCATTTGAATACTCTGAATGGAATTGACCTCGGTGGAAACCTTGGGATTTGAAGGAGTAGGGGTGTAATTCTAGGGTTTCTTAGCAAGTTTTGGTGCTGACGGGGACTAGATTGAACCAACAATCCCATCAACGAGGTTTTCTACTGGTGGCTTTGCAGGATCGATGCTTGGGAAAGGAGCTTGAGGGATCAAGTCATACAAAGTTCCAGACTGGGAATAGACCAAGTCCAGATATTGGGCTCGACTAATGTCTTGCTCTTCAGTAACGAAACCGCCCATAGCCACATCTCAAGAAATTGGAGGCAACAAAGATTTAGTAAACCAATCAGCTAACAACTGATCCGGGATAGGATCCTTAATAAGTCTTATCCGCCTTCTCCACTCATGGATATGATCGGATATGTGGGTGGAGGTGTTCTGTTGCAGAGAAGTTAAGATATCAGTGCCCATTTCATAATAGATAGGAAGCTGAAAGTTTGTAAGAAACACAATTTCCAACGAGCCAAAATCCACAAACGAATGTTGCGGAAGTTCAATGTACCATTTCACGGCTATACCGGTCAAAGTTCACTGAAAGAGTCTTAAATGAACTAAATTATCCATAAGGGATTCTGAAGAACACCACAAATGGAATGTCATAACATGGTTTTTCGGATCATCTCCCTACTTCCCATTGAATTTTGGAATGTTCGATGGTAACTTTACCGGAATGGGAGACCGTGAGGGGTTATGTCGAATGCGATCATTAATCAACTTGGACAAATTAGGCAATTCCAAAGTTGCTAGGAAAGGTAACTGATGATTAGGTTGCACATACTGGTAATATTAATATGGCATATAAGTACCAGTAGGACCGTAAGTAGAATGATAGACAGGTTGTTGTGATGAAGAACTACTGGAAGATCCACCCGCAAGGGGTTGATTTCCAGGATCAGGATCATTAGGACCATTGGGGCCTCTGGAGGAGGACCAGTGCCTCTAGGACCACTAGGACTATTGGGACCAGTAGGACCACCTGGACCACCAAGAGGAGGACCACCAGACCCTCTGGGACCCCTGGGAGGTAAACCTCTGGAGCCTCTAGAACCACTAGGAGGAGGGCCACCAGACCCTCCAGGACCATTAGGAGGGAAGCCACTAGGCCCCCCAGGGGGAGGACCTCCATAAGGTGGTCCTCCGATACCCCCCGTAGTATGTATAGGTATCCCCCCCATAGCTGGCATGTAGGACCAATTAGGTTGCCCCCATGGTGTGAAAGTATTACTAGGATATGGAATTCTAGCATAAGGCATTCCTATAGGGTTGGGTTGATAATTAATGTTTCCTACATGTACTTGATTTTTTGTGTAACTAAACCCCCAAGAGGTTTGACTAGTTACAGGTTGTGCCCCCAAGGGATGACCTGAACTAGATGGAGGGTTAACCACATTTGTGTGGGTAGGAGGGACATAAACTGTAGATTACTCTATACTAGAGGCCTGTCCATGACTAGGTACAATTCTGGTGACAGATGACATAGGTCGTGCCAAGGGTTTCCCCCCGACACTAGAATGTATTGATGAAACAGGAATTGAATGTTGAGCCCCAGGTGCGGAAGACCCGAGAGGATTGGGAACAGACATAATATGGGAGGTGGTAGGGTTGGTAGTTTGACCTGGATTATGTGGAGTCATAGTGCAATCTAGAATCGGTTCAATGGGTCTCATAGAATCAGCAAGTAAACGATATCCCATAGGAACAACTGCGGAACGAGGTGGTGGTGTACCCAATATGTTGTCTATTTTCTTCTCAATTTCTTGTGCACGGGGAATATATGCCTGGTATTGTTTACATTTTTCTTCATTTGGTGAAACTTCTTTAGAAAATTTTAAATAGGTGCCAAATGAGGCAATGGCTTGTCCTATAGAGGTATCCCAAAATGGAGCATTGGGACCATAATCTGGACGGGAAGTATCATCAACATGACCTTCTATGGGAGAAAGGAGTGAAGTATTACCCCGAGAAGGTTTTTGGACCAACGGAGGCGAGTGCGAAGGATATGGATCTATGCTTTCTGCAACCACATTTCCTCCTGCTTGGGAGTTGGTAGCAGCTCCTTGGTCGATAGCTTCCATAGGCTTTTCTCCTAAAATAGGAATAAAATCAGGTGGCAAGCCCTGTACTCTTATGGACTATCTCAACTCATCCAATTTGTACAGTTCCTATCTAACCTAGTGTCTCAAAACTATAAAACACACCAAAAATTTCCCTACTCAAGCTATAGGCCAAATAAGCAAAATTAAATGACAGGAGGACTTCAGATAGTCAGGTCTCTCACCAGGATTGTCAAGAAGGTGCCACTCGTGATTCACCTCAAGGGTACATGCATAGTAATCTCCCCTAATGTTTTTTTTGGTGTATGGCTCCAAGCAAGACGGCCAAAGGGATTTTCTCAGATAGATAAGGTATCCTAGTGGTGTCTCCCAATATACGCAAGGTACTTGGGAGCTCAAATCGGTAGTAGTGTTGTCTAATGCATAACCGTTCACAACGGTCCTTCCTATATGCAATCAAGTACGTGAAGTACCTTTCTATATACCTCAAGGGTATGTGAAAGGAAGTTTGATATACAAATGGTACATGGAAGAACTACACGAGTCCCGGGATGTAATGCAGACGAGTAATGACAGCTCCTATGCTTAACGATGCCCGAACACGTCTCTAGCCTATCACTCAAATTGCTATGTAAATTTTATCCTATAACTATCGTTAATTTTAAAGTGGACGGTTAGGTGAATGCATGGAATTTTGACAGAAAAAGTAAAACCATGCAGAATGTAGATGCAAATATTTCACTTTACCGTTGATGGTATGCCTACCTACGGGAGGGAAAGAGAGTATTTTCTTTTCATTTTGAAAACCAAAAATTCCCAAACAACTACTTTGAACAAATCAAATTCAAATACAAGCAACACATTCCAAACTCATTTTTCTTTTTGAAAGCAATCAAAAGGGTAAGAGTCTCTTTTCCTAAAAGAAAAACAACAAGCACTCTACATGCATATGTACTCTATTTTTTCGATTTTTCTTGAAACATAGATAGATCTAACTTAAACTACACTATTTTTTCTTTTGGTGCGATAGTACTAATGTAAGAGAGACAAAAGAGCATAGAGAACCTGAAATCTTGTGAGGCTAATCAGAGATCCAATGCCTTATGCTCAATAATGATAATGACCTAATATCAATCAAAAAATTTCCTTTTTAAAATCAAAAAGAAGTCCTCTATGGAAGAAAATGAAATAAAGATGCTAATCAAATGGTTTTTCTTTCAGTATTTATAAAAGAAATGAAAAGAGAACTAACTAAAACCTAAGCTTTCAAAAAAAAAAAATCCTTTCACAATCACAACCAACAAGCATGGAAGCAAATGAATAATCAACAAGCCAAATATAGATTTTGAATTCTTCAATCAAACCAATCTTTTACCATAGAATTTCCAACCATGAGCATTCAGATTCTAACACACAAGCTTGACAGTGCAGGGCTGAAAGCAAACAAACTCAATTTTTTTGCAAAAAAATGATAAAAAACTAGTTCTAGAACAAGGCCTACCTGGCACTGCGCTGGAGGGATCTTGACAGAGCATTTTTGGATGAGCACTGCTTTTGGATAACAGGACTCAGGTGGTGGCACCGCTTATGGCTAACAGAGTTCAAGCGGTGGCACCGCTTGTTTCCAACAACACATGTGTGGTTCCCTGAATAGATCCAAAACATAAGGACAATGAAAAATCAAGTTAGAAATTGATCAGATCAAGGAAAAAATTGATGAATTGACAGTAAAAAAGAGCATATAAAGCCGAAATAGTTTAGATATGAACAGATCTAGAAGTTACAAACCAAAATTCACTAAGTTAGATGGCAGATCCGATTGAAGAGAGTTGGATATGGAGCCTGGATTCGGACAAGAGTTCAAGGACTGAGGAAAATCAAATCAACTGATATTTGCATTGTTCCTTAGTAGAGTCGCCAGATTTGTTATCAGGAATATTGCACCTTCTGCAGACAGAAGCTGTTCCTCTAGTCTGAATGGTTCAGATCCAGAACAAATGAGTGAACGAAAAAGGATGAAGACCTTCCCTGAATGTTGTAGACACCTGGAATACCGCTTCGATTATGAACCTATGTACCTGTAAACATATCAAACATACAAGCACATCAAATCTACCAGAAAATCATCTACATATCCATGCTAGTGACTAAGGAATCTAACAACATATACATGTGAAATCAAAACAACAGTAATGTGGGAGGGAAATTAGCTTTGCATTAAGAATGTATGGAGAATCTTACAACCATTTCCTTAGTGTTGACAAGGAACTCCACGAGACAAACACTTCATCCCCATAAGCTCCAACTTTGCTCTCTATGCTCTCCAATGATTTGGACTGGGTAGTCAATCCAACAGCATAACAATACCTCTATATTTCTTCCCCCTCAACTATGGATATGAGCTTGTATTTATAAGGTTGAATGGATAGGAATAGTTGAGAGAATTGTGGGTGAGGTGGCTCCAATATCCTACCAAGGGGTATATTGAGCTCAAACTAACCCATAATGATAGGGATAAGGGAGGACATGAGGCTCATGATCTAGAAGCCTTAAGAAACTTCTATTTTTCCCATTTTACCTAGGGTACCTCTTTTGTTCCCTTATGACACAGCGGTTTAGATGAGAACCACTTTAAGAACCAAGACTATAGGCAGTGGCACCACTTCTATATAACAGGATATAGGCGGTGCTGAGCAAGGTACCGCTCATCAGCCACAAGGTAAGAGTGGTGCTAGGTTTTTTCAAGTAGAATTGACAAACAGAGCATGTTTCCACTCCAAGTGTTGGGATTAAGGGCAAACATGGAAGTTAAGGATCTTATCACATGATGGTGACAGGATTTAGGTATAACATTTCTTTAGAATGTTTGTTTTCTTCAAAATTTGATCTGGTTTCCTTACATTAGGTGTTGCATTTGGATTTGTTACTTATCTATACGTTCAATTCATTTTTTTCGTAGGTGTGTTTAATTTTGGCATAGGGTCTTTACTTTTCAAGTGTGTGATTTGTTTTTAATTAGATTCTAAAAACAACAACAAATTTTTGGGTGCAGTAAGAACCCCAACCACTAATCCTTGTGTGAAGCAGGACCTACCAACCAAGACATGGATTCGAAGGTGACTATTAGTATGATAAAACTCTCTCAAATCCTAGTAGTAGTTGGGATATCTTCTTTTCAGGAAAGACACATTTTGACATCAATTAAGATCTTATCAACCTCTCTTGATATGACAGACCAACCAAGTTCTTGAGAGCTACAAAAGGATTTTATTTGTGAAACCACAAAAGAAGATGACACATTGGGGATTATATCTGAAAGAGGGTGACCTGAAATCAAAGAGTTCTCGACATACATGACAACAGATCCATCATGTTCTCAAACAACCGTCAACCAAGAAAAGAGGATCTGTATGACATAATGAAGGAAGGTGAGTATCAGGACTACATTGAAACCTGGTTTCAAGAGGTAACCCAACCACAATACCATTTCTTTCTTCGAAACCTTCTGATGCGAAAACAAGTAATTTTGTTGGTATTCCACATTCATGTAATCACTACAATAAACTTCTCATATGTGGATAAAGGTATATTTTCCATATTGCTTCACACTTGGTTACATTGGAAGAGCTCATATACTTGAATAAAAATGTTTTCTTTCTTCTTAGGATAGGAAAATATGTATATAAATAAAGAGTTGCATGTTTAGTTTAGAAATTAATGCAACTTATATTTTTGTTTTCTTTTTCAAATAAGAAGAAGATAATGTTAATGACTAAACCAAAAACAATTTTACATCATTATTTCTTTTTATACTTGCATATTTCTTAGTATAACATTTTCTCAAGTCTAACTTTAAATATCATGGGAATTTATCATAACCTTAAAGTCTATCTAACACCTATCTGACACTTGTACATCCTAGACTCATCATCAAAGCGTGTTATTTAAGTATCTATATTAGGTAGTAGCATGAGAGTAAGTGACATTTCTACATATGGAGGAACACCTTTAAACTTTTATATTAAGAGGATAGAATTAGGGATTAGAGGAAAACTTTAGGTCATTCTTTTTTGGCATGAACTATAATTTCAGGCTATTATAAATAATGTTACTCATGGGTTAAATATAATTTATTTATGTGCTTAGTAAAACTTAATATAATCTAGTACCAACCGGCTTCCACATACTTTAATATCTTTTTATAGAGGAATGAAATTATCCATTGAGAGAGAAATTGACAAGGCTAGTGACTCCAAGGAAAAAACAACTTGCAAGGAAACTTCCACACAACTTGAATTAGACTTTTCAAGAGGGAAAATCATCCTTAGAGAGTAGATACAATTGATATCTATAATAAGAGGATCCCAAATCCATTTCACATATTTTGGATATGTGTGTGTGTGTTTATATCTCTAGATCTCTCAATTCGAATTGAGAGATGTGCCCCTAGTCACAACTAGGAAATGTGCATGTGCTGCTTATTTAGCTAGTTGCTCATTCAGTTAGATGTGAAGATGATGATATCCATAAATTATCATTGGTTTTATTTCAGGCCATAAATTTAATACAATTCTTATTCAATACCTAGAGCAAGCAGTGTGAACCGAGTAGTTCGAATCCATGAAGTTTTTCAATTATTCTCTATGATGGTTGATTGTATTGAAGTATGTAAAGCACGATCCTCTTATGAAGGGAATTTTGGTTGATATTTTATATAATTTCGGTTATTATGAACTTATTATATTATTCCATAACCTCTATAATGTTAAAGTATGAGATTCTTATCATTTTCTAAGACCTACTCTACAATTGCATCAAAATTGTATAGTTTTTAGTCAACTTTCGATATTTGAGCTCATGCTTAGTTAAATTGCATTATGTCAGTTCCTAGAGTTAAATAATATCATAATGAACATCCTCCATGTCTAATTATACAAATTTTTTGACCTTGTATTCCGTTTGGAACTCCCTAAGATCAGACTAGTTATGTGGTCCTTTGTTGTCCTATTGCTCCCAAACCCACTCAAACCACCATTTATCTTTCCAAATTTGTAGCATGAGAATTTATATGCATATTTTACTATAAACCAAGTCTAAATACATTTGGTGAAGCACCATGAGTCGTTTTTTTTCCACAAAAGCCAGTGAGACTGAAACTATGTGGTCTTTGGCCTATCCTTGGCATGATATACCCATAGAATGTGCCCACCGCACTATGTACGGAATTATAGAGCCTCTTATTAGAGTTTAATACCTGCATATTCTTGATGAAATTCATATCCTTGTCTCTTATCTTCCAAAGTCATGTACATGTTTAAAAATGGCTTCTGAATCCTAGCAAAAAATAACTAGTTTGGTCTCATACTTTCCAGTGTTTATGTTTGAAGTTTTGTAAGTTTCGATTAATGTACTTCAGATAAAAATAGGTACATTAAAATTGGTATCATATAAATTTCTTCTACTCTTTTGTAAATCAAGCTCTCAATTTGAAGAATTTTCAACCATGATACTAGCACCAACTAGTGATGATTTCGAATGGGATCATGCAGAAGCATCTGGTTCCGATGAAGAAATCATCTACATAGATGGAGGACTACCACGATATGAGGATGATTAATTTTGTGACCAAATGGAAACTTAAGACCAAATGGATAAACCACCAATGGCTATATCAAAATATGATTTAGTAAGTAAGATAACAATAAGTGAAAACTTTCCTCATCAGTATAAGGAGTATCTTTCCTTGGGGGAAGAGATTTGTAAAGTCATTCCTTTCAAATATTATTTTTATTGCATATTTGGATTTGATCCCAAGGATTTATATGTGTATTCAATAGATATCATAAAAACATGAAGGGAGGAACCAATTTGTTCCACTTCTTCGAAAAAAGAAGAGAAAAAGGGAACCAAAGGTGAAGCTTTATCAAATCCATTTACTTATTCATGCATCATTATATTATTTGGTTTTTCTTAAAGTAGTCTCTAAATGCTGTGATCCTAGTACCACTCAAGATGGAATATACTTTATTTGCATGGAATAGGATGGCGATGAAGTAGTGGCACCTAATGGGGAGTGCATGCCACTACAGGAAGATTTCCAAATGGAATACAAATGTGCAGAAATGAGTTTTCTTGTCGACCACAAATTGGAAGAGCATGCCAACACAAATAAACCTCTTGGAGAGAATGAGAATGTGCCACAAGGGTATGAGAAAAAATATTATTTTTGCAAATTTCAATTTTCATTGCATCCATTTGATGTACATTCTACTTCATACCATGGAAGTGAATGTTGACCTATGTGTTAAGAATGAAACATGTGTTGTTGAACTATGCCACAAGCAAATTGATATTAGGTTTCAACCATTGGAAGGGGATGAAGACGATAAAACACTAGACTCCTCTTAGACACATGATGGTTTGGATGATAATGAATCATATATGTTATACTTGGGTCTTTCAGTGGACCTTAAAGAACAATAGAATTCTTTTCCAAGTCATCTCCATGGGGAGGATGAAGAGGAGATCCAACGGTTTCATCCCTTGGAGGAAGACCATATTGTGAAGGATCCTATTTGTGAGCCACACAATTTGGGTGGATCACTAAAGGAGGGTGAAGAGAATCTCAGAGAAGCCAAGAAAATTTTTGTTGATGCCAATTCCTTGGTGTCAAGATGTTGTTGGAGATATTTAGAAGAAGGATTGGAAGAAAACATTTTACTCGGATATTTTGAAAATATCAAAGAATTAGTGGCCAAGATGAAGGAAAGATATATGAACTTTCTCTCAGATAGAAATTATCTTCTTGAGGTAACCAAAACATACCATCATTCACTTAGAAGAGATTAATATGAAGGATAAAGACTTGGTAGTGAATTGGAGGCTGCATATGTTTCTTTGGAGAACACCCAAAAGTTTCTTCAAGAGTCAAAGTTGCAAATATATAAAATTCAAAAGAATTTTAATGTACCACACCTTTCATATTTCATGGAAGATAGCCATTTTCACATGGAAGATGAAATAGTTGATTTAATGGAGGAATCTCATGTGAGAGTTGAAAATGAGGTAAATTTAGAATTGCAAGTTCTTATGAAGACTAAAGAGGAAGAATAGTTTGGCCAAGAACTTGTTGGTATGCAGAATGGCATAGAGGAGGAATTAGACATGGTAGAAATATATAGTGACATACCATTTTAGTATGCAAGAAATTGTATTTGTTTATTTGAGGATTGGACAGACAATACATCACTAAGATGGAGGCCCGAGGATATACAAGTCTTGCTTACATCTATAGGGAATTATTTGAGATGCATGACTTGGAAAATGTACCTCATAAGATGCCGATATGGAGACAAGACTTATCTTTGAAGAAGGTGGTTGATTACATATCACATATATCATCAAGCAAAAGTTTTTTTTCATCCATGTATTGGGTGGATAGATACATATCCAAGATAGATATTCATCAAGGTAAAATTATTTTTCTTGTGTGATAAAAATTTTGGTTTTACAGATATTGTCTTTCAATATGAGCAGCAAAAAGGGTATTCATGGAAACATTTGTATACTTCTAGTACACACACATCCATGGCTTGGGTGTGCAAGTACATGGAAAAATTGGAACTACCATGCAAGTGAAAATCATCCTACATACAAAGCATGTTGGATGAAATAGAGCATGCAAGCAATTAACTTGTACAAGAAGAGATCCAAAATTTGTTGATTCAAATGACAAAGATAATCAGATGCTTTGGAAGTGATGGAATTACAATATGTTCATGGGATCCTAGTATTCTTCAAGATGACAAGTTGCTCCAGGTGACCACAATGCTAAGAAGAATACAACATGATCAATGGGATTCTTTAGGGTGATCTAGCCTTAACTTTCAAGAGTATATCCAAGTGAGATAATGGTTTAGTTTCCTAATTAGGAACTCTTATGATGGATGGACACATCACTTCCCTATTTGGAGGATTGATATTTTTAAGAAGACTCCGGGTGTTGGAACTAGGTGGTGTAGATGAGGTTGTTGAAAACACCACACAATTCACAAGTTCATTTGGTATCCTAGAATCATGGTTGGGATCAATTGTTTCAGTTGGGAACAACATGTAGTAGAATGGGGGATAGATCCATATATTGAAAATAATGAGTTTAACAAGGTCAATATCCTTCCCAAGTTTTATTTTCATTGTGTTCCACTAGATTCGTATGGAAGAGGAAGTTCTGCAGGAGACCACTCTATGTTGCCAATATGGATATATTAGATTTTTATCCATGGCCATTCATTTTATTCATGCACCCATTGCTTCACATCCTTACATGAGGAGAACATACAATAAGAATATTGGTTAGTTTGTATTTGATCCCTTTGAAATCACTATGATTCATTATAGAATGTTGGAGAGACATTATCTCAACTTGGAAATTATATTGTACACTTGGGTAGAACAAACATTGTATGATAAATTGATTGAAGGTGACGTTAGAGGGATTAGTATAATATATATTGATGTTATGTTTGATCAAGGCAATGCTAGTGCCTCCATGAAGATAATTTGGACTAACTTGGTTTGTCCCTTTCCCAAATATGTGACCAAGCTAAGAAGAGCCATTGGATGCGAAGCACCTTGTAGACAATATCTCCATTTGATGAAAAATATGGTTGTAAAAATTAGAAGAGGAGTTTCTTGTTGGGATGAGAACTCAGGAAAAGTTCTCAATGGAATGAAGGAAGTGGTGATTTACTGCTGCCCCATGTTTTCCTCCCTATATTTTTCTCCATCACTTGTGCTCGAGGGTAATGCTTTGGGAGTAGGCACAAGATTCGATTTGATGAAGAATGGAAATCTCATTTCTTGTGAGAGTAAGTTGTTGTAGACCCATTATGCACACTATTTTACCCATAACAGGAATATGTTGGCCAATATGTATGAACTAGCTAAGTGTACCTTTGAGTTTGAACTGGAACTCACAATTGGCAGCAAAAATGGTTAGCATATGAGCTTAGGTATGGGATTATTCATGAATATCAACACATGATATCCATCCACTTCCAAGATCGAACATACTCAATACTTGAATGTGTTTTGAAGAACAGTAATTTGGGATTTTTCCATGTTCCACTCATAGATGGTCACCATGGTTGTTTGGAGTCTTAAATAGGGGGTGAGTAAGAGGTTTCATGAAGAAGCTTAAAATAATATGAATTGGAGCATGTTGAGGAGTGAAACATATGCCACCACTATGTGATGGAATATATTCATTTTTTCAACCTTCTTGATTGAAAGCAGTAGTTTGGTGGAAGTGTACAAGTTCTTCAACACCCATGTTTTCCCTTGCTTAAGAACAAGAAATTTTTGGATGGGAGGATTGTAATGTCCCCATTTTAGAGGTTCCCTAATCATTCCCTAACCTTTTCAGTCCCTATGGGATTAGGTATAAATTCATAATTAAATAACTTGGGATTAATTTTTGGCATATAAATTATTTGGAAGTATGTAACCTATAGTTTGTATTTTGAATTAAACAAATAATTTTGGATGAGTTATAAATGTTTATGAAGTCATGGTGGTGCATTAGAGATAAGATGGGAATATGGATATTCCTCACAAAGATTGAAACTGGAAGAAATCAACACACAGCAAGGTGTCAATAAAAAGAAGGAAACTGGAAAAAAGAAGGAAAATCAGAAACCAATGAAAACCATAGGGCGGCAAAAAAGTAGGAAAGTCATGAAAAGAAGAAACCGAGAATTTTCCTAATTTATGCTCTCAAGAAGGAATAGTAAAAGAAGAAATAATTCAAATATCTTTAGGAAAGTTAGTATAGGATAAAATTATCCAATTATGGCAAAATTCAAAAGGCTAGTGACTCTAATGCAAAAGAAACTTTCCAAGGAAACGTCCACACAACTTAAATTTGAATTTACGAGAAGGAAACTCATCCATGGAGGGAAAATCCAATTGAGATATATAATAATAGGATCCCAAATACATTTCAAATATTTTCGATATAATTTTTTATATGTTGATAGCTTTAGATCTCTCAATTCGACTTGGGAGATGTGCCCCTAGTCATAGCTAGGAGATGTGCCCTTTCTTCTTCTTCAGCTAGCTGATCATTCAGTTAGATATGTGGATGATGGATTATAGACAATATGATTTGTTTTTTAAGTTCATAAATTTAATTCAATTATGATTTTATATCCATAGCAAGCAATGTGAATCCAGTAGTTCGAATCCATGAAGTTTTCCAGTTATTCTCTATGATGCTTGATTGTGTTGAAGTATGTCAAGAATGAGCCTCTTCTGAAGGGAATTTTGAATGATACATGATGTAATGTATGTTATTATAAACTTATGATATTATTACGTCATATATATAATGTTAAAGTATGATAATATTATCATTTTCTAAGACCTACTCTAGAATTGCGTCAAAATTGTCTAGTTTTCAGTAAACGTTCAATATTTGATATTTTTCTTAGTGAAATTGCATTATGTTAGTTCTTGGAGTTAATTAAGATCATAATGAAAATATTCCATATATAATTATGAAAATTTGTTGGCCTCTCATGTTGTTTGGAATTCCCTAAACTCATACAAGCTATGCGGTCCTTAATTGTCTTATTGTTCCCAAACCCACTCAAACCACCATTTAGATTTCCAAATTTATAGCACATTTATTTTTATTCATATTTTATTGTAATATAATTCTATATATATCCATTGAAGCATCATGATCCATTGGGTTTCCACATAAGTCTCGAGGGCTGAAACTACACAATCTTTGGATCATCCCAAGCATGATATACCCAGAGAACGTGCACATCATAGTATGTATGGACCTACTGAACCTATGATCCCATTTTCATACCTTCATATTCCTTCTTCAATTCATATCCTTGTATCCTATCTTCCATAGTCCTGTACATGTTTAAAAATGTCTTCTAAATCCTTGCAAAAAATAACTAGTTTAGTCTCATACTTTCCATTACATGTTTAAAAATGTCTTCTAAATCCTTGCAAAAAATAACTAGTTTAGTCTCATACATTACACCATTTATGTCTGAAGTTTTGTAAGTTTTGATTAATGTACTTCAGACCATAATAGGTACATTACAACCTTATAGTCATAACCAACTTTTTACGGAAAGAAACCTCCTATGGATTGGGGTGTACCACAACAGACAGATAAACTGCATAAATCAATCCCTTCCCAATATGCAAGAGAAACCAAACATATAACACTAAATGATCTCGAATCATACCTTATTCCAAACGGTTAAAGTAGATCACCATTGAGATTTGTCCAATCCCTCTTGCGCTAGTAATTGCTCTCAACAACAACAAACAAGACAAGCATGCTAATAATATGGTGTTAGATCTACTCTAGAATATATAATCAACAATGTATAAGAAATTAAACATATCCATGGATTCAATATTCATTCAAATGCACATTATTGGACAAGAAAATATATTTCTATTAATCAAATCATAGATTACGCAAGTGCCAACCTCTGTCGGCATGTCTGCAAACCGGAGAAACTGATTCCTCCACATGGGCCTCCACCACTTCAATCCTCCATCTCTCGATAGCAAGCTCAAAACCAAAGGAAAGCTTGGGAAGAACACAAAGTGCTCCAAAGGGACAAAGGGATGCAGACTCAAGTATAAGCAAGCTACGGCAACAATGGACTATAGTTTCCTTGCTCTTCAATGTATCCAAGGGGTTCCTTATATAGCACTCCAAAGGGGTAATGGAGGGTCAAATCCGAGCGATCTCAAGGCATATGGAAGGAAAAGAGTCAAGTTGTTCAGACACACATCAAGGAAAACTCCAAAAATATTTGGAATTATGCATACATCCCAATGTACGCGGGTTTGAGGTCAATATCTGCATATATATGTGAGTATGAGATTAAAAGCCACGTACAACAATAAACAGGTGTTTTAAGGGATGAACTTGGAAACATCAAAGTATAATATTGGTCCATGGGGTCCAAAGAGTCTGCAGAGGGACAAGGAAGACCATGAATATGTGATCAACCGTGTGTGATAAAACCAGTTGTAACAGATAACCCTAATGTGTGAGGTCAGAGGGGTAACATGATGGCCGAAATACATTATAAATCCATCCCAGAAGTGGAGTGATGAAGAACCAGGTGGAAGAACCATCCATCCATCAGTATAGTACAATAATCAATTTCTACATATGACTGCAAATACATATAGCAGTCTCGAATACATAAGAGTACAATGGCCATGAACAGGCATGATATACAAAATGTGACATGTGTGGTCATCACCACATACAATATATAATAGATCAGAATCTTCATGATGAAGATATACAATGAATCAAGATCTCCATGGAAGCTGAAGATCTACAATGGATCAAGAGCTCCATAAAGGCTAAAGATATTTGACATACACTGGAATCAAATCATGAGAGCTGAAATCTCATGAACACTGGCACGATTAAGGAGGTAGCATATGTGGAATGCCAAAAATCTGGAAAGTCTTCTACACAAACCATTACGAGTACATGTCCTACTATGTGAATAGAGGTGTCGAGGTCGAACATAGTAGGCCATCGTCTAATTACCAGTCATTGATGTATACCGTTAATAGTCGTGAGATCACCCTCCGATAATGAAAATGGGAATCAAGGTACTAGAGTGCAATCTAACAAGTGTGAATAAATGTGTTGAGGTCGAACACATGGAAGAATCCATCGATCAGGGGACATTGATGTATTCCCAAAACTGTCGATGGCGAGAGAACCTACCACTGATGACTGTAAGTCTCAAGGCACTCAAATGACTCTAGAATCCTATCCCAGAATAAATGATCTAAATTCGATGGGATGGAATCCGCTGGAAGGAGGGCATTAATGCATCCCCCATCAACCAACACCAGGTACTCAACAACACTATATAATGTGGAAGGACTCGAACAAGATGTGCACGAACCAGTAAAAGTATCAGGAATGGCTGACATGCAAATTCAAGACAACTGAGGAATGGCCGACTCAGGTTTCAACTTCCTTCGAACAAGAGCATAAAGGAAAATGGTGACTGAAGGTAGGAAGCATGGACTCGATATGCAAATGGGGACATCTCTATGACATAGGAGGCATCAACAGAGGATCCATAAGGACTGGAAGCTTAACTAGTCGATGGAGATAAACTCAGAGTTACGAGTACATATCCTAAAGTCAAACTAATAACCCAACCAACAGATGTGATATATAGTGCTCTGTTCGAAGGTGACATGACTCGACTACTGCCAAAGATAACATCTTTTATGTTCGGCATTTTGGTTTTTTTATTTTTTTTGGACTTTTTCAGATATTTTGAAAAGCTTGAAAAAGAATAAAAGTGCTTTATAGTTAAAAATATAGGAGGAGACGAGTGTTAGGGGTCAAAGAAGCTAGTTCCAAGCAACAGAACATACCTATGCTCAATGCAAGGAAACATGTGCATGATAACGACACTCAGGGGAAGGTCCCCTCCCAGTAAAAAATGGGGTATCAAGCTACAAAAGATATGTAAAAAGGATCTGCTTGGCTAGACATGAGACAAGATTGGGCTATATGGCTGATAATAAAAGTCAAGGAAGCCGGCATAAGGCAACTCATGATAATTCAATTACAACTTGACATATACAATGGGAGTCTAGGGGGAAAGGCCAGCATAAATTTCAAGAGGAGTATGAAGCTCTTGCTCAAAGTCATGGCGGTAATATACAAAGGACTCCCACTCCCACACCCTGAAGGAGAAATGTCAGCATGGGCACCAAATGCAAAACATGATCTAACTAGGGTACCCATGTATGGGGAAGTTCTACCATTCACAACATGTCACTTCTAAAAGCATCAAGAAGGTTCCATGACAAGATAGAATGGGTTCATACCTAGGGTTAAGATGAAATGGTCATAAGGTTATGCAAAGTGAAAACGAATGTGAAACCCTAACCTAAATTCCAGTTTAGACATAATACCTAAAATAGGCATGAACAGGTCAAAGCCACCATCAAACCACACTCAAAATGGGCTCCTACAACACCAAATTAGTTCAAACGGTCCAAAATGGTCAGAAATAGTCAAAAACTATAGAAAGTGGGTAAAAATTTCAAATTTTTTTTATAAATAGTGAAAAATTTAAAACTTTGCATACCATTTTGAATTTTCACCCAGCATAGTGCATTTGAGCTCAAAATTTCAGAAGCAAATTCCAGGAGCATCATCCGGGGAAATCCCTCCCCGTTTGATCCAGGTAGATTCCCTTGCCCCTCTCTTGCATTTTGATATAAAAATTTTCAATTTCCATGGTCAATTTAATTTTTTGAGCCATCCCAACTTGGGCGTTTCAACCCACACAGAAATCAGGCTTTTTTCTGCGTATAGGGCTCACCATATGTAAAAAATGCCCTGAAACCCACGTACATACATGGTTGTTTTGAAAACAGTCAGGTATAGGGCCGCGAACAAGGATTTAATGGGCAAATCATGATCAAAAACTTGGTTTTTTGTGGAGGATGGTACTAGAGTGGTGAGAGAGAGAACATGGTGATGTTGAGGAAGTTGTTCAAGCTAATCTCATGGCTCAACAAGCATTATGGGCATGTGGTTTATACAAGTTTTGGTGTCTTGGTAGCTTAAGGGAAAAGCTAAGACTACTCCAGCTGCTGGTAGATCACTAGAATCCAGAGTCTGAAACATTTCAGATAAATGGGATGTCACTCAGCATTGAGGTTGAGGACATATATTTCATCATAGGTTTGTCCCGACGAGGGGAGGTGGTGAACCTCTGATCCTGTGGGCTAGGAAGTGGATTGACCATAGATGAGTACATAGTTGTGTACTGTCTTCCGAATACGGAGAAGTTTGGGAGTCAAATCTCGACAAACTCTATTCAGATTCTGGGGCTAAAATCCATACTTTTGGCCTTATGTAGAATTGCAGGTTTGGCTTCACTCCACCAGGCCTCACAGCCAATGATGTTCTATGTGGTAGAGTGTATGTGACCTACAGTATATGACTAGAGTACAACACTGCTAAGAAATATGAAATAGCAGCTCATTGACTGCAAGATGGGTCGGGTGCAGAACTTCAGGTTTGGTAGCATACTGAGCACATTCTTCTTTGAGCGAGTGCCAGGGATAAGCCCTAGGGTAGACATTGCTCCACATGGATTCTAGGATCCAGCTCAGTGGTGCTGGGCTAATGTCATGCACATACTGGGAGGTGGCAGGGTGGCTAACCCCTACCCAGCAGAGTTCTTTCCATGGTGGTGGAGACAGTTGATCACCATAGATGACCTATTCCTATGTAGGGGTTGACTTCCGCGGTGATCCAGACATGCCCCTACCACCAGGAGCGGCTTATGGAGACATAGGTAAAGAATCCCACACTCACTTTTAATTTTTGAAATATTTAATTTTTTTTGTGTTTTTTGATATATGGAATCAAAAAACATGTTTTTGGTGTGACGACACATAGTGACAATATGTCATGTATATGCATATGTAGGACCATGATGACCAGATGGCTTTCCTCGTCATCGACAAATGGGAAGAGGTGATGAGATCATGGGTGCGGATGCTCCAAAGCATCCACACGAACTTTGTTCTATTGACAGATAGAGTACCCATGGCACAAGTCGAGGACTTTCCTGAGGCCATGCAGTGCCAGGTGGTTGTAGTACCACGAGCATGGGTTCGATTTTTTCGTCAGCTAGCTAGAGTCGTAGTTTGCTACCATGATCAACACCCTGCTCCACCTCAATCTTAGAGACCTGAGTGTATTCATTTTTGTATGACCATGTAGTATATTTTGGTGGCTTGGAAGCCCCAATTTTGTATATGACACTTATGTATCATGACGTCACATTTTGAACTTAATGAAAAAACTTTTATGATGATCGATTTTTATTTTATTTACATGTGTAAAATTTGTTTGTGATATGCTTATGGTCTGTGAAACAAATATCAATCTAACACATAGTTAGCATATGAATCAACAACTTGATTAAAAATTATTGGAACATGAATGTATGTTATACTCTCAAATTTTTGTTCTAGCAATCTAACACGTAAGAATCTTCGTAATAATGTCGGATCCCTAATACGATACAAGCCATTAATTTGTGAAACCACTAACTGCGAATCAAGACGTACCTCAAGAGAATGAACACCATGTGAAATGGAATCATGCAATAACTCAATAATAACACTATATTCAGCAACATTGTTTGACGAAGGTCGTAAACATATGCCTCCTGAAGACAATACTTGACCCGTAGGAGTATATATCACCCAAGTAGCCGAAGTTAAGTTTTGAGTGTGGAATCTAGCACCATCAGTGAATCCTATGTAAATGGAAGACTCCATCGACATCTGCCATAACAAATGAAAGCTAATCAATAAACCCAATCACCATAAGAAAACCTATCTATGCAATGCAAAACTGTACAATAATATACAAAAATCAGCCCTGGCTAAATATCATGCATAGTATTTGTTGAGATAGAGCCCATTTCTAGGCTCCGCCAAGGTTGTCCCTTCGTAATCAACCAGCTCATAGGTGCCTTTCTCTAGGACACGTTTAACCACGTAAGGACCATGCCACATGGGATTAAACTTTCCTACCCCCAAGGGTTCTTTATCTTGATCCCACAAAAGGACCAAGTCACCTTCACTAAACCTCCTAGGACAGACAAACTTATCATATTGTACCTTATCGCGATGCTTGTTAACCTCTAGAGCCACTAAGGCATCTCGGCGTTGCTCATCAAGATGCTCTAAGTGTACTAAACGCTCTTCCAATGCGGAAGTGTTTGGTAAAATCTCCATAGCTAGCTTCAAAGATAGGATTTCGCATTCAACCGGTAATACTGACTCCACCCCATGCACAATTTTATAGGGAGAAAAACCGGTGGCAGTCTTAACCGCAGTTCTATAGGCCCACAAAGCAGGATACAACATGATATGCCAATTATTGTTGCTTTGTATGATGGTTCTTTGGAGAATAGACTTAAGTGACTTGTTCACTACTTCAACCTGTCCATTCGCTTGAGGGTAATAAGAAGAGGAATGCTCTTGCTTATACCCTAACTTGGAATCCAACTCTTCCATCACTTTGTTCTGAAAGTGCCTACCATGGTCAGTGACAAGCTCTTTCGGAATGCCAAACCGGGTGATAATCTGGTTAAATATGAAATGTGCAGTTGTCTCACCGTCGGATTAAATTGTAGGCATAGCCTCTGCCCATTTCATGAATTAATCGAGAGCCACAATAATATGATGGTGCCCCCCAGCCGAAGTTGGGTTACAATCCATAAAATCAAGCCCCCACTTGGTGAAGGGACCGGCAGTGACAATAGGATGCAAGGGGGTAGGACACGAGCACATATTACATGCAAACACCTGGCAAGGGTGGCACTTCTTGACTGCATTAACGCAATCCTTAAAGATAGAAGGCCAAAAATAGACCACTCTAATTATTTTTTGGGTTGTATAAATCTCAGATAAATGACCACCACACGCCCCTCCATGGCAATCATTAAGAATGACCTCAGCCTCATCATGAGTTAAACAATGATGTATAAGGAATCCACCCCGTGGTGGTACAAAGTATCATCCACTATGAGGTAGTTATTCGCTACGTGACGTAGTCGTCATCTCTCATCCCGTGAGAGGTGAGTGGGGACCTTCAATGTTTGCAAATACACAATGATATCTCCGTACCAAGGGTCCATAGTTGAGATGAGGAATATATGCTCATCGAAAAAAGAATCCTCATAAACCTCCTCTTCCTCCAAATTTGGGAAATCTGATATGAGCTCAGCAAACATTAACGATTTCTTCGATTTCGCCTAAATGAACTTGAGATCAAACTCTTGCAAAATCACAATCCACTTATTATATTTCCCCCCAATCATTCTTCTAGTGAGGATGAACTGAAATGGATTGATGTGATCTACGACCAAAGTTTGGTGAAGGAGATGTAATGTCTCAAACGCGGAACTGCATGAATGGTGGCTAAGGCTAGCTTCTCCACATGGGAATAGTGAAGTTCTGCATCAATAAGGTTTCGGCTCAACTAATATATGACATGCTCATGGATCTCCTCATACTCTTGAACCAATACCATACCAATCGTCTCCTGAGACACAACCACATAAATCAAGAAATCACGGCTATAGGCTGGTGGACTAAGCACAAGGGCCATTGCTAAGGCTTGCTTAAGAGCATCGAAAGACTCCTGGGCTTGCTCATCCCAGTAAAAAGGGGTGTCCTTCTTCAATAGACACATGAAGCCTTTAGTCAAGTTGGAAAAATTGACCACGAACCTCCGCAAGAATTTTGCCATACCTTGTAAACATTGAAGGTGTCAAATGTTATGCGCGCGAGACAATTAAAGTATTGCCTCAACCTTCAAGGGATCAACTCTAATACCCTCCTTGGACATGATGAATCCTAATAAATGACCAATTGTCACACAAAAGATGCACTTATGAGGGTTTAGACGAACTTGATAATGATGGCATCTTTCAAACACTAATCACAAATGGTAAGGATGACACACTCTCAAACAAGACTGGGCAACGAGATCATCCAAATATACTTCAATAATTATTTTAATATCGTGAAAGATTAAGGTCATGTCCCACTGAAATGTAGCTCCAGCATTTTTAAGGCCGAAGGGCATCTTCCGACATGCAAGGAAAAATAAATGCAGCCTTGTGTTGATCCTTGGGCTTAATTTGTATCTGATTATATCCAGAAAATCCATCCATAAAATAAAATACCTCACTTCCTGCACACTCATCCAAAATTTGATCAATAAATGGTGTAGGGAAATTATCTTTAGGACAGGATCGATTTAAATCATGGAAATTAGTGCATATTCAGATCGCTCCCTACTTCTTATCCATCGAAATGGGATTTGAAACCCACTCCATCAAGGGAACGGGATAGATAAAACCAGCTTTGAGCAGTTTCTCTATCTCAGCTTTAATGGCGGGTGCTTTTCTAGGATTCACGACACACAAATGTTGTTGAACCGGTTTTTCATTTGGATAGGTTTTGATTTTGTGTTCGATAATACGAGGGTCTATACCTAGAATTTCTTTGTATGACCAAGTGAAAATATCACAAAATTCCTTAAACAACTCGGTATACTCTTTGATCTCATCGGGGGAACAACCCGCCCCAATGTAGACATTCTCAATCTTACCAAGATCACGAGAAATATTGATAGGAATACTTGGTGACAAGTTAGCCATGTTCCCTTTAGCCATTTTACCAAGAGAGCTTAATGGGACCACGGGGCTACCAATTTTCTCACTTAGAATCGCCCTAAAGTGATCACACTCTAAATGATCAAGCTCGGGAAGGAAATATGATCTATGGTGCAACTCTTCCCAAGGTTTTTCAATCCCAGACATGTCCTCAAGAATAGCTTCAACTGACGAAAAACCATCATCAAGGCAATCATGAGAGTTAGATGACTCTACTACCCATGCAGGAAGCACATAAGGGTCCTCCTCCTCCGTCCATGAAGAGGAAGGACTATCCTCTACAACATGATCAATATTTGTTTGATATGCCACCATTGTTGTAGGCAACGACACATCCGTCTTGATAGGCACACTTGAAGTACTCGACGAAGGAAGAATCCAAGGATCTCCCATATAAGTAATGTGAAAAGATACCGAATTCAACAAGGATGAATCCCCACCAATACTAGACCCAATCATAGGAACAGGCGGAGGACAACTAAAGGTTCCCATAAGAGAAGGATACATACCCACACCCACATTCTCAGTTGTCAGCTGAGAATGATCGATAATCACGATAGAAGCTCCTGATGATGCATTGACACTCGGATTATGGAATGACTTTTGGTCAATAGTAACGATCTTCACATTAAACGGAAAGAAAACCACTAGAAATAGGGGAGAAGCTATAGATTTCATATTGTACATCCAGTTCCTACCCAGCAAAATATTGTAGTCAAGGGGCACATCAACCACCTCGACCTCGATCATGAAAGTATTCCCTCCCAACTGGACCTCTAGAGAAGGAATTATACCATGCAGCCAAAATGACCTGCCATCAAAAGAATTCAACACGTTGGTAGGTTGAGACGATGTGGGAGAACCTAAACCCTTCCAACATGATAAAGACATCACAAAAGTGGCATCGCCTTCATCAATGACAGTACGCATGATGGTGTTGTTGAGACACTCTACATGAATCAAAAGAGACATGTAGTAAGGCACGCGAGGCTAGATTCCATGAGTTTCAAATTTGATCATGGAAGAAGAGGTATCATCACTAACCCCAAGAGAAAATAGCAACGTGTTTCTCTAGGAATGACAAGTCTAAAGTACTTCTAATGCAGACATCGCACAAGGATTCAGGCCCAAATCCTCAACAACTAAATAGTTATGGGTGGCTCAAGCATTAGGATTGTGCCTTGAGCACTTCAAGACTCCCTTAGGAATGCAAGGTGGAAATTCAGGTTTATCCGTAGGTTTTTCAATTCGCAAAGAGCTCTCAGGTGGATCAAGTTCTTTCCCAAGGTCTGGTTGTGACGAGCCATAATCTTTTGCATGTGTCACAACTTTGGTAGCTTTCACCATGTTGATGCAACCATGACCAGGAGAGACCTTCAGCGGGTTTTGAGTTCCACTAGACACACAACCGGGATCAACGGTCCTCGAGTTCATATTTTGATTATTAGGTAAAGGATTAGTAAACACAGTTGGGCCCTATGCTATGAACTTCGAGGAATCCTCCATACGAGGGCACAACTGAGTGAGGTGATTGTCCTTACACAACTTACAAGAAAACTTCACCTTACGCTTAGGTTGCTTGTCCCCCCAGCATTATTCGTGTTCTTTTCATTATCATTACCATTTTCATTTTTATTCCCACCCTTACAATTATTTTTTCGTTTCTTTTATTCCTTCCAGGCTATTGATTGCCTTTCAGGTTTGACATTTGCATGGAGAGTACACTCACCGATTAGGTAGGTTGAGACGAAGTCATAGCTTGTCCTGAAGCAGGCTGGTTAATTTATAACTAGCTCACTTGTTTCGTAATCGATTATGCAGGTTTGGTACTTGTGGAGCCAACAATACCATCGGCATGTGGCCCAGGTTTGATATTGGGGTTGAAATTGGATCTTGGAGCATTCAGAATAATTTCATAGAAGAGTCTAGATTGAGCATAGATCAAATCCAAATCTTGAGCCCTAAAAATAGATTGGTCCTCATTTTGAACTCCGAATGTCGAAACATCCTTCACGATGTAAGGTAACAATGACTTGAGGAATCACTCTAAAAGAAACTTTGGTGGTATAAAGGCTTTAATTAATCATTTTCGTCTACGTCACTCTTGAATATGATCCAAAATATGTGTGGCTTTGTCTTGCTGAAAGTTCGACAAGAGTTTGGTACCGATGTATTAACATACGGGTAGCTGGAAATGATTAAGAAAAGTCATGGCAAGGTCATCAAATGTAGTATAGCCACCCCCAGTAACTCTATGTACCATTTCGCCGCTGGACCCATGAGGGTGCATTGAAATAGCCTCAAACAAATGGAATCATCGTGTAAGGAATTAGAAGAGCACCAAAGGTGAAAGGTTGTGACATGTTCACCAGGATCTTAACCATCCTTACCTTCGAACTTGGGAATGTTTGAAGGAATCTTGGTAGGGACTATCGGCCATGTTGAATCATATGAAACACATGATCATTCATCAATCTCGACAAATCAGGTAGGTTCAAGGTTGTAAGGAAAGGGAGCCTAGGTTGAGCCGGTCGATGCCATGCTCCCTGGCAGGACTAATTCATATAAGGTTGATTTCTATATACACCATGGCCTTGGCCAGTGGGATAATAACCTCCTCCCATTCGACCCATGAAGGGTTGCATGGAAGAATTGTGATGTGGATTACCTTGATTATGAGGTGCTACAAAGCCATAATTCGAAGAGTAAGTGGGTTGTTGATACATGTACCCATACGGTTGATAGTTTTGTCCATATTGCGGTCCATAAGAATGTCCATGGGAATCTCCATGAGATGGTCCATGGGATGATCCATAAGGTATCCCATGAGATGTTCCATAGTTAGGTATATGGGAAGCTCCATGAGCTGGACCATGAGACGGTCTAGAAACATGTACATGACCTGCTAACACAATAGGAGGCACTTGGCTTTGTGATACTACAATGTTAGCAGTCATAGGACAAACATGGCTTGAAGTCGAACTCTAGCCTGAAGGACCACTAGCGTTAGGAAGATGATGCATTAGAAAGGCATTCGAAGGAACATGTTGAGAGGACGATGGAATATGTGAAGGAATGTAGCTTGTACCCCCAATATTCACATGTCTTGGCTGAGGCCCCCAAGGAGGAACACTAGTGCTAAGTCTAGGCTGTGTTTGTGAAGGAATTTCCACCACAAGAGTGGATGGCACAATGTGACTACTATGACCAAACCTCTCCACATGGAAAGGAATTGAAGTGCCCCCAGGAGTAGTACCAAGGTCACCAACCGGTTCTACATGAGGTTTCGGACCGGGATTGGGAATATCAAGCATGCCATATCTAATGTGGCCAGTGTTGGTGGGTTCATGGCGAATCTGTTCACCTAGATAATATAACCAATACCAGGGGTCAGAGCTAATGTAATTAGGAAACTATGATAAATCATGCTATAACGGTCCAGTCCCATCAAGACCAGAATCAGGTGGAGTTCCATATGTGCTTGAAGGATCAAATTCCTCTGCCGGAGGCGAGGAAGGTGGAAGCTCTAGTACCTCAGGCTCATGACGACTCATGGCGAGATATCTGTGTGAATCAAAGTGATGACTAATCCACCCGAACTGTCTGGCTCTCTCTCCCAAGGGAGGAGGAGATGTAGAAGGCGGAATACCTGCTAAACTATGAGAGCGACGGGGAGCCGCACTTGGATCCACAATGACTCAACAAAAAGAAAAGACTCAATCTATCTACGCAACCCTAATTAGACTAGAGTGCACAAAGCATACACCTAAGAAAATATAAATCCAAACAACAAGAAAACCAAGAGTAGGATAAGTGAGCTCCCGAATGAAGCAGGTATGTCTCTCATAGGAGAGGCTTGAGACTCCCATACACAACAAGCAGAGGTTCATAACCAATTATAGTGGCCCTCGGCTTCAACGCATATAGCGACTGTGCCGTCCAACCCCTACCTGGACAGGACATCTATAGAATAACCTCTACAAATACCCCCTCGATAACCTAGGTAAGGAAACTAAGGTCACCTCAATATAACCAATGCTCAGGTGGACAGTTGTAGGGGGGATTGACCGTATGGGCAGGGTAGCAAATATCGAATCCTGAAAGCACAACTGGTACCCCAAGGGTGCACCATCCAATACCTCAAAGGCCCCCAAATACGAATACAATCCTAGAAATATCTCCGGTGCTCACAGAAAGTAACCACGGGTCATCCTAGTCATAATTGTTAGAATATTTAGACACTTAGGAGTTAGTTAAGATCAACTTGTGTAATATATCCGTTAGGTAAAAGTGTGTTTCTTTAGTATGCATTAGTATGCATTTGTAAATATTCTAATCCGACGGTCACGATATGTTCTAGACATAGAGTGATCCGACGGTTCAACTTCTCTCAGATCATACCTACCATTGATCTATGGCTTAACACCTGATTGGTCTATGATCTCTATTTAAAGAGCATAGAGGGTCCTTAGCTAGTTGATCGATTATGAGAAGCTCATGTAACTTTCTTTCTTTTGCATAATAAATTGCTCCAAGTAGCTATTTGGTTGGGGCCGTGGACTGTTTCCCTCTCGAGGGTTTTAACCACGTGACAAAGATCAGTGTGTTGATCTGTGATCTGTTTGTGTGAAGCGGTATCTGAAGGTGTTCGATATTTTGGGAGTACCCTATGTACCCAAACATGGTATCAAAGCTTTTATGAAGAGTCGCTTTCAGTTTTGATCAAGATCTGGAACTGGTGTTGCTAAAACTTTGAAAGGGTTTCTGGTTATGGATTTTCTATGCATTTTTTGCCTATGGGATCTATTCTGTTGCGTCCGGAGCACCATTTCCATTGGGAAATAGTTTCGTTTCACCAAAAACCGTTTCCGTTTATTCCAGAAACACCCATTTCGGCAAATCTGAAGGTATAATGTTACAGTGACGAATTTGTTTTTTTTTAAATCTCTCATATTTTATCAGTTTATTATTAGATATTTTATGTTTTAGTCTCGGACTGTTGTTTTCCATGACTGCGTATGCTCTTTTCCATGCACCTTGCGCGATCGCGGCGAATCAGAAACAGTAAGGGAAAGTTTTTTTTCTCGTATTTTTGGTTACGTATGCTCTTTGTCGTGCACCTTGTGTGATCACGGCAAATCAGAAACAGTGAGAAAACTTGAAAACGTAGACTTTCTGGGTAAGTTAACCAAGATCCACTACTACATTTCGACCAAAAATCCGACGGCCGTCATGTCGGATTTTCGACACTTCTCTGTCGCATGTACGACACTTTGATTTTTTTTTAAGCGTCGGAAACTTGGCGTCGGTTATCCGACACTTAAGTAACCATCGGTTAAGCGACATCAAAGCAACCGTCGGTTAAATGTAAATCGTCGGTTATTCGACATCTAATTCATAATAATTTTTAAACATAGGCGTCGGTTATGCGACAGATATAAAATGTTATCGTCGAAAAAATGACAGAAGTTCCGTCGGTTAACCAACGGAAGGCATGTTTTTAAAAAAAATTTAAATTTCATTATGTCGGGAAAGCGACGGTAGTCAAAAGGAAAGCGTCGGAAATGCGACAGAATGACCATCGCTTATCCGACGGCTACAACTGTTTTTTTTTTTAAAATACAAATTTATTTCTGGCATCAACTACTCGTGAGTATCAGCAACAATTCCTGCCTTAGATTTATCGACTCAGATAGATTCTTATGCCTCCGAACCACCACCAGCCCCCGGTCCTATATATTGAAAATAGCATTTAGGAAAATAAGCTTTTTTCATTGACGGGCCGGCATGGCTTGCTTATTTTTTATCTTGCTTCAGAGACGATGTGTGCCTGGGCAGAACATTGCTGCTATTTACTTGATGAAGCCTCCTGCTTTCTTTACTTTATGTTAGACCGCTAAGTTGTGGAATTGTTGGATCGTAACTGCCCTATGCATTCAGTACTGCCGGGGCAACAAAAAGTGCTGACTAATCCTACTAACTTACAAGAATTCATAATTGAAGGTTTCTAATGGAAATCGGGATCAGGATTCTACAGCATCAGATAATGCATTTAGCTTCAAGGTAACATAAACTTCCAAAGAGAACCAATGCAGAGATGAAAGAAAATTCACCATGTCTGAAACATAGCAGAAGCTGCGGGTTTGAGTTCCAAGAGCTTGCACTGTCAATTCTTCACCTCTGCATGTTGATAAAAGAGATCATAAGGATGTCTAACAAACAAACTCCAGGCCTCTAATTGAACAAGAACAGTACTAAATGACATTAAATATATGAAATAAAAACAGTTGTAGCTTGGAAAGAGAAATGAAGCAAGATCAGCTAAATACAGAGACAAATTTCCTGATAACCAGTCCATGTGACATCATAACTAACGCAATTCATAATAATACCAATGTTTGATCCACAAGGTATTGCAAATCTTGAAGTCAATTGTCATGACAAGATATTAGATATCATTAAATCATTTCACAGATCAAGTCCTCAGTCCCAATCAGCAAATAATAGCATGGTAATGCATACTGTGGCACAAAAGTTCTTATGGAATGGAGACACTTCTGTTTTACTTGCAAATGACAATTGGCATATTTTCCCCTTGCAGCGAATATGTCCTATAATACAAATACCTGAGTGCTTGTGCAATGAAATTGCTAACAACGCGTCCATCATCAATGTTCATGCGAGGACCATAGGTATTGAAAATTCAAGCAATGCGAATTTCTGATCCACAATACAAATCGAAAGTTGGAAATTTATCACACATTGCGAATTGATCACACATTATAGCTACAGAGTACAGATATTGTATAAATCTTCCATGACAATGGAAGGCAACCATGTAAGTTCTTTTACAAACTCAACTAATTTGCTGTGTCCTGACAATCAATTTTCCTAAATGATGGTTTAAAGATGCACTTGAAATTACTTTGTTGAAAGTTTTCGTTATGTACTATCTGGTTTAGTGGCAAGGCTAATTAAAACCAATGAATACACATCGCTATGTATTGAAATCCATAACACATCCAAGGCTCTGGCTGCAAAGCAAGAAATATCCATAACTGTTGAACGTCATATAGACTTTTTCTATAATTGAGTTAAAAAAAAAAAGTGAAGGAAGTGCCTCTTAAAGCAACGAAATATGAATGTAAGTGGACAGGTAGCAATTTACACAACAAAATGGAAGCTAAAAAATGCCTTTCACCTTACGTTTCATTTTAGGATTTAGAAAAAATTATGGGTTAAAACTAATACCAAAACAGTTTGAACATTTTGATACACGTATATCTTTTTGAATAAGTCAAATACCTTATTACTAGGAAAATAAGTACATTTGTACAGAGAAAACAGCTGATGAGTACACTGATAAAACAGCTTTTACTTCTAATCCCCATGCCACATACCTTGACAGGATTATATTTATAGAATATAGGCGATGCTGGGCAAGCCAAATGATAGATTTGATCCACTTCTACCAACAGGGTCTCAGTCACATCTGTATGAAACAAAGCATCATCAACAGCAAAAAAGATATCAGTATGTTCACAAGCTTTATGATATCAAGCTTAGTTTCATCGGTTGGAAAGCAACATATACAGCTCCAATCAGGGACGGATGCATCATATAATAAAGATCGATACCCAGTAACAGTTTGAAACCGAGTTATAGAGCTATATCCTGTTCAAGAGCCAGTAGCAGAGGTTCAAAAGCCGGGGCAACAAAAACAGAGGAATTGGATCTGTATGTATAGTGATCTATTTTTGCTGAAGAACATGGAAAGCCTGGTAAAAGAAATGAACTCAAGCAAGGAGGTTAACTTATCTATTAAAGAGCATGTACTTACAGAGTCAACGAGCATATGTCATTTTTTAATTAATATCTTAGTTATTTCCCTTATAAAATCCTACTTTAAAACTCAGCAAAATTACTACAGAGGCTGCAACAACAAGGATGAAACAGAAGATTCGAGAATCACTGAATAACTGAATGTTTAGACAGTATATGCTCATAAGCTAACCTCTTGAAATATTCACTACATGTTGGGTCTCTATTGATGAATACTTTCAATAGTGAACGTTTTATATGCACTTCCAAGCATGCAATACATAACAATTTACCACCATGCAACAGTTTGATGGACATCTGCCATGTGTGAGAGAAGCCAAACTACTTTCTTATGAGAATATCAAACATTTTGATCGAATGTTTGAGTCAGAAAACAAGATTAAAAAACCTATATTAAAAAGGATGGCCATACATCTATTTGCCAATGAGAGAAAATATGGAGCAATCGAGCATTCTGCAAGAGGTATCTTTAATTAGAAATTAGTCTATCATAGCCTAATGCTGCTGGGCTCAGTTATAGATAATTTCAAGGACTGGTTTTTAAAATCATGAATAACATGCTATGTTTGACATTTTTAGCAGAAGGTAGGTATTTCTCAGTAATCCCATATTCGAGCTGCTAATTTTCTTGTTGAGAAGTCTTCTCGACAGTATGCAAATTGAAAATGCTTCCAACCAGGGTATGAAGAAAGCTCTGACTATGATTATTATAGGTGATAAAGGATCCAAGCCCCATAATAGACATCCACCTTGCAGAGGTTGTTTCCTGTGTACGCATACCCATTACTCCTTGAGAATGGAACTATTATCCTTGTTGGACACAGCCAAAGATCTTTACCACCACAACAAAACTTGTTAGGACACACTAATCAGTCAATGGGGCTCTGGTAGCTTGTGTATTTTCAGTTTATTTGTATTATTTCCATTTTTTGTATCTTAGTTAGGTTTACATGGTCTAATTTCTGATGATCTTGCAGGAAAGTTGTAGTTTGAAGACACAAGAAAATTATGAGACTGAATGCTGGGGATGTGGCTTGCGTCTCTTACTTCCATCCTATGCTCCAGTTTTTAAATGTGGATGGTGTGGAGAAATTACAAATAATATGTCTAAGCAGCATAGACAGCACTGGTTTGATGCATGCATTGCGTTTCAAGATCGCTTGTTCGTTCCCACTGTCCTCTGTATCATTCTTTCTATAATATGTATGTTCTCACGTGTTATGATGACACAGGCATCATATTGCATGTTGGTGTCTTTTGGTCTTTACCTTTTGTTTGCTATTATTTTGCAAGCATTTAATATTTCTATGTAGGTTGTCTTAAACATGTTTTCATGTTTGGTTCTTTAGTTTGAATATGTGATTTGCTCACAGCTTCTGAAATGTGCAGGAAGCATGTTTGGAAGTTCTTTTCTTTTGACAAGTCCAAATTTTTATCTGACTGCAGGTGGTGGTGTTTGGGCTGTGTACCCTGTGGTGTTTTCAGTCATTAGCTTAAGCTCAGTTTTTCATTCCATTTCAACCTTCATTTTGGCTAGTGGGACTCTTGTCAACTTTTGTTTGGCATCATTTACACCTTCAGGGCAGCCACCAAAAATACGATGGGGCAACTATGGAGTTGTTGTCAAAGGTGGTCTCAATGATTATACCTTTTGTCAGTTCTTTGAGAAGCCCAAGTCAGCACAGACACATCATTGCCATTCATGCAGAACTTATGT
>LPNX011210099.1:65617-138145 GCA_001517045.1 Pseudotsuga menziesii | reverse complement strand
TTCTTTAGTATGCATTAGTATGCATTTGTAAATATTCTAATCCGATGGTCGCGATATGTTCTAGACATGGAGTGATCCGACGGTTCAACTTCTCTTAGATCATACCTACCATTGATCCATGGATTAACACCTGATTAGTCTATGATCTCTATTTAAATAGCATAGAGGGTCCTTGGCTAGTTGATCAATTATGAGAAGCTCATGTAACTTTCTTTCTTTTGCATAATAAATTGCTCGAAGTAGCTATTTGGCTAGGGTCGTGGACTGTTTCCCTTTCAAGGGTTTTAACCATGTGACAAAGATCGGTGTGTTGATATTTGATATGTTTGTGTGAAGCGGTATCTGAAGCTGTTCGGTCTTTTGGGAGTAGCCTGTGTACCCGAACAACAATCACGTGCACTTCCTTGTGCTTAACTCCTGTGTAAGAGGAGCGTCCTGAGAAACACTAATTATACCAAGGGTTTCACACTCTCACCTGGACAGACACCTAATTGTTTTGTTTAGTGGTATTGAAGAATTAACTCACAATGAACTATTCCAAAACCCTAAAACCTAATCTTGTTGATGCACCCTAGAAAAGAAAAGAGTGTAATTGATTTTATTAAGTGTTGATTTTAGTTGGTTGTTATACTCAAAGGGTAATGGTCGTGCAACTTATGGTGTTATGACACAACATGAAGCAAAATGCACACCTAACAATCAATGCAAATGCACTATGTAAAATGAAAAATAGGGTATGCTACTATGTGAAGTGCAAAATTTTTCCTTCAAATGTAAATGCAGTCATTCCTATATGAAAATCTAACTAAAATTCACCAAGCAAACCTAATGCAAGTACCATGCTATTGCAAAATGCAAGTAATGCATAACTATGCAAAAAGAAAAATGTTTTTGTATTTTCGAATTAAATGAGATATAAAAGCAAAAAAGATGATTCTACAACCCTCAGTCTCTGCAACCACTCACAAACAGCAGCTAAGCAAAGCACCAAGGTAAAAGAGACCTAATGCACTAATCTCAAAACAAAAAAGTAGAAAATGAATGATAAGAACATTTCAAAAAATCAAACTAAAAAGAGTCTCTGGTCAGACACAGAGGGTAGATACAAGCTCTAGAAGCATCCAAGAAGACTCAGCAATCATCCAAAATCACACAGCAACACTTAATCCTCCCAATAAAGAAAAAAATCAAGGCATACACGACTGTTCTCAGTAAACATGCATACATACATGACCGTTCGAAGAAAATCCACGTGTATACGTGACTGTGAAAGCTAAGCCCACATACAGGAAGAAAAAGAGAGAAAAATAAGGTAAATACACATGCTAAGACAAAATTTACTCCTTTAGGACCCTACTGGGAAAACATGCCCCCAGACCTGACCCAGAAATAGAGAAATCAGAGCAATTCAAGTACATTGAATACCGAAAAATCCCCAAAAAAACAACTAGGAACCTCCCTAGTATGGTCACCAATTCTGTTATGGAGAGAAACTTCCTATGGCTTGGGGTGTACCACAATAGACAGATAAACTGCAGAAATCAATCCCTTCCCAATATGCAAGAGAAACCAAACATATAACACTAAAGGATCTCAAATCATGCCTTATTCCGGATGGTTGAAGTAGATCCCCATTGAGATTTTTTCAATCCCGCTTGCGCTAGTAATCTCTCTCAACAACAACAAATAAGACAAGCATGCTAATAATATGGTGTTAGATCTACTCTAGCATATATAATCAACAATGTATAAGCAATTAAACATATCCAATATGGATTCAATATTCATTCAAATGCCCATTATTGGACAGGAAAATATATTTCTATTAATCAAATCAAAGATTACACAAGTGACAACCTCTGTCGGCATGTTTGCGAACCGGAGAAACTGAGTCCTCCACCACTTCAATCCTCCATCTCTCGATAGATAGATCAAAAGCAAAGGAAAGCTTGGGAAGAACACAAAGTGCTTCAAAGGGACAAAGGGATGCAGACTCAAGTATAAGCAAGCTACGACAACAATGGACTATAGTTTCCTTGCTCTTCAATTCCTCCTCTGCAATGTATCCAAGGGTTTCCTTATAAAGAAATCCAAAGGGGTAATGGAGGGTCAAATCTGAGCGATCTCGAGGCATATGGAAGGCCACGAGTCAAGTGGTTCGGACACACATCAAGGAAAACTTCGGACACACATCAAGGAAAACTCCAAAAATATTTGGAATTATGCACACATCCCAATGTACGCAGGTTTGAGGTCAATATCTGTGTATATACGCGAGTATGGGATTAAAAGTCACGTACAGCAATAAACAAATGTTTTAAGGGATGAACTTGGAAACATCAAAGTATAATATTGGTCCATGGGGTCCAAAGAGTATGCAGAGGGACAGGGAAGGCCATGAATATGTGATCAACCATGTGTGGTAAAACCAGCTGTAACACAACTAAATATCATACTCGTAACAACAATAGTAATGTAGAGATTTAAGTTATATCTTCTTTTTTGTGGGTCAAGTACTCTATTTGTAATAGTGATACTATTGTATAGATTCAATCCATATCTATGTGTTATGTTTCTATAGGATAGGTTTTGTGGTATGTTCACATAGAGGATCTATGGATTTTCCACTTTGTGCTAATTCCATTTTACACTTTACCACAATGTTTTCTTTTATGATTTCTTTGTTTATTCTTATCTATTATAATATACCCAACTCCTTTCGCATATATGTCACTTTATCTAGTTTTTACTCTTGATTAATATAGGTGCTTATAGGATTTTCTCCACAAATTAATAATGTGTTAATTTTAAGCACTCGGTTTAGATACTAGATTTGGAGTTCAAGTCCATGTGCTAATTTTGTGGTATTCCCCTTCACTTTGATACTAACATTACCACCTATTTTGATCTCATACATTCTATGTTAAATTCATCTTATAATTGTTATCTATATGATATTACATGATATTATTCTTTTGTGAGGATTTCATCCCACATTTCTATTCACCTTATTATTTTTTCATTGGTTTTTATTGATGTTAACCAAACCTTTTATTATCACATTTAAAAAAGAAATACATAAACCTTTACTAATATTAAATCCATAAAACAACATTTTGTTACTCTTTTAGACATTTATAAGTACATTCCACACTAAAAAATAAACAAATTATAAATTAGTTATAATAAACTCATATTAATAAATAACTTATTCCCATCCCATTACCCATACTTTCGACTTCATTTTTACTAAGTTTGATTTGTTCAAATAGTTTGAATGTTATTGTATGTACTTCGTGTTGATCCAACATACAATCATGGATGTTGAGATTTGAGATTGTTCTAGTGGGCAGCAATGACTTTTAACATGAAGTTGTTGGATAGATTTTCAAGATCATTAATCACTTTTCTAAACTCTTACCTCGGATGTCATTATTCTCAACCACCTTAAAGTTTGTTCCTTGAAAGTTGAGTGAACATGAATGAAAGGAAACTATTACTTTACAATATTTAAATAGATATTTCAGTAATATTTGGGATAACAATTTAACAAATTGATCAATGATAACTTGTGATCTCTCAAACTTTGAGGGAATTATTCTAATTGTTATACTATTTAGCTTTTTCATGACCACATCGTTTGGTCATTTTTTCCTGAAATGAGTTAAAAATTTAGAGGAATCACTAAAATTACAAATATCAGTTGTTGAGATTGGACAATATAGGTGCAATATGGGCATTTAATGGTGATTAATCCATTTATTCATTCAAAAATTTAATTTTGGCAATGAAAAATTACAACTTGACAAAAGATTATATAGTCAACTTCTAGTAATAATAGCCAAAAAAAATTGAAATAGTTACTTCTCTTTTTATGTTTAGGTTATGATCACCTAAACTAAATTTCTAAATTAACCAAATAAATCATATACATGATTAAAAACTAATCAAAACACCTAATTATACATTATAATTTTGTTAAAATATTATTTAATCTTAAATTGTTATTTTAAGAAAAATGTGAAAAAATGGATTTGACATAACAAAATCAGCCTCATTTCATGATTTTCAATCGCTCAAAGTTTACTGTGACTTATTTTACAAATCAAATCAAATCAAATGTTTCAAAGAAATATTACAAATTAGTTAAAAACAGAAATAATAGTTTAAACGTATGTATAAGTATGTTGTAAATACAACTTTACCAAGCTATTTACTCAATTCCTCTATAAAATGTAAAGTTGTACTCAATTCCTCTATAAAATGTAAAGTTGTGTACTTCTAGATAAGATTGAAATCCCATTTCACTTTTTCAATCATAAAGGTTTAAGATCAATTTACCCAATCTTTGATTATGGTATGGATTAAAATATAGCATCAATTAAATCATGGAAGTGTATAACCATGAACTTCAACTGTAAAACCAAACATTCATATACTCACAATGGAATGAAATTATTATTTCCTCGAAATTCAGATGTGGGTGAGTTCAGAATTAAAAATTGGAAGTAAAGAACAATAACAATGTTTTAATATTGTTGACCAAGAGAATACTTGAAAGCATGTTTTAAATGATTATGGTGAATCAAAGGTTTATATGATGAGGTTAGTAATAGATTATTTACTAAATTTTATGTCTATAAGTTTTTCTTTCATGAAAAAAGAGAAGTGAAATTAGAGTTCTCTTTCATAGAGATTGGACTGCAATAAGTATTGAAAACATGTTTTTTATTATCATTGTGAAGTTGTGAGATACTTGCTATAAAATATTGGGCACATAATTAAATACTTTTTTGTGGATATAAATTCTACAATACCCATATCGAAGAAGAGATAAAACATTGCATAAGTATTTCCTTCAAAGTCCACTCGGTATATTTCCAAAAAGATATTTCACCAACATAAACATACCATGTTTACTAGGGAGATGCAAAAACCATGTTTACTCAGGTGCTGCAAGTAAATATGATTCATGATTATGATGATGGTTAACATCGACTGAGACCATATTTGGTCTATCGTACCATACGAACAAAGAAATAATTTACGTGGTTAGCTCTAAAATTTTATTGCTATGCTCAAAAAACTTAGAAAGAAGCATACTGAGGTCACCATAGTTTTGACAAGTTAGAAATTTAGAGAGTTTAGTAATGTAATAAAGATTGTGAAATTGTGATCTAATATGGGTGTACGCAGGGCACTATAAGAGAAAGTGTATGTCATCCTCAATGCTCTTAGTCTCACAAAGATGGAAAATAATTTCCTCCTAGAGTGTTTTAGGAATTTTCTAGTGCTTTGTTTCGCTACAAAACGCATGAGAGTTCGTTCTTATTTTGGCTATATTAGTTTTCTTCTTTGATCTAGTTAAAAAGAGAAATAATTTTGATCTTCTATTAGGCCTGCTAATGACCTCCTTATAGTATATTAATTTTCTTTTAACCTCTAAATCCTTCTCACCCCACATTTTCTCTTTAAATTTAAATGTAATAATGTTTTTAATGTTATTGATATTTTGCAAAATTGGCATTTTCATCAATCCCTCAATGGTTTAAATATCCCATGGTGTCTTTATACCAACTTCTCTTGAGCTTGAGGTCTTGACTGGATTTTGAAGGAATTTTAGGGAGAATCTATTCTACCATGTTATTTATTGTGTACTTGTACATCAAGTACATATTCATAGTGACGCTCTCAATTGGGAGAAGACCCACTTCTATTAGGAGAATAAGATAATGTGTATTGCTTTTAATTTTGAGGTTATAATTTATAAAATGCGTCTAGATTTACTCAATATTATTTTAGGATTCTCTAGATATGTTGCAACCCTAAACTTCATAGTCGCAGAGGATAACATGAGTGAAGAGAGTTTCAAATAGAAATTTTGTTTTATCCCACATTACAAGGTTTGCATATTTACAATTTTTTTCAAGACCAAAATACACTTTCAACCCTACATTAATACTTTTCTCATTGATATAGTTCAAGTTGATGATGTGATGAAAATCAATTCTAAGATATTTGTAAGAACAAACTTCTTCCAAGTTGTTATTGTCATAAACAAAATTAGCACAAGTGACCCTCTTAGACTTGCTAATCATAACTTTTGTTTTGTTAGTGTTAGTAATCATACCCATAGTAGAGCATAAATCCCTGAGAATTATTAATTGCTTATAAAGATCAAAGGGACACCTTTCCATAAGAAAAATATCACCAACATAAATAATAAGGATGATGACAATTCCAGCTAAGGTTGTGCCATTGTAGCCTACTTCTTCTGAAAAACCTTATAGCTTATTGATGTATATGTTGAAAATCATAGGGGAGAGGGGGAAACATTGATTAACTCCAATATTACAATTAATATATTTCAACCACCCCTCAATGCTCTTAACTTAGAAATTACAATCTCATACAATGTCATCGTGACATCTCTCAACTCGAGAGGAACCTTTATCTCTTTTAACATATTCCACGAGTTGTTTCTAGGAACCATATCAAAAGTGTTACTAAAGTCCATAAAGAAGGATAAGAGATTGGATTTATTATTAAGACATTCCTCCATAATGATCCTAAGCGTAACAAGGTGGTCCATGGTTGGGTGACATATTCTAAATCCTACCTAACTTTAGCTCACTTACCCTCACTTTCTAGCTAAATGTTGACCTTATTTTCCAAAATAAAAACATAATGTTTTACAAAAAGAGGGCTAATCTTAAAACATTGCCCTAAATTTCGGTTTTTTGCCCATAATGTTTTGGTTTTTTTTACCCAAATTTTTGCCAAAACAGTTGGAATGTAGTGATAGGTTAAGGCGGAGGATGATGGTTTAGCAAGGTTTGTTCAGAAATTTGGGATCCATTATCAAGTAGGCTTATAACTCTACCCTTGATTATGGTTGTGGAATATAGGTGGCACTTTCAATTAAAAAAATATTTATTGAAATTGCAAAATTAAAATGAAAAATAATTTATAAGAATTGACTCCTATTTTTATAATCAAAATTGTAATTAAAGCAATATAAAATATCACTTCCATAAAAAATTTGGTACAACAAAATAAATTGAAAAATCATAATCATAAAACCATTAACTTACAATATTATATATATATACTTATTTGGTACACCCACACATCAATTGGTTAATCTTAACTTATAACCTCCCAAACAAAAAAATTTCAAACCCTTAATTTTTAGGATCAACCCTTGTAAATAAATTTGAAGATTTGCCTACATATGGTTCATTGCCATAGTAAATAAACTTACACAATAACAAATTTTCTTTCTAAAAATTAGTCTTACAAAAATCTATACTATATAAAAACCAGGGATCTGCTGTTCACATATATTGCCAAGATTTCAGGGTAAAGTAGCGTCGAGAATATCTAGAAAAAGATAGGCCCTTCACGGACCTATTTTGTTCTCTACTTCATAGTTTGGGACATATCGATAGGTCCACGAATAACATCTATTGGTTGAGATCGTATAGCTTATAACCTCCCATGTGCATTTTGTTCTTCAACGATGACTAATCAATCCAACGCCCTTTATGCCATCGGATTAGGTCCCATTATGTTACATCTAAATGCATGTGAGATATAATTTGTTTGAAAGTTAAAAACAAAAATAATAATTGTGTCGACAAGGGTTTAATCTTTCATAATGTTTAATACATCCAAAATTTAATATATGTGATATATATTTTATTATTAATTTTATTATTTTATTTTAAAGCAAACATGAAGTGTGTCTATGTAAACTATGTACTAGATGAGACATTACAATATATAGATGTGACACTGCAATATATCAATATTAAGTTACAATATTTCCATATTAAGTTGTAGAATGTGTTTCTTTCTCTATTATAATAATTTTAGTATTGTTTATATGTATAATGTAATTTTAGTTTTAATTTGTAAATTTGAATTTGAATGGATCAAAGAAAAAGAAGAAAATATTTTAAACATGAGATGCTTTCTAGATTTAATACTTCGTGGCCATGGTTGAAAAATATTCTCTCATAGATTTATAATTCATGAGACTAGATGAGACTGCATGTGTTATAAGCTTATTATATGCATTCATCACCACCAAATGGTTTTGCTCAAGTTGAATTTCAAGGTGAGGTGACAATTTTACCATGTTTTCCTCGAAGGTGCACTTAGTGTCCATAGGCCTCCTTTGTAGTTTAAAATCACAATAATGTATGAATATATTAGCAACCTTAGTGACTTAAATCAAATACCATATAGAAAGGATGAAAGACATGTAGATAAATTTTTATTTTAGTAAAGCAATGGTCCAAACAAGACTAGCCTCTAGGGGCCTTTTACACAGATTTTGGGTGGTTTGTCCCAATGTGTTTTGATTTCAAAAGATTTCCATCTAATATTTTTGGGTTGATGGAATCAAAGAGATTGGTGGTATTCAATTCCAAGGATGACAGGTGTGAAAATATGTATTGATATTTTTCTCATCGACAAAGCATTTTTGGCTTGAATCCTAGATTATGAAAGGTTTCTAACTAAAGGTGAAATAGGGTTTTCGAGCACTCATTGGAAGTATATTTGTATCCTATATACTTATCAACAAATGATTCAACATTCTAAGTCAAACAACAATGTTACAGTTTAATTAAGTTGAGAAACCAAGGGATTCCACTTGAGCTTGTTTTAATTAATTGTGAGGAATTATTTGAGTTTGTTTTGAATATTAAACTCACAAATAAGGAATTATGATAGGATTAAGGGTTGATGATGCAAGCTCATTCTTTAGGAACCGGCTTGTGAATTACGGTGCACAACACAAGCAAACTATAGACACCCACAAACACAAAAAATTCAAGAACACCAATAATGCCCTTTTCTATTATTAATTGAAATCAATCTAAAATGGGTTGATTCACATTTAGGGTGAATTCCATGTTTTGATTACAGTTGGATTTTATTAAGTTATCCCACAAAATAACCTTCATCTTGGCATCCAAAATTGCCTTATCCTTTTCCTTGATCGGTATCTATAGTCAGTTTCCATTGCCTTAATTTCCTACTCTAACATTCTAGAATCCTCTAGATTCTTTCAAAATCCTCCATGGAACACAGTTCCATATGGAATCCTCTCTCACGAACATTACTATGTAATTAATGATCCAACCTCTTCTCTAATGCTCCTATGCTCTCCTGTGCTTCGATTCTTTAATTCGACCGAGTCTTGACTAGTGCTTGCCGACCTCCTCAATAATATCCTACTGCGATGCTTTTATCCTCCCTATCTTCATGGCTATGTCCCACGTTTCCATTCATCATCTTTCTTATCCTTCAATTCCCAACTGATATGAGCTTCAGTGGCTTCTTATATAAGACAATATACCGACTTCATTATTGCTTTGGAGTTCGGTCTGATCCTGACTCTTCCTTCTTCCATCAATCAATCTAATTCAATTGTTCCTTTGATCTCAACTTGTCATTGATCTATCCATCATCGTCGACTCATGTTTCAACTTCCTCCAGCTTTGTCGATTTATTCTCCGACTTTCCTAATCCTTTAACTGGTCTTTTGTCATAGACCATGACTTGGTCAACTCCTTGCTTCTTTACATGTTCCTTCCCTTGGGCACAACTTGCCCCTTTTGATTCTTCCTAGGGTAAATTCCTTCCCTCTAGTCTACTTATCTACCACTCAACCACTTCTCGGTTGGACCTTTTCTTGCATCGGCTTCAAACCTGAATTCCTTTCCTTATTCAGTCGTTCCACTCCAATTGTTGTTGCATTGAGTCGATATTCCTATCCTTGACTCGAATTTTAATCCAGAATGACTATGTATCTCTTGACCCCAACTTGGACTTCAACTATTCCACGTTATGTGGAATCCCTTCTCTCAACCCTCAAGTCTTTACTAGTTTGGGTGCATTTCCCTAGTCCTCATGTCCAATTCCTTTCACTTTTGGGATAACCCTTTGGAATCCTTCCTATTGTCGATCGAATCTCACCAGTTTTCTCTCTCGACTATTGTTAGGGAAAGTGTTCTTATGGCTGGGGGTTAAGAGGCCAACAACATACTGGGGGTATAAATATTGATGAATAAAGTTCTACAAGCAAATATAAGCAAGGTTTCAAAGGTAATAAAGGTTCATACCTTATTTACTAAAGGTTGATCCAATATTTCCTTTAATCCTCTCCTTGATCCTCTTGCTCCTCAATCCAAGAGACCTGCAAAACAAGCTCCAACCTTCCTCAAACCAATTTGACCATATGTAAAGCAATGATAATCAAAATAATATGAAACCCTAATTTGATTAACATCAACATTTGATCATAAACAAAGATACAACATCCATTACAAAATGATTTGGAAAGGGAAGAACATCACATCTTTATTAACGAAGTGGGAGAAGTACAAGATATACCTTCTCCTCATGCAAGGCACCTCGTGAAACCTTTGATATGGATCTCCTACTTCTCTTCTCCAAGAATCTCAGCCTCCAAACTCTGCAATAGAAGGAGATGACTGCTAGGGAAAAGGTAGGGGGGATGAGAGTCCTTATTTCACTAGCATAACAATGCAAAGGCTAAGTCCCCTTTCATGGATCCCTCTCCCTCTCTTATATAGTATTTTGAAGAGTTAGGGTCGAATAGGGATCATTTACAACCAAAGAACCAAATCCAAAACCACCCAAACCACCCCAAATTTGACATTTTTCATATTTTTATATTTTTTTGGCCACTTCAGGGTATAATTACAGGTTTTATTAAGCAGAGTTGCAAGTTACTAGGTATACTCACAGGTTATCTTAGACAAACTCGTGATTGGGTCAAAAAAGTCATTTTTTAAGGTACCTCCAAGCATTTTCAGGGGTTAGTGTCTTATAGAAAGTTGTTCCTTGTTTTGATATATTTTCGATGGTCTAGAGAAGAGGTTAAACGGAGTTACAAAACTCTAGATATGGGTTGTCCATTACAAGTGTATTTTAAGTGACTGACATGAGTTTTCATAAAGTGTCATCATGGAAGTGTCGTCATCTGATGAAAACATATAAAAGTTGTCCTGGACAAAGGAGTGTCATTTTGGGATATAACATATTTCCCCTAATGTATGAGGTTAGAGGGGAAGATGATAACCAAAATACATTATAAAAAGGAAGCAGATGAGACGAGAAGTTGAAGAGACGGAGGATCCAAGATCGTAGGCTCAAGCAAAGGTACCTAGAAGAGAGATAAATGTCAGACAAAAGTGATCTCTGGGACATACGTGTCCATATACAAATGTTCACCATAAAGATATAGGTAGATCCAACATGTGTATAAATGACATGACTATCATGGTCGCACAATATTCAAAAGGGAACCATATGAAATCTAAAGGAGTCATGGCCATAAATGAACAAGGTGGATCCATGCTCAATAATTGATCATAGCCACAAGCATACAAGGTGGATCTATGTATAAGAAAATGTCATATGAAGTGTGACAAGGTCTTGTGCAACTCTGGAAATAGAAAAATGCAACGATGCTACTATCATCCCAAGCTCTTTAATACAAACCGCCCAAAGGTACAAATCCTAACCATGCGAATAAAGGAATTGAAGTCGAACATGGAGGAAACTGTTTAATTACCAGTCATTGATGGGAACCGTTAACAAACACGAGGGAAACCACCATTAATGAAAATGGTCCCCAAGGTACCTAGTACATTCTAACAAGTGTGAATAAATGGTCTTGAAGTCGAACACTTGAATAATCCATCGAGTAGGAGACATTAAGGTATTCCCGCTACTCAATAGCGAGGGAAATTGCCATTGATGACTGTAATCCCCAAGGTACTGTCATAAACTCTAAATCTCATTCCCAGATCAAGATGTGTTGAAGTCTATAGGAAGAGATCCGTTGGAAGGAAGGCATTAAGGCATCCTCCATCATCCAACATGAGGTAAGTCAAAGACAGATTGGATCTGGAACTGGTACACCTTTTTGGAGCAAGGGCCATTGAAGACTTAATGTAATGAACTAATACCGAGGAGTGGCCAACACAAAAGGTCAAGGCAACTACAGAATGGTCGACAAAGGTTTTATCCTTGAACAATGAGCATGACATAATAGTGACTTAGGAATTTTTTTGACACAAAGGGGACACAAATCTGCAATGTAGGAGACATTGACATATTCTCCATATAATTGGAAAGTGACCAACTGGAGGAGTAAAAAACTTTGAGATCAAGCTTAATCCTAAGGGGAAAAACTAGAACCCAAGTGTTGATAGACTTGAAACTAGTGCTTTGTTCAAGGAGACAAGACTTGCTTCCATGATACAAAAGACATTTGAATGAACTTCCCTTTCCCTCTTTCTTGTAAATGTTTAACGAGTGCAGAAAAAAACTCGGGACCTTCTTCATTGTTGGAAATATTGAAGAAGAGAGAGAAGAATGCTTGATACAAGACTAATTCGTGGATTTTACGAGCATGAATTAGTATATGCTCGTCGTTGTTTTCATAGTTTTGAGAGTATGAAAAATCCAAAGAAGACTCTAGGGGGGTTCTTTTTCATAAATTTAGTCTCATGAGTCTGAAAAAGTATAAAAAAAAATCCAAAGGATAACTCTCTTATCTCAGACGAACTAAGGTATGCATTTTTTGTAGTTATTCGACGAGGTCTGAAAAAGGGTTAAAATATCACCAAACTGATGCTCATTCAAAAGCAAGTAGAACGCTTTAGTTTTAACAAGTGTTAAGGAAAGCAAGATCACTCAATGCTTTTGTCCTAAATTTTTAGCGAGCATGAAAAAGGCGTAAAGAACACTTGAAATATTTTTCATAGTTAAACCAAAGCACGAAAAAGAGAAAAGTGAGCTCAAACAAGTTCCTTTTTCGTAAATTTAGTCCTCCAGGCCCAAAAAAGAGATAAAATGATAATCGAAGATACTCTTCTGATCATAGGTGACTAGAGTATTCCTTTTTCATAAGTAATCCACATGGCCCAAAAAAGACATAAACTTATACCTATGTGGATGTTCCTTCACATCCTTTAACTAGTTTGAAGGGACAAGCAAACTCGACAATCTAGTCATATTTAGGAAGTCATACCAGAGCTTAAAGGTAAATCCATACCATTTTTGAAAAGTTTTAACGAGCTCGAAAAATTCAACTTGTGGCCTCCATACTATTTTTAATGAGATCGAAGGAAAGCAGAAAGAATGCTCTAAATGCGAGGAGACGAGTGTCATAGGCATGCAAAACTAGTTCCGAGCACGAGGAACAAGCCTAAACATAGTGCAAGGAAAGAGAGCAAGATAAGGACACTCGAGGAACGTCTCCTCTAGGTAAAAGGTTTCAACTTGCAATGGAAAAATGGTACAAAGCTAAGCGATGATGAGAACAGGGATGAGGGCTCATACAACGAGCTAAAAGCATGGAACCTGGGATCAGGCTCATAAGAGCAAGAAGGGTATAGGAAAATGAAATTACAGCTTGAACAACAAGGAGAGCCTAGTAAACAATTGTGAATCCAACTAAGAATCCTGTCTCTAATAAAAAATAGTATCAATATCATATTCAAAAGGAAAGATCCGATGCAGGTCACTTTGGTAGAAACACTTGCAACTTTGCTATCTTCAATAAGGAGCATAGTCAAGGCAGAGTCGACCAAAGAAGATTCTATAGTGCTAAGGCCTGAGGATTTATAATCAATAAGATCAACCTCGGAAGGAAAGAAAAAGTTGATAGGGGGAATCGAGTCTATAGGAACAAAATCAATATCACATGAGTCGAAAAATCTACAAGAAGAATCAAACTCATTAGGATCACTGACTTGTTGTTCATTGGAAAAGTACAAAGACTCGACCATGTAAACATATGAGGATCGATCATCATACGGATCATGATCAACAATCGAGTCAGGGTTGGATTTAACTACAACTGAGTCAACATCCCTATGAAGGTCAGACCGTATCAAAGACTCTATGAAGACTTCATCGAAAGGAAGTGGATCATCCGAGATACATGACTACCTTAGTTTTTAGGATCTAGCCTTTGGAAGATGACTACCTATCTCTATTAAATTTTTTTCCATGAAAATAATCATAATCCATAATTTTCATTAAAACTATAAATATAAACCATACTGTTCATTACTATAATAAATAAAAATACGAAATAACCAATAATAAAAAATTATTACTTTCCAAATTAATCTTACAAAAATATATACTATATAAAAAAGGGATCTGCTATTCACATATATTGCCAAAATTTCAGCGTAAAGTAGCATCTAGAATATCTAGAAAAGATAGGCCCTTGACGGACCTATTTTGTTCTCTACTTCATAGTGTGGGACATATTGATAGATCCACGAATAACATCTATTGGTTGACATCGTAGCTTATAACCTCCCTAAAATTTAAAAATTACAAAATACAAAAGTTCAAGCCCTTGGTTTGACGATCTAGCGTTTGGAAGATGAGTACCCATGTGCATTTTGTTCTTCGACGATAACTAATCAATCCAACGCCCTTTATGCCATCGCATTAGGTCCCATTACGTTACATCTAAATGCATGTGAGATATAATTTTTTTTTAAAGTTAAAAACAAAAATAATAATTGTGTCGAGAAGGGTTTGATCCCTCATAATGTTTAATACATCCAAAATTTAATATATGTGATATATATTTTATTAATTTTATTATTTTATTTTAAAGCAAACATAAAAGTGTGTCTATGTAAACAATGTACTAGATGTGGCCTTACAATATATCAATACTAAGTTACAATATATCCATATTAAGTTGGAGATTGTGTTTTTTTTCTTAATTATAAATAATCTTAGTATTGTGTTTATGTGTATAATGTAATTTTAGTTTCAATTTGTAAATTTGAATTTAAATGGATCAAAGAAAAAGAGAAGAATATTTTAAACATGAGATGATTTCTAGATTTAATACTTTGTGATAATGGTTGAAAATATTCTCGTATAGATTTAATTCTTGGAGTTATTATATGGAAGATTGAATGATGATTCATTTACGTGTGATTTTTTTGTTTTTTAATTATGTATTTTTTTTAGTCAAACCAAGTATGGGTGGTTAATAATTTCTCTTGATATTAAGATAAAGTTAGTCACTTTGGAAAAAATGCTTACATTTTTTTACAAACACTTGAAGTCACTCCAAACGTCTTAATTTCCGCAAGAATGTATAATCCCCCTTGAACACTTGAGCCATGAATCTCTATTACCCATTCACAATTCACTCCAAATGTCTTAATTTCCGCAAGAATGTATAATCCCCCTTGAACACTTGAGCCATGAATCTCTATTGCCCATTCACAATGCTTATGGTAAGTTAATCTCCTTAGATCCGTACATAAATGAGTTTACATCCACAACCTTTGCGTGCATTTTCATTTAAGTTGATTTGAGCAAAGTTTAGTGTACATGATATTCAAGACAAAGAATTTAAGAGAAATATATGAAAAGAAATGCATGTTGTAGTAGATAAAGAGACAAACTAGAATATAACACCTATAGCAGGGAAAATTTTAGGGCCAAAATTTCTCCCATGGGATAATCTTGCATGGTTTTTTCGAAAAAAAGATTCATCAATTTCCATTTTTTCTTAACTTAATTTTCCCAAATTTCATAGGAAAAAATATTTACTCCAAAAATCGTCAAAAGATTTGAATATCAAAGTTACAAAAATATCGCCAAACATTTTATTGTTGACATTTTGAGAATTAGTCAAATTCACCAATGTTTCTACACTTTAAGATCAGTATGTATCCTTATAATTTCTCCTGGCATGTAGAAAGAGAACCCTTTATTGACATTTTAGAATGAGAGAAATGTTCACTCAACTCTTCGAGGGGGGAATATTTAAATGAGAAGTGCTCCAATACAATAATAATCTTTAACAAAGCATTTAATAACTCCCTACCTCTTTTTAAGGCTTCAACTAGCCTCAAGTTAGTCAACTTTAGACTCTCCCCCTTTTAAATCTTTTATGTTAAGCTTCATCATGCAATGTGTATTTCTTGACTCATTTTACTTTAATGAATGTCTTAATGAGTTGCATGATAATTAAGAGTACTAATTGGTTGATTTCCCCTGGTGTTTGACTGCAACTTTGCCTTTGACTCACGTTTTATGATCTTGATTGGTTTCATTTTATGTATTCTCCATTATGCTTTGATGACACATTCGATTATTTGGCTTGGATATGATTTGGCTTAAATGTTATTTTTCTCACATGTCCTTGCTCTTGCATGATATTGTCTTGGATCATCAACACATTTGATTGATTATTGGATTATGTGCCTTTTATATTTAAATGCTCCCATGTTTCATTGCCTAGGTTTTCATGCCATGTTTCATAGGCCAATAGTGAAATACAAGTCAAAATCATAGCCCATCAACAAATGACAGGAGGTGGCATAAGAGGTTAAGTATTTTATCATTGAGCGGGAAATTAACAGATTATATATATATATATATATATATATATATATAAAAGACATGTAGAAAAATTTTGATTTTAGTAAGGCAATGGTCCAAACAAGCCTAGCTTCTAGGGGCATTTTACACACACACATATATATAAGACATGTAGAGAGATTTTGATTTTAGTAAAGCAATGGTCCAAACAAGCCTAACTTCAGGGGCCTTTTACACATATTTTGGGTCGCTTGTCCAAATGTGTTTTAATTTCGAAAGATTTCCATCTAATATTAATGGGTTAATGGAATCAAAGATATTGGTTGAATATGCTGACAGGTGTGAAAATATGTATTGAGATTTTTCTCATCTATAAGGCATTTTTCACTTGAAGCCTAGATTATGAAAGGTTTCTAACTAAAGGTGAAATAGGGTTTCGACCACTAATTGGAAATATATTTGTGTCCTCTATACTTATCAACAAATGATTCAACATTATAAGTCAAACAACGATGTTATGTTTTAATTAAGTTGAGAAACCAAGGGATTCCACTTGAGCTTGTTTTAATTAATTGTTAGGAATTATTTGAGTTTGCTTTGAATATTAAACTCACAAATAAGGAATTATGATAGGATTAAGGGTTGATGATGAAATCTCATTCTTTAGGAACCAGCTTATGGATTATGGTTCACAACACATGCAAACTATAGACACTCACAAACACAAAAATTTCAATAACACCAATAATGCCCTTTTCTAGTATTAATTGAAATCAATCTAAAATGGGTTGATTCACATTTAGGGTGAATTCCATGTTTTGATTATAGTTGGATTTTTATTAAGTTATCCCACAAAATCACCGTCATCTTGGAATCCAAAATTGCCTTATCCTTTTCTTCAATCTCAATCTGTATCTATAGTCAATTTCCATTGCCTTAATTTCCTGCTCTAACATTCCAGAATTCACTAGATTCTTTCAAAATCATCCCTGGCACACAGTGCCATATGGAATCCTCAACCACTACCATTATTATCCTTCAACTGATCTTCTGTCATCGACCATGACTTAGTTAACTCCTTTCTACGTAGTCCTTCCAAATGTTTGGATTCATGCATATTAAATTCATCCTTGAATTTACCCTTCGATTTTGAATTCATTCATATAAATCTAGAGCCTCATCGTAAGTCTTATTTGGTTGATTTGATTGACTTCCACCTTGATTACATAAGTTTTAAGTTAGTGTATTTTATTAGTGTAAATGTAAAAAGAATTTGTTTTAATACATTGTTTAAGGATTTAGTTTGGTTCTTTAATGTGGTATTAAAGTTTTGTTTTAAGATTTAGCTTGTTTCTTTAAGTTTTATATTAAAGCTTTGCTGTAAAATTTGGTTTGTTTTAAGATTAGGATTTATAAAAAGCATGTTATAAGTTAGAGCTTTGATTTGGATTTTAAGGCTTTAGTTTATAACTTCTTTGGTTAGTATGTAGTTTAGTTAATTCATATTAGTTCACAATTTAATTTAGTTTGTAGTTATTTTATTTGGATTCTACTAGTAAATTGTAATTCATAATTTAGTTTGGAATTTAATTTGTAACTCTAATGTAGTTTGTAATTTAGTTTATAGTTTATAGTTTTTTGAATTGTTTTCTTTTATAAATTAAATCTATTTTCTTTTGCATAGAAATTAGACTTCTTTAACTTTGTTAGTAAGTTTATTATTGAAATTTATAATAAATTCAATTTATAATTTGGATTTAGTTTCTTTCGTTAAGATTGGTTTGATTTGGCTTTCTGTAGTTTACATTTTTTCTGCATTTCGCATTCTTGCACTTAGATTTCATTTCTGCATTTTTAACTTCTTGCACTTTAGATTTTTCAATATCTCTAGTCACCGATAGATAGATAAATGACTTAACTCATGAGATATGGTCACTCCATAACATGCTTCTTCCCTAGGTGCGGAGCTATCTTAGTTTTCTTGTTTTGTTTATTTCATTTAGGGTTGTTTCTAGCTTTATATTAGACTAGTTTAAGATTTGACCCTGCACATACTGTGTTGGCACCTTGAAGCTTACGATTCCTGAATTGAAAATTTAATTGTCGATTTAAACATCATATATTGTTTCTGACATTTTTGGCGTCGTTGTCGGGGAGGTGATAAAGGGGTTGAAGTGTAGATAGATAGGTTGCCTTTACATTACATAGCAAGGGGGAGGGAAACTGGTAAGACACAAATAAGACTTCACTACAGAATCTGTCTACCCTCCATAAATCCAAACTGATCACTGGAAATACAACGAGAGATTATAACCTTTAAACTCCTAGATATCACCTTGGCAATGATTTTATAAAGGCAGTTACAAAGAGAGATAGGTCAAAAATCATCAAAATCCGTAGGCAGATCCTTTTTGGGGATAAGGGAAATAAAGGTGGAGTTGATCGGTCCATGAACATGTCCAACCAATATTGATTCTTCCACATCTCTTAACAGATCAGCCCCAATAAGATCATAAAACCCAATGTAAAATTATACTGGCCAGCCATCTGGACCTGGGCTTTTGTCCTTTTGAAAAGTGTGAAGAATCTTGACAAGTTCATCATTAGTAACAAACTCCATCAACAATTGATTATCTAAATCATTAACAAAGGCAAGAAAAAGTTGAGCAGTACGCACAACTTCCCCAATAGATGAACCAAGAGGGGCCAAGAATAAATCCCCAAAATGTCGCACCCCCAAACCAACCAAATCATTAAAATAAGAAACCGAAACACCTTGATCATCATTGAGTTCCCAAATGGTGTTGCTTGATCTCCGACCCTTTGCAAAATATTGAAAAAAAATTGTGTTTTTATCCCCACAAGTAATCAGAAGTGCCCGACTTTTTAATCTCCAGGAAGCTTCTTTTTCCACCAAAAGTTTCCGACATCTAGCTTCACACGCAAAAACTTATGCTTTAGTGGTCGAATCCAGAAAACCCAAACTTGGTTGTTTGAGTAGCTTATCCAGGAGAAGTTCACACTGAAGAAGGTCCAATTCATCATGCACACGTTTATCATGTGCCCAATTGATAGTAGATTTTTTTAAAATGCACAGATTTTCCATGAAGAGTACCCCAGCATATTCACCAGTCCCATTAGTAATAGGTGTCTAGAGATCATGTACAAGTTTACAGAAAGAAGGATCCTTAATCCATGCAGATTTAAACTTGAATGGGCTGGGAGGTTTCTTATTTTGTCCTTGTATCTCAAAGAAAATAGGACAATGATCAGATTCCCCCCCATAAGCCACCCATTAACGTACCAAATCACAATCCATCAACAAACAATCCGCAACCAGAAATCTATCCAACCTCTTTGCAACCCAATTATCTCTCGATCTCTTATTCCTAGAAGTTGGGGAAAGATGAACATGAGAAATATCCAATAGATCATGATAGAAAAAAGCATTATAGAAAAAAGGAGCCAGAGAATTCGGCACTGCCCTTGGTCCCCAAACCTATGCACAACCTAAAGAGAAATTTAGGTCACCACCCAAAATCACCTTCCAATTGGAAATAAAGGATTTACCCAATAAATTGTTCCAAAAGGGTACCCGGTTCAAATAAGGACCATATATATTTAAGATAGTCAGTAACATTCCCAGGGGTGCATTAAAAATTTCCAGCCCAATACCAAAGGAAATACTCCACATACCATCACAACGACAACTCTGCATATTCCATCCAAATGCAAGACCACTAGAACGACCACATACATCAATCACAACAAACTTCCAACCAGTAAGCAGTGATTCCAAAATACCAGACACCTTAGCATTTAAGCCGAGAGTCTCTTGAAGAAGAACAACATCAGGTCAATTAATGCCAATCAATTTCCTGAGTGATGATTTTTTGGAGGGGTTCGTCAACCCACAACAGTTGAAGGACATAATATTCATAAGGTAACCCCATCCAGAGCGTTCATAGCTCCAAGTGCCCAGTTAATAGAGGACTGGTTTTCTATTCAAATCATTAAAATATATATCTATCTATTTGGGTGTTGTAAGAACCCTTGATACTAATCCATGTTTGAATTAGGCATGGGGGTGTCACCTAGGGACCAATATGATATCACGTCCATTCATATTGGGGGGGTTAAAATTAAAAAATTAAAAATCAATATATTGGGGGTATATTAGGGGTAAAAAGGTTTTTTTTTTTACTATTTAAATATCCAATATGCTAGGGGATATTTTATTCAACATTCTTGCCCACGCCGTTCACCAGTGCTCCAAGCCTGGGAGTTGCATCTGCTTGTGGTCTGAGTGCACCCTGCATATGCTGCGTAGATTTTTCAAGTGGTTTTCTCCATCATTTTTCTGGTTTTTCTGGATAAAAAGGGCGTGTTGGTCCTTGGATTTTCTATGGGTTTTCTCCACGTTTTATCCATCATGTTTTCTGGCTGGATAACAGGGCGTTTTTTCAAATCGTAGCAGTGGTAACAGTGTTTTCTGGAAAACGAGGGCGTTTATTCACCGTTTTCTGGTCGTGGGTTTGTGGTGGGTTTCTTTGGTGCATAGCAGTGTTGGAGGAGGCAGGTTGGAGAGCCACTGCATAACATTCTTGGAGGTAAGCTATACTGTGTTAAATCTCTGATGAAAAATGACTTCGGTTGAATGAAAAGTTGAAGATCCAAGTAAAGAGTCACAAGATTGAAAGCTTGTGACTCTTAGAGATATCAGGTGTGCTTTTCTAGTGGTTGGTATTATATTTTTTCTGTGCATGAACGTTATCTGCTTTTCTGGTGGTTGGTATTATATTTTTTCTGTGCATGAACAGTAGAAGCTCTGGATTTCCTTGGTTATACTTTTGATTTATTAGTTAGAAAAAGTGACTTGTAAGTCTGCAGTTTCCCACTGCTTTTTCTTTTTTCCCTTCCATGCGAGATAGCTTTTTTCTGCCTAAGCCCTATGGAGATTTTGTTTCCCACTAGATTGATTGCTTTGTACAGCCTACAACCTTTTATTGTTGGGTAGCGTCCATGCTTTAAGCCTATGTTATTTGGGTTGCTTATTAGCTTCCAACATGATATTTTGAGGTAGTCAGTGCACTGCTTGTTTACCCAGTTTAGGATTGTAGGAACAATGCTTCATTCCAAATGAATGTACTACACTTCTTTGAACAAATGGAAATTCCTTCACAGCCCTCCTAGGTAACAAATTTCTAGCAGACAAAAGTCCAAACAAAAATTCGCCTGCAATTGGACAATAACTGACCTGCCCTAATTTGTGCACAAAAGTCACAGGTATTTGTAATCTCCCAGGAGCATTTTTCTAGGAACAAATGTGCAACTTTTTGGGTTTTATCATTTATATATATTATAAACATTAAAAACTGGTCAAAAAGAAATATTTAAAATATTTGATATTGCAAAATGAGCATACCTTTCTAGAACAGAACCACAAACTTGTATAGAATCTATTCAAAATTATTTCAGAAAATATCAGCATGTTCATGTTTTCCCCCATAGCATATGAAACTAAAATAGAAAACTGTAATATGACCTAGAAATCAGAAGACTAGAGGGGTGCCTGGTGAAACGTTTCACTAGACCTCATAATGGACCTCTAGATTGTCATCCAGTCACCATCTAATTAACTAAAGACCTTTAATAGACCTATTTAACTAAAGACCTTTTGAGCTTTTCTAATTCCAATGGCCATTTAAATTATTGCTAGCATTTCTAATGAATGAATGAATTTGGCTTATTTTCATAAGAATATGAATAATGTTTGGTGTCTAAAGTGTTTTTGGGTGAATAATTTGTGGTTTGAATTTTCTTTCATGTATTAATGATTTTGTTGTTAATGAGGAAAATTTTATTGCATCTTTCATCAAAAACTTGAACAATGAACCCAGAGAGAATTGACCCAACAGGTTTCCCTTAGAATCCAAGAACTCAGATCAAAAGAACTAAGGAACGGAATTTGGGGGATCTTGTCTACAACATTAATGGAAGAGATTGAACAAGCTACCAATCTTCCCCAACTCTATTTGAAATGTGAATTAGAGCCGACGGCAAGAGAAATAAAAGGACCCCAATGTTGAGTTGCTTCTGGGTAAGGGGAAAAGGGTAGACAACCCCCCTCCAACAAAACAAAACAAAACAAAATCAATCAGGGATCTGATTGATTGGGTCAGTTACAGCTCTTTTAGAAGAGAACTGAGTATTTACATAGGAAAGAGGAAGATAGATCTTCTTCCTGATTTTTCATTTCAATTTTATATCTTCCTATAGTGATTATTTCTGAGTTTCTAGAGCAAGGAGTTGTGGCATCTATAGGTAATACAAATTCCTGCATATTTGAATAAATAATACTATTGTTCGGCTGTAAAAACTTTTCCCTCGAGGTTTTGAACTCCCTTGGGTAGGGCTCACTCAAGTGAAGAGACCAGAACCTTACTATGTTGTTTTGCTTTTGTTTCCATGATCTACTCACTTCTATGCCCATTTTTTTCTTTAGTAAACTATTTTATCAGCAAATTTATTTACTTTAATAATTTTCCAACATATATGTTTCTGTTGCTTCATTCCTTTAGTTTATAATAGCAAGCACTTTGGGTTTACATCTTAAATTCCTAAAGGGCATCATGTTATTGTTGTAGTCATTTCCAGAATCTGTTATACAGGTAGTATATAGTGATTTCTTATTTTTTTGATCATTCTCCCTTGTTTTGCAATCTTCTAGGATTGGTATGGCTCCACCCGACCACTAGCAAACTGTCAGAATACCTGGGCACCCAAAGCCAATCACTTGGAAGTTGGAACGAATGGAACAAATTCTGGGTGATATGCTCACAATTAGTTATTTGTTTTAGCTGCAACCTCATTGATAGATTAGACTCATGTAGTTTGCATACATAGTGCACTGGACGTCTGAAGCATTACCCACCCAGATTGATGATTTAAGTATGATCTTGGAACTCCTTAACAATGAATTGCTATTGCGATTCTGATCCATCAACCCCTTTTTGAGAACTTGAAAAGGACCATTGTTGCATTCCAATATGTGCCTAGAATTCATGATTTGGGGTTGTTATTTTGAACATAATTCTCTTTTGTCCTCCTTTAACATTGAAAAGTTCCCAGAATTGCTTATTGCATTCTCATAATTACTCATACTATGACCAGATCTACTTCACATTGATTGTGAGGAGGGTAATCCTACCCATATGCAGGAACCAAATAATGGCTTATGGATGCTTACTTGCTAAGATTGGACAAATTTACTTGGAATGTGCCAAAAATGCTATTAAGTCATGCCTAGAACTTATACATTATGGGACAGGTCCTTCTGGTTGTTATTCACATTACATTTACCTCAAAATGCTTCTTCTTATGCTCAAACTTGTGAGAAACTTATTAAGTTCTAATATCAACACATAATAGATTTTTAGAAAATGAGTCAAATTGCAACGATTTGGGGCATCACCATTGTTTTTTGTTGCTTTTTTTTCTCTCAATTTTAATTTGAAAATATATATTCCTAAGAATATATTTTTTCACATTTCAAGTTGACTCAGTGGAGAAGTTGGATGCATTGATGTAAGCATGCAGTGACCTTGGAGTAGCTACTAAACAAAAAAATATTCATGAAGCAGGCATTATTCCTCTGTTTTCCTGGTACCATCAGGTATTGTGTTGTTTCCATGTTTTTCAATGTTAAGTTTCTATTTAATGTAGAAACTCATGGTCTACAACAATAAATATTTTCAATTGTTCTAATATTAAGTATTTTTTCACTAAAATGCTTTGGACTCTTTTGCAAATCTTTGATAGAGAGCGGAATAAAACTAATTACAGATTATGTCCTTAGACATGATGATCATATTACCTTATATGGATTTGGTTTGTTATTTGTTAGAGTGGGAGAAAAATCACATGTCTGGTGCAGGATCATTATTGTTTGTCCAAGCTAGTCTTGAATTCAAATTCTACACTAAAGTCTTATCTATGGATTGTCTAGTATCTTGAAAGAACATGTTATAATCTCCCATTATGGTTTTCAATAAGAGAGTTATGTTTATGATAAATTTAGATTGTAATTTAGAAATGTGTTAAAGTCACATATATTAACTTGGATTGCTCCCAAGTTTGAGTTTTTTTGTGTTGTTATCTTATGAGGCTTCCTTTGCATCCCTAGAACAAGATGTTGGTTGAGAATTACTTTTGGCTCCTATAGGTCATTGATAAGTGATTTTCATCAATCTCACACAAATGTCCCCTATTTTGCAGCATGTTCCTCTACCTTGGTTCCCTTCAAGCGTGAGTATTGAAAAGGACTATTCAATACCTAACCTGAAATAAATACTCATATGATTTTAATCTTTTATAACCCCTGGTACTGTTTGTCAATTGAGTAATGGTTTTTTAGTGTCTTGTTTGAATTCATTCTTATTCTTCTCTTTTAGAATTAGGTCTGTGCATGATGAAATTGGCCCCTAAATATATCAATCTATCAATCTCTTAAGGCCGAATAATCAGAAAATTTTTATCTGCCCTTGGCAACTTAGTTAGAAATACTAGTTACTATACTATGCCTGTTTGCAAATGGAAGGAAAAAAGCATCTACAAATTGTTTTAGTAATTAGTATAAAGTATTATCTAATTACTAGTAGTAACCGGGGAAGTTACCCTCTTTTCATTGAAGTTTCATATCTATCATCTATAGTTATCAGATTTCATATATCATGACCTATAGATTGTTATAAACATAAATGAAATGCTTACCTCTAACATCAGAAACCATTTCTCACGTTTCTTGAATTCTTTTTCAAATTGGTTTTGAGCCTTGGCATGCTTCTCTAGTGATATTTGGTAAAGGAGGATGCAACTTCAAGCATGATTCTAAGAATTTTATTTTGAACTCATCAGAATCTGGGAATTGAAGAATCAAATCCACAGTGCCCACTGCTCTCTGCCATAAATGTGGAGAGTACTCCTTCAAAATTAGTGAAAAAATCTAATAAAACCAACAAAGAGTTAAGTGAAGCTCAGGATTTTGAATTCTCAGGAGAGATTAAGGAAGATAGGAAATGGGAGACATTGAAATATGGAAGTAGTCATCCAACCAAAAGATCTTCCAAGAGAAAGCAGGGAAGTAAGGATCAGTCCAATAATGGTTCAGCCCGCAGAAGGAAAATACTGGGTGACGAAAATATGGATGGTACTGAGACACAAGATGAAGAAAATATTCTTAACTCTCATGCTAAAACAGAGCTTAAAAACAGAAATCATTTCCTATTTTCCAACGCATGTCAATGAAATCATTTCTCCACTAGCAGATGGCAATAGTTAAAAACAGAGCTTATCAAAATTCTGAGTCTGTTCTATTTAAAAGGTAGTTGGATTTAAGTTTTGTTTTGATCCCATTGTTGTTTCTGACATTCCATATTCAATCCAAGCTGGTGTAGCCTGTCAGAATGCCTTCAGTATAGCCTGGCATAATGGTAGGCAAGATCTGTCAGTTACCCTCTATTTATATGTATATTTGGATCCAGCCAAGCCAAAAGTAATTTATATGACCAATTGGGACCAATTTTTTAATATAAACAACAAAGGCATAGACATGGATAGAGAGATGAATGGATTAAATGCACATTGTTAGAGTGAAAACAAAGCAGGCATGGGGATGTACTCAGGCATAACTCAAACGATAAGCCTATTACCATAGAGAAGTAAATAAACATTACTACAAGTATTTCCCTGAGACCATGGAAGTAAACTTTAAATATAAATGACAGAAACATAAATCTCGATATATAATCCCAAAATAAATTCATGCAGTCAGTAGTCAGTCTCTGCAGCTTTGGAACATGCAATTTGCCAAAGCTGTAAATACAAAAAAAAAAGGATTACTAGTCAAGTCTCAGTTATATTGCTTAGATATCACAATCAACTCTTACTTATATTGACCAGAGGTTATGCACCTCAACTCATTTGCATGCTCTCTCCCATAACCAACGATTATGTGGCTGGTGCTATAGGACCCAAATTCTAGATCTCTTCATACAGAGGAAGATTAGCATAGTTCAAAACCCTCCAAACCTCCACCCTACATTGGGAGGAATTGAAGCCTTTTCCTTGCTTATCTAAAAGATCAGTGCCACCCAATTGGCAATAATACCTCGCAAGCTGTAAAATTATTAAAGTTGTTATTAGCCATCCTGCTTTATTACAATGATTCTCAAAGAAGGACCACCAAAACCGTTGGGAAATTAACAGGGTTGGATGTCTTAAAAATATTGAGTGAACCTTGTATATGGGTTTGACAGGAAATCATCTCCATTACATAATGGGGAAAAATACAAACTCAACATATCCCAAAGGGACTTCAGAGTTCATGCAAGACGACTAAGAGAGTGTTGTCTACCCTCGTCTCTATGAAAACTAGGACCAACATTAAAAAATTAGGAGAGTGGGCAAATGAACAATGAACATTTTATCTATTTCAAAAATCCATTGATAATGACAAATTATAAAACCCAGATTCACAAAATTGTCTTAGTGGGAAGTTCTACAGGAATACCCAAAGTGCAGAAGTTTCTTAAAGATTTCTTCCATGGAGAAAAGGAGTACTGTAAGGCCATCCAATCTAATGAGGTAAAGCTCATACTTTGAGAAGTCACTAAGAAGCCAAACCATGGAGAGTGGACATAGATTGAAAGAGGTATGTTCTTCACTAGTTCTTCACCTCTGATATTTCTAATGGAGAACTCAAATTTTAAATTGGACCATATATCTTTCTCATTATATTCCATAGTTTCTTCTGAGTTTTTTGAAATTTTCCAAACATGAGGGTCTTCACTAACTCTTGATCCTTGTGTGGGAGAAATGAGAATATTGGAGTATGGTACAAGATTTCTGTAATAGTAATTAAGTTTTAATAAGTATATATTAACCTTTTGAACAGGAAACTCATACACTGGAATCAAGCCATTTATAGGCTTCAAGAACAAGAATCAGTATAATTCTGGACAGCAAAATTTTGTCTAATTTTTAGTGACAATCAATGTAATACCTAATTAATGAAAGAAATGTTACCTACTAGGAGAATTAGTTCAAAGGTATCCAATTGGACTGGCACTTACAGATCTATCTGCATTATCCTTATGAGATTTGGTTGAGCTCATTTAGGTGGCAGTAAAATTAGGGTTCACACTTTGATTCGAGCCATTATCTTAATCAGGTACAGGAATGGACTTCTCATCCTTTACTGACAAGGAAATAACAGTAAAAACCAAAGGGTAATCTATAGTAGTCAGGCCCCAATTGATGAGCACTTGTGCCAACAACGAAACCTTTTGAGAATCAATCTTCCAAGCCACAGCTGCTCCTGCGCTCTGCACACCTTTGTAGAAACCACTGTATCTACTTAGAGCCTGTGAATCATCTGCCAAAGCTCCAATGGTCCAATAGCAAAGGGTATGAAACATAGCATCCATCAATCCATAGCAGAAGTACAGTATCATTGGTCCTGCATAGGCAGAGCCTGAATTTTTGAAATCCAACTCCTTTAATGGTTTATCTGAAGAATACCTTAGCTGGTTTGCAAGGCCTCCTCCCCAAATGGCTGTTCCCAACAATGCCACTATGCTGAGACCCAAAAACCACCTCTTCCTTCTACTCTTGCAGCTGAAATCTAAAACATAGCCAATACCTGTAGAGCCCACTATCTGGGCCAGCCAATACAATGAATTTTTTAGACCTCTAGTTCTAACATTGAATAAAAGTCCATTCACATTATTGAATTGGTAAGTTATAAAGAAATTATTGGCCCAGCATGCAGGAAATAGAAGCAGCATGTGACCATTTTTAAATAGCTTTAGAATTTCCCAAGCCTTAGTATATGCATTAGAGTATTTCATGAGAGTCACTCTGCTACCATCATCTCTAATTACTTTATCAGGGTGAAGTAGGCCCAGTGTAAGGAGTGTTCCTACATAGTCAATATATAGACTATTCATCCCTTTCGAGGTATTCACCCCTAGGAAGACCCTTATTTCTTTTTGGACTGATCCGTCTCACCTTTGGGGTCCCTTGTGTGAATAAACCATTTCCAACAACTGCAGAGGTCACCTCGTATGCATTTCAACCCAGTGGACAACTATTGAGAATTCTGATATAAAAGGGGAAATATGAGAAATCAGTTTGGAGCTTATATTAGTCTAAGAGCTAGTTGGTCACTAAAGTCTTCAATTATTAGTTTTTGGGGATTAGCGTAATCCCTTTGGCCTTGTAATACCTCCCATTTACTCCAAATAATCTTTCCTATCTATATTGTAAGTAGCTATAAAACTAATTCAGAATTCTATTTTATAGAAAATTTGTACTCACAAACTTGCATGAAACAGTAACATTTTACCGTGCCTATAACTATAAAAGGACAAAAGCAAACTGTATACTTTGAGCACCCTAAATTCCCAATGAAAATACAATTCAAAGGTCAGATTACCCCAAGGAAAACTGCCCAGGGACAATTTGCATAACTCAAGCCATAGAGGATGGAAAACATTTCATCCTATATACCTCGAACCCACCAGAAAGAAATACAAAAGCATTTGCGTTTAAAATTCTCTAGGCTATCCCATGAAAACCGAAATGAACTAGGAAATTTTATAACTGAGTTATTCAACCATAGAAACGAGGTCCTAAAAACCCAACATCTTTGATCAAATTCCCGATTATATTTGTTTTCAATTTTCATTCTAAGAAGAGGTCCTATAGTACATGTAGGCCTCAAGGAGGACTAAAGGTGAACACAAACATAAAACATCACAAACATGAGTTGCTCACATAATGATCTCAACAAACCCAGATGCAAATAAGGCCATTATCAAGCTGTCTTAGCACAAAGCCTCAATGTTTCCAATTTGTATCTTGCATTTTCTAGTAGGGTAGATGAATAGTGTCTTGTAGCAGAGGAAGTTCCAGTGCTTCAACCTTAAGGAGCAGAATTGCAGTAGAGGAACTTAAACCTTTTTCAAGTTGTAATCTAAGTTACCTTCATATTCAAGGAAACTATTAGATATAATCCTTAGAAGTTGAGATAAGATAGAATTTATGAGACAATCATGTCATGTATACAGAATTCATGAGCTTTGGCACTAATTGTGGATAAGCTGAAAGATTAGCTCAAATGCAATATCTGAAAGACTAACTTTTGTAGAAATACTCGAGTAAATGTGAGCAATTGAGGAATGAAATGTATGTGTGAGATCTTCCATTTGGAATACCATCTAGATTTCGTTTACTCTCTCTGTCATCAACACCTTGGCGTGTTCCATGTTCTGCCTCTGAATGTAATGGAACAGGCTGCAAATGCAAATTAACATTCCCTACCTTATTTTTTTGAAAAATACATCCTATATTCTCAGAAAAATATTTACAAAAAGAAATGCAGAAAATGACTAAAGAAGAAATAACTTGTAAGCAACTATGTAGCATATAAATTGCACTCTTAACATCTTTGTGAGCCAACATACCATTCTTCTACCTTTAGAAGCTGTGGGAGAGAGAGCTGTCAATCATGGAGAGTATGATTGCAGAGAATGATAGGGTTATCACTAAGAGTAATATTGAAAGTACTTCAGCTCCATCCCATCTGGATTAGATTTTCCAAACACTTCGAAGTGGATGGCCAGGAAATCGTTCGAGTAGCTGGGCTGATGATAGTCAAGAGATTAGAGGAATGAGTGGCACTACCATAGCATTGTGGATTGAGGAGCAGTTTGTTTCTCAGTTACAGAGAGCTCAGCCAGTTGATGATACTCCATCAGATCAGGCCCATGATACCACCAGATCACAGGAAAAAAATGAATTTACTGCTTCACAAGCTGCAGAAGATGGTACTGGAATGACAAAAAATCTACAATCACAAGAAAATGATATCAAGAGAACTGAGGAACATGGGCAATCCCTTATTGAATATAATAGTGCCAATAATAAAAACACTATTTCAACTCAGCCTTTGCAACAGGCTTCTTTGGAGCAAGGAACTCAGACTATAGGTGTTGTTCACCATGACCTTGAGATGCAAGATGAGCGAGTCATGCGTGATGTTGAAGCTGTGAGACAAGATAGTAGTGGTAGTGGTGCTACATTAGGTGAAAACCTTGTAGCTTGGAAGTAGAAATTGGAAGTGCCAATGGAACTGGAAACCTCGGACAGATTGATGCATCAGGAAATATGGAAGGTGTGCAAGATGAAAATAGTAATAGAGAACAAGCCCATCTAGAAATTGCCAGGGAGAGCAGTCAAAATGTGCCTGCTCATATTCCCAGTGAGCAGCAGCAAAATATTATGGTAGCGGGATCTAATTCTATTGATCCTACATTCCTGGAGGCTCTTCCTAAAGAGTTAAGAACATAGGTGCTTGCTTCCCAGCAGAATCAGGCGGCACAACCTACAAATAATCAGCCACCAGCTACTGAGGAGATTGATCCATAATTCCTTGCTGCCCTTCCTCTAGATATACAAGTAGAGGTCCTTGCACAACAACGAGCACAGAGATTGCTTCAGGCTCATCTCTTTGATGGAAAACCTGTTGATATGGATAGTGCTTAAATACTTGCAATGTTTCCTCATGAACTTCGTACTGAGGTATAATATTCTTGTTAGTACTTAACAATAATACTTTACCCTTTTACTAGTTTATTTTGTATTAATATTTGACTAAACCTGTTTATTGCACTGAGAGTAGGGAGGTGCTTACAACCCGGCATGGGGATATGTTGAAAGTGTTTTGTTGTGTAACGTTATGTAACATGACATTCCCATAAAATAATAAACAAAATTGCAAATGATGTAGGCTTAAACAAATATCTTGAACTTGGTTTTCAAATGGTTAGAAATGTAGTTAGTTATTTGGTTAAAAATGTGAGACAAATGGTTAGAAAATGTAGTTAGTTATTTGGTTTTCTGAACTTGTACTTGAACTTGTTTTGGACATCATGTAGAACCTTGATGTGTCTGTCCATTGTTGAGAGGAAAAAGGTAAAAACATATCTCTATTTGTCAATTGAATTTAACAATATTTGTGTAGATATACTCTAATTTTTATCAAGCCTTTGGTGTTTTTTCTCTTGATTTTGAAAAATAGTCAAGTAGTGAGTGTTTAGCCATGTTTTAGACATCATGTAGAACCTTGATGTGACTGTCCATTGTTGAGAGGAAAAGGGTCAAAGGAAGAGTGACAAACTAGTGTTAATTTAGGAAATGAATGTGATCTCTATGATGTTGATCATTGTGGGTGAAGTAATGTGCATCCACAATATACATCGAAAGAAGAAAGGTGCATTGTATAATGTATTTGGGGTATCATGTCAATATACTAGATAGAAATATAAAGGGGTATAAAAAATGTAAATGAAAAAATGGATGTACATGCAATATATAGTGAAAATAGGGGTTTTTTAAAATCGTGAAGGCATATTGGGAGGGGGTTAAAAAAATGATTTTAGGAGGTATTTTCCAATATTTTTTGAAAATAGGGGTATTGTTTCATATGCCACGAACAAGCGTGCTATGGCATGGTTTCACTAAGTGAAGACCCCGTGGAATTAGGATCTATCAACCGAAAAAATGGATTCATAGGTGACCATCAGTGTGAGAAAACTCTCTCAAATCCTAGCAACAATTGGGATCTCAATTTCTTCTTCTCAAGAAGAACACACCTTGACAGAAGTCAAGAATTTATCTAGCTCTCCAGAAATAATAGAAGAACCATAGTCCCATGAGATACAAATGACTCTCCTTGTTAATCTACCAAGGGAACTAGAAACTTGGAGACTACATTTGATGGAGAGCGAACTGAAACTGAAGAGTTCTCCACATATATATGAACAGATCCTTCATGTACTCAAGCAATTGATCATTCAGAAGAAGAGGACCTGCATGTATTAAGGAAGGAAGGTGAGTATCAAGATTTCATCGAGAGCTGGTTCCAAGAGGTAATGAGGCTATAATACCATTCCTTCCTTTGACACCTTCTGATGCAGAAACAAATAAGTTGATTGATTTTCCATACTCAGGTAATCACTGCAATAACCTTCTCATATGCGGATAACAATATATTTTTCATCTTACTTCGCACTTGGTTACATTGGAAGAGCTCATATACTTAAATCAAAATGCGTTATTTTAGGATAGGAAAATATGTATATAAATAAAAAGTTGCATGTTTACCTCAAAGATTAATGCAACTTCAGTTTTTGTTTTATTTTTCAATAAAAGGAACTACGAAGAAGATAATGCTAATGGCTAAACCAAAACAATTTGAAAATCCTTATTTACCCTAATACACACATATTTCTGACTATTCATTGACTATTCACTATAACATTTGTTCAAGGCTAACTTTAAATATCATGGGAATTTACCATAACTTTAAGGTCTATCTAATACCTATCGGTCACTTGTATGTCCTAGACTCATAATCAAATCTTGTTATTTAAGTATATTTATTAAATAGTAGCATGAGAGTAAGTGACATTTCTACCTATGGAGGAACAATATTAAACTTTTATATGAAGAGGATAGACTTGGGGACTAGAGGACAACTTTAAGTCATCCTCTTTTGACATGAACTATAATTTCAGGCTATTATAAATAATGTTACTCGTGGGTTAAATTTAATTGATTTATGTTCTTAGAAAACATAATATACTTCAGTACCAATTACTAGCTTCCACATAATTTAATATATTTTGTAAAAAGTATATAGTTATGAGGCAAACCCATCGGGGTATTGAACAGGCCTGCTAGCAGTAGGTCCATGCCACGTAAAATCATAAATAAGGAAGTTAGGTAAATACAAGCAAACTCGTCGGGGTACTAAACAAGATCGCTAACAGTGGGGCTATGCTTGTATGGTACCAAGGTAAGCCCGTTGGGGTGTTGAATAGGCTCATTAGCAACGAGGAAATGCCGGGTAAAAGAGACATAGAAAACATATTGCTATCCATGTGGATCAATCAAATGAAGACCCTGAGTGCATATATACATGGTTAATCCAGTCATTCATTTGTCATTAGAGAATAGTTGTAAGTTGAACTTAAACCATGTTATCTAATTCAAACTATATCTAGGATCTTACTATCCTAGAAGTGGGACCCGTAACTGTAGAAATTTAACAAACTCAAAATGTGAACTTTATCCGTATTCCCTAGATGACAATAAGTCTTTGAAAAATGAATCAAGGATGACTTGCTTCCTATAGGCTTTTCAGACCATTTATACCCTCATGTTTTCTATCTAGGAACACAAGGAAAATTCCCTACATAACGTTTATGGTATTAGTGAGCATGTATGAGATATCTATGAGATCTATAAGTATTTTGGTCATTCTTATAACTTAACATTCATCTTTCTTTTTCTAAAAAGTGTCTAATTTTCTTTAGAATAATAATAATAATAATAATAATAATGGCTTTTCTGGTTGTCATTGATAATCTAAAGTATTGGCATAAAAAAATACAAGCCAGACTCAATTTATTGATGGCCTGAGGACGTGCCATATATTTAGTCTAGGGTATGATGGGCTCCAAAATTTTCCTTTTTATTGACTTTGTTTTCCAATAATTTCATAGCTCATTCACCCACAATTTAGTACATCTACCTGTAAAACAATTGTGTTTTACATTATCTTATTGGTTATAACTCATAACTGTAAAAAATGTCTAAATATTTATTTTTGATATATTAAATACAATTTTGACATTAATTAATTGATCCCGGGGTTAGTAGCGCATGTGCTAAAGATTATCCAATATTGAGCAAATGCTCGAAATTACATTTGGAATTCTTAAACTCATTCGATCATCTAAGAATTTACGTTTGGATTTCCAATACTCAATACATCATTTCTTCTGGTACTAAGTTCCGTACGATGCTTGATTTTCGATGACCGCACGATGCTTGATTTTCGATGATGTACTGGATCTTTCTTCCTATGAGTTATTTGGATTACTCTTTTGACGAGTTGATTTACCTTCATCTTCTAGCTTTCGTTGATCTCATAATATCTGCATGTGCAAAATTAAAACATTGGGTTTATGGTGAGATTTTAAATATTGTTTTAAATTTAAACAAATAAACATAAAAAATATTAAACCTTGAAAGGATTATTATCATCGAAGTTATACTAATCTTCTTTAAATTTGTTTAAATATAAAATGAAATTATAAAGTGTTTAATGTAATGATGTTATATAAAACTCATTAAAAATGGAATAAGATATAGCCTTTGGCAATTAATTAATTAATTAAAAATGGAACACGATATAACCTTTGGCAATTAATTAATTAATTGTTTAAATGCTAGTATGAGAAATCCACTTATATGCCACTCAAACCAAAACTCATGAAATGACGATTGGTTTTAATCATGACAATTTAAATTATTTAATATCTTAAGCATTAAAATCGACTCATTTATCCATTTGTTATGGATTTCAAACCTAAAACTAATGCAATCTTAGTTGATCTATGGCATAAATTAATATTACATTGCCACTTAAACATTAATGAATTACCATTTAACGATTTTTTTTGGTTTTAATCATATGCAAATATTAAACTAGTGGATCGTTCTTTTGACTTTTTAATGCATGTCAAGTATTTTATGTACATAACATATATATTTTAGATTGTGCAGGGATACTGTAGATTTTCCTAGGCTCCGGGATGGGTTTGTTTTTCTGAATTTACTGAGGACCATTTGGTCACTCAGGGGACTTACCAGCTCTTTTGATTTTTGCTTGGGGAGCTTACTCTCTATTATTTTATTTATTTTTATTATTATATGTATTTGAGGCATAGGTCTGGGTTCTTTAAGCATGCTGTTCTGATCTCTTTGGCCCACGGTAGATATGATTTACCTGACAGATCTGCTATATGATGAGACAGTTTGCTGATGGGACCACTTTTTTCAGCTATTCCCCCTGATAGCTTATGACTATGAGGTGACTCTTCATGCATATGTCTGTATTCTTCACCTGATTGTAACCCATTGTATGGGTAGGCACTATAGATATCCTTTAATTCTTAATAGAATATCAAAGATAAATCTTTTCCTTCATGAAAAAAAAAATATTTTTACTTCCTTCTACAATTTCGTTTTTAGATTTTACACAGTTTGAATTCACTTTTTACTGCATATTTGAGTTCGGGGGTAGTTCGTCATTTAATGTTTTTTTAAGTCAGCGTGTTGTATAATATTTTTATTATTATTACTGTGCATTATAATATTTGATTTGAGTTGATGTAATTGACAGCTAAAAGGATGAACTTAACAAAGTTGATTTCGTTGCTATAAATTTATGGTTAAAATCATGTTAAAAAATCTCGCAGCGTTTACATAGTCCTTCCAAATATTTGGATTCATGCATATTAAATTCATCTTCATTGTAAGTCTTATTTGGTTGATTCGATTAACTTCTAGCTTGATTGCATAAGTTTTAAGTTAACATTTCTTCTATTAGTGTAAATGTAAAAATAATTTGTTTTTATAAGTTGTTTTATGACTTAGTTTGGTTCTTTGATGTGGCATTAAAGTTTTGTTTTAAGATTTAGCTTGTTCCTTTAAGTTTTATATTAAAGTTTTATATTAAAGCTTTATTGTAAAATTTGGTTTGTTTTAAAATTAGGATTTATGAAAAGCCTTATATGTTAGAGCCTTGATTTGGATTTTACACTTTAGTTTATAACTTCTTTAAGTAGTAAGTAATTTAGTTAATCCATATTAGTTCATAATTTAATTTAGTTTGTAGTTATTTTATTTGGATTGTAGTTTTAATTTATATTGTAAATTATAATTCATAATTTGTTTTGCAATTTAATGTGTAGTCTGTAAAGTAGTTTGTAATTTAATTTATAGTTTTTTTATAAATTAAATCTAGTTTCTTTTGCACACAATTTAGACTTCTTTAATTTTGTTAGCCAAGTTTATTATTGAAATTTATAATAAATTTAATTTATAATTCGGATTTAGTTTCCTTCCCTAATATTGGTTTGATTTGGATTCAATAGTTTACATTCTTTCTGCATTTCACATTCTTGAGCTTAGATTTTATTTCTGTATTTTTAACTTCTTGTACTTTAGATTTTTCAATAGCTCTAGTCACCAACGAATAGATAAATGACCTAACACGTGAGATATGGTCACTCCATAACAAGATTCTTCCTTAGGTGTTGCGCAATTCCAGTTTTATTGTTTTGTGTATTGCATTTAAGGGTGTTGTCAGCTTTAGATTATACTAGTTTAAGCTTTGACCCCGCACATATTGTGTTGGCACCTCGAAGCTTACGAGCCTCGGATTGAAAATTTTATTGTCGATTTAAAAATCATATATTTTTCCCAAGAATTCATGTGCCTTTTATATTAAGGATTTCAACTCCTTCCAACAGTGTCACGCCATCTAATTTCTATCTTCTTGTTTGGTCCTTGAATGGCCAATTCCTTTATCGACTATCTCAATCAATTGCTTTGCTATGAACCGATTGTGTGGGATCACACACTTCCATTTCCTTCACCTAGAATTTCATCATCTCCCTTCCAAATGAATTCCTGTCACATATCATCATCGATCAGTCACAGGGATAAATTCCCTTACATCCGACTCCTGGGTATGAAAAGAACTACGCCCTTGATTCTGATCTTTCGAGGGCTTCAACCTTTCCCTCTTTCTTCATTGTTGATTCCATACTTTGTATCCACTGAAAAATGGTCCTTTCATATTCACTTCACTCCTTTTCTCCTTCCTCAGATCCCTCCCCTTGACCTCGATCATGCCTGCACACTTGCAGTCAAATGCATCATTAAGGACTTCTACATGATCCTTCCTTGTTTCATCTCTTCTCATATTCCTTTGTGCGAGTATTCAACTAATATTGCACATGGGTTCAAACTTCCTCTACTCCTTCCATTGTCCAACAACCCTTGGAAAACCACTTATACTATGAATCGAGAACTTTATACTAAGAACGAGAACTATAGCTATAAAAAATATGTTTTTTGCATAAAAAACACCAAAAACACCCCCCAAATAGAATAATGTTGATACCAATATACATGTTTTTTGGGGGGTTAAAAATAGACCCTTGGCCTAAACATCACATATTGTTGTTTACAAAAACTTTAAAATCAACGCCTAAATTGAAAAAATATTTTTTTCTTCAAGCGATAAATTACAAATTTTTAAAACTTGCATATTAAACAAAATATATATTTCATAAATAATTTCACCACTTTAACCATAGAAAATCAAAGAAATTATGATGTGATTCATAATGAAATCATATATTAGACCATACAAGAACAAATGATTCATATAATTTTAACTCAAAATATTTAAAATATTAAATAAAAAAAAATTTCTAAAAAAGTTAAAACAAATTTTGATTTTTTTTCACTAAAAAGAAGACAAGATTAAAGATAAAAAAATTTGAAAAAAATGAAAAAATATTTTAGAAAATAAGTAAAAAAGAAAAGAAATTATGTAAAAAACTAATGTTTTTAAACTATATAAAAAACAAAGTGTAAAAGTAATTTTTTAAAAACAATTGTTTTAAAGAAAACAAAAAACAAAACAAAAATAATAATAAAATGCACATATTATATAGTATGATAAGTGGAGGGGAGGGGGAAGGATTGAGTGGGATGGGGTAGTGGGGAGTAGGTTGGGGAGGAGGTGGTGGAGTGGTGGTGGGATGGTGGAGGTGGTGTATAAAATGGGGTAGGGAGGGGTGGCGCCACCCCTCCCTACCCCTTTTTACACTCCATCTTGGTTAATGTTGGCATATTGTATTTTATTTTTTTTGTTCTTTTGTTTTTTATTTGTTATTTTTGTTGTTTTATTTATATTTTTTGTTTAGTTTTTTTTCCTCCTCAGTTTTTTAGTTTTTTGATTAGTTTATTTTTGTTCTTTAAGACATTGAAGTTTAAAAAATTATTTTTTAACTTAAAAAAAAAATTTAAGCATTGGTTTTTACATTATTTTTGTTTGTTTGTTTTGTTTTTTAATATTCTTTATATATATTTGTTATACGCAAACATAGCTCCACCAATGATTCATATTTTAGTGATATTGAAAATATACATCTTACAACTTGGATGATATTGTAAGAATTTGGCCTGCATGATATTGTTGATTAGTTTCATGTCTTGAATAAAATGTTAAATTTGACAACTTTTTGTTAAGATATAATAGTAATGTTTTGACTTTCAGAATTTATTTTAAAAATAAAATTTCTATATAAAATGTTTTTAATATGTCATTTACAAATATATGGTATAGTTTTTCTTGAATTTATGTGAATCATCATTTTTTGGAAAATAATATGAAATAGTATCATTTTTATACCAAAAAACTATGAAAATCCATTGAAAATGGTTTTAAATATCTTTTATTTCTAGATTTTTTTACAATTGTGTCAATACAAATGTTTTATTTTGTCCATAAAAATATCTTATTGTAAAGAAAAATATTGGAAAATGCATATTTTTTTCATTATAAATTGCTTCTAAATGTATGTTATTTTGTTAAATTTCTAAAAAACAGACTTGAAAATATAAATTGAAAATATTTTATGGCAAAGATGATTCCAAGGCCCAAAACATTTCCTCAAATGAAAATGTGTGATACTGGTATCAACCATTTTTTAAAGGGAAATAAAATTAGCTACTAAAATTAGGAGAGAGAGAAATGAGAAATGTGTCAAGTTTTTGTTTCATAGTATAAGTGGTTGGACCTATCGATTCAAATCAACCTCTACAATTGGCATTTTCCTATATGACGACTCGTTCAACATACTTAAACTAAACACCATGTCATTCTAGTGGGAATTGATTCCCAACAACAACCCTGTCGACCTCTCGTCGACCGTCTCAACTTTCTCCTAGGCTCCACCACCCTCTATGTGACTTTCATATCTAATGCAAGTTTCTCCTTAGCATCTGACAGACTCACCACTGTAATTACTTACTCATCTTCTCCTTCGACAATTCCTTCAATGACTTATCCTTCTTATTCCTTCTCTACTTGCATGCCAACTGCAAGCTTTCTTACTTCTTTGTGCAGAATCATTGTTACACCCTCCATACCATTGTCCATGCCTTTAGATATGTCAACGATTGATTCATCCTTGGTTGTCCCTTTTTCAACTTGATCCTTCTGTTTCGAATTTGACTCATTGGTCAAAACATCTTCCTCCTCAAGGACTTCATGTAGATTCTCCTCCATTCTTCTTTCTCCCTCGCCAACAATATCTCGATGGTATTTTTCACATTCTTCTGTAGTGATCCCCTCATTGCCTTCCTATTCTATCTCATATTTTCTTACGTGAAGGGTTTTATTGTCCTTCATTGCGTCGATCAATTCCTCAAACTAATTCACCATTTCATTAGAGGTTTTCCCATTCGACTGCTCTTCCATCTCATCAGCACTATTCTTGTTGGAATATTCATTCTTCATGGGTCATCGTGACCCGACAATTTCTTTAGTACTCATCTCTTCAGGATGGATCCTCTCATAGGTATCTTCCAACATATTTACCTATTCTAGGAGGCACTCCACGACCCCATATTCTTCAGGATATTCTTCCATCTCCTCTCACTAATATACAATACCAAAATTACGATGGTTTCTCGTTGCTATTTCCATGTTTTGTCCTCTCACTTCCGACAATAACGGTCGCGACGTTTCATGGCACTTATTGCGTGGATATATCGACGAAATTTATAAGTCATCGATATAGAGACAAAAACTGGCCACCACGTGTCTTCTATACGGTGTCCTTGAAATTGATTTTTTTAGAATTCATTTTCTATGTTTCGTCGCTCTATCGACACAGTTTTCGTCCCTATAACGACGAAAATATGGCCAAAAACTACTAGAAAAAATCTAGTTTCCACGCCAAACCATGGAACACGTTTGATGAACAGGTGTCTCTCTATCGACAAATTCTGGAATTTGAACGAAAAATTCTTCCACACATTTGTCGCTCTATCGACAAAGTTGTCATCCCTATAACAATGAAAATATGGCCAAAAACTGTCAGGCATTTTTTTGTTTCCATGCAAAACCGTGGAGCATGTTCGACGAAAGTTTGTCTTTTGATCGATGAATTCTGGAATTTGAACATAAATTTATTCCATGCATTCGTCGCTCTATCGACCAACTTTTCATCCCTAGAACGACGAAAATATGGCGAAAAACTGCTAGACAAAATTTTGTTTCCACAAAAAATCGTGGAAAACATTCGACGAAAGTTGGTCTCTCTATCGACGAATTCTGGAATTTGAACAGAAATTTCTTCCACGCAAAATCATAGAAAACCAAACACTTTTGATGAAATCTATTAGTTGAACACTAATTGTTCCACGAAACTTCATCTCTATAGCGACGGTATTCCTAGAAAACCACCCTAGGCTGGAACGGTTTTGCAGTACCCACGACAAAAGTTGGTCGATATTGAGATGAAACCTGGAGATTTCAAAAAAAAAAAAAAAAAACTGTGGAAAGGCACCTCACTTTCCATGGTTTTGGATCTTCAATAAGTGCTTGTGAACAAATACATACTATATTTTAAAGACAAATAAATGGATAAAATATAACACATGAAAGGTGATTTATAGAAAAGAAATATATTAGGAAAGTAAGATATGGGAAAAAACATATTGAAGTAAAAGAAAAAATAAATAAATGGTAAGTTCAGGGGGGAGGTCAAAAAGTGTTAACTGACTCTAAAAAGTAAGGCATAATGATATAAAAAGTGCCCAAAAGTACCCAACTGACCCTAAGCACCCTAATTATTTCCTCAAAAACTGTTTTCCGATTAGGATGCACAAATTCATAATAATTGGCTAAAATACATAATTAGAGGCTAAAGTGGCACCTCTTAGAACGGATTCTATGACAAGGTAGGAGGGTACATCTATAAAAATACCATTGATAAAATACGTTGTAACCACCACAGGGATCGTATAAACATTAATTAAATTATATTCTAGGAATCACTGAGAGTTGATTTCTATGATAAGGTAGGGGGGTACATCTATAAAATTACCATCGATAAAAGACGTAGGCACCACTGGGCTTGAATCAACTTATTGTGATATGAAATCAGGTTAATCCCAATGGGGCTTAAATATCCCACAACGGCTTGGAAGGATGCCCACAGAGCTTGGAAGAATCCCGCAGAGGCCTGTAGATACCCGCAGAAGCTTAAAGAAGCCCACAAGTCAAAAGTAAAGGAATCCCATGTTCTGAAGATGAAGGGAACCTGAGCTTTGAACATTGAGGAAGTCCACTAGTGTAAATGAATATAGAGAAGGTCAAGCCCGCAATTTTTGGAAGAGATGAAAATGAAAAACTGATCCTTCTTATGCAACCACCTCAAGTACGGCCAAAATCTATCAAAGTTAGTACAAAATATGCCCGAAAGAAAAAAAAAGTCCCTTGAGCACATGATAGGAAAGAGACATGTTAATCAACAAAAAATTGGCAACTTATTTCTATTATTTTACTATGAATGATCTCATATAACAAAGAATTCATCATAGACCACCTTTTGGCATTGATCAGAAGCAGGTTGCATAGTTGAGCATGTAATTTGTAGTTTAGAAACCATATCATAATTGCCTTAGAGACACTCCTCGTAAAATATCATCACTTGCTATACTACGTGTGAAGAGCTACTAGTGATAATTCATCATACTAGAAAAAACATACGGTGCATTGAATTCATCTTTATTGAAAAATATATAAATAATAAAAAAATAACTCAACCCCTAGGGAAAAAGAGTAGTTGTTCACTTGGAAAATATGTGTAGGATCTTTGCAGTGCCAAATGGTGTTAAGTTGTTTTGATGTTGCTCATTATTGGAAGAGGTAAATATAAAAAATTTATCCTTCTTATGCAACCACCTCAAGCATGGCCAAAATTGGTCAAGTTAGTATCAAATATGCCCATAAGATAAAAACATTCCCCTAAGCACATGATGGGAAAGAGACATGTTAGTCAACCAAAAATTGACAAATTATTTCTATTCTATTACTAGGATTGATCTCATGTAGCGAAAAATTCATCATAAATTACCTTTTGACACTAAGAAGTAGGTTGCACAGTTGAGCATGCAATTTTTATTTTAGAAACCATATCATAATTTCCTTGGAGACACTCCTCATGTAATAACATCACTTTATCTACTACCTTTGAAGATCTAGACATATGAATTTATGGTCCACATATGTTCCATGCAAAAACTGAAAGTTTATCATCACAGTAATCAGAATGTGTAAAATAGTGCAACCAATAACCGGTGTTAATCATTTAAAGTGCCATTTAGCATATGATTTCCATATCTATGTATGTGATAGCATAGATATAGAATACTAACTTAATGAAAATTTAGTCCCAAGCTAACCATAATGTTATTATCATTCACTCGATTCTGTATGTAAGCTCTGAAATATAAAATCATCAAGTCCCTTACCATCACCCAGCTCTCAAAAGAAATAATTAGTACTAAGAAATCCAAAACAATACTTAGTAAAATAATGTCAAAATTATATCACTGTGCATTCAAAGATGTAAGGTTCCAGATCTCAGTAAAAAATCAGACTTACATATACCCAGAAAACTAATGCGAATAGGGCAAAGAACTAATCAAATCAATAAGATATATTTTACAAAATACACCACCATCTAAATAGTTTTAAACACTAACTTGTTTTATGTTTTGAGTGTGTAGAGAAGGAAAATAGGGCATATGAGGTCTGTAATACATATTGCAAACTTGTGTTTGATAAAGGAGAGGGCTCGGGTTGTGGGTGCAGCAGGTCTGCATTTTTAGGGTTTTACACAGAAATTCTTTTTTTAGGGATTTCTTTTTTGATAAAATAAAAGTTACAAAAACACATAAAAATTAAGTCTAAAACCTAAGAGAAACAAAAATAACCTAAGAATAATATTTACAAGTATACAAATAAAAAAATTTAGTTTTAAAAGATAAATGAACAATTAGGGTTTGAAAAATTAAAATTTCTTAACATAGGGTTTCATCATGCCGAAATTATAGGAAGAAGGGCTGAAAAAAGCCTAATTTCTTCTAAATGATTTTTCTTCTATTTTTCTACGTTAATAAGAAGCATTTGTGTTTTATGTAGAAGGTTGTCTCCTAGTTTGGATGATAGTCTAAAAGTATTTATTTACTATTGGTTGTATCTCTTGTATATTAATAGAATGAAATAGAATTTAAGGATAAATAAAAACACATTAAAGATAAATAACACGTCAAAACCCTTACCTTATCATTGTCCTTTCTCCAGATCCATTCGCCCATACAACTTGATAAGAGTTTTCCATGAGATGCATTTCCATCACCAAGACCTGCATAAATCATCAAAGACAGAATTGTTATATGATTAAATAATATATAAGAAAATAAACAGTCATTTAAATCCTACTACAAAGTCCTGTAGAAATCAATGAACCGTGAAATGTTAAATTTATTAACATTTTTTTAAGAAATAGACATGCATTTAAAAATTTACAACCGTCTTTAATACATAGTAATAAAAGAGTATTTATACCTTATTGAGCTCCTCTATGTTTTGAGAACAGTTTTATATTCCCTACTGAACATGGCCAACCACGTGAAGGTGGAAGCTCATATGGCCCCTCCCCCCCCCCTCACATCTCTCTCAATTCCCCATACCCAATAAATGATGTTGTTTACATAGAAAACATTTAAACGTTCATGCATAACTAGGCTAGTAATCAAAACATATAAACATAAAAACATTAAAGAATAATGAGGTAATTCATATAAACATTGTTTTAGACTAACAACATCGATATACATCCAAACACAAGTCATGAATTTATACATCTACTTTTTCTTTGATTTCTGCTTTTTTGCATTGAAATAATTGACAATAATTGGGATATTATCATCATCATTTGGGGGATTATCTACAAAGCCATGTCCTACTAGTGTTTGTGTTTCCATGCCATCATGTATCATACTTCTTGTACGTCGTTGACTAGGGTGTGGAGGCATTTCTAAAGGGGCATGAACTGCAACAACGAAAATGGGCATATCGACATGTTGAAATATTATTGAAATTAATAGTTCATCATTTTGATTAAAATTACAATATTTCTCTTTACCTTTATGTGTAGATGTGACAGCTGGTGTGTTAATTGTTTCTCTACTTGCTAATTCCTCTTGCGGTTCACCCTCCCAAGCTTCACGGTCTTTGATCGAAAAAATAAAATTTAAAAGTATACGGCAGGAAATAAATATCTATAATCACAGTAGATATTTCTATTTCCAAATCACACATACCAAAATGGACACTATGCTCCCCACTATCATGGGACATGCACACCCCAACATCAGCTGGTACATGTGGAGTACTACTGGATTCAGTGCTGTGGTTGCACTGTTTCTTAAAAGAAAACATAAATATTTAGTTATGGGTGATATAATAAAAACTAAATAGACTTTAATAGTATACTGCAATGATGTCCTTATTCATTTTATCTACCTGCATTTGCGTCATTGGGGAGATTGGAGTCTGCCTCAAGATTTTCTGATATTCAATGACACTTTTAAAACCATACTTGAAACCAAGATTTAGGTCTTCCTCGGTGGTAGCATCTTGGAACGTATTTCCCTGCAATGCATAACACATATAAAATTCCCTCTATCAAAAATAGATATTTGTTTGCTACTTTGAAATAAATATTCCCCACAATTAATCATTTAAATCTTACGATTCAAGCTCTTAGTTTTCTATAGCTGCCTTGGCCCAGTCTATGTTTCCTGTGCTTTTCCACTCTAGCCTTGGTTACTTTGGAGGTGTCTGGTAGCCTATATATGAAAATTTTGAAAAACATTAGATATCAGAATTCTTGCTTAAAACAAAAAGAAAAAAATAAATGAGCATATTTCACTAAAAAGATGATATGTGTTGTACCTTGCTTTTCCAAGCCGTGGTTGTTTTCCTTGTATTTTTAGCAATTTCTCCTTTGCATCCTCTATGAGTTCCTTACACTCTTTCTCTGGAACCATGGGAGGGTGCTCATGCTCGAGGTCAAGTTGTAATTTATCCCTATATTGGGCCCTGGTATATTTTAAATTTTTGCCGGCTAACTTTGCAACCACTTTCATGTTGAATGTATTGTTGAACAAGTTTACCATGTGGTCTATCAATACATCTCTCTTTGAGATATCTTGGCTATTCCACTGTGTGCGAATGGTGGGGACAAATAGCTCCAATGCTTTGTCATTCAAATTCCTGTATAAAACATTGTTTCCTGTAGAAACGTGTAATCCATTAATATATAATAATTTCACCATATGTCCATTTCAATTTCTTGATTAAAATGAATAAATTAATTAATAAATACCTGCAATATTTTGAATCTTGATCGAAACACAAGCATCATCCACCAGAAAGGTGAAATATAGTGATCTGGTGCTTTTAACTTGTGTTGCTCCAGGAAAAGTAACCGGTCATCTACAGTAGGTTCATCTCTGGAGTCATGTGGAGTCCTAGGCTCTATCTCATCATTCTCTGGCATGTCATGCTGATCAAAATCGGTGCCCTCATCAATGGATTTGAGGCCAATCGGAGAAGTGTCAAAAAGCCTCATTGGTACATTGCTTTGTCAATGTTGTTGCTGCATTAGAGCATGACAACTACCTATACATGTCTCGACAATTTCTCTAGTCACGGGTTGTAAAAACTCCTACAAACGAAAAAACTTTACTTTATCAGATCACTTGGAAAAATAGAAAACATAATATCATATATGAAATCATGGCATAGCTTAAAAAACTATGTGAAGATTCCACTTACACCATAAGATTTTATTTGTTATTTCAGATCTTCAATCCTTGCCCTGATCTCCTATGTCATGGGCCTTATGCAAGCCAAGGAGATCATTTCTATGTTTGCCTTTTTCAGGGCCTTATTTATAGTATCCATAGGGTCTATGGGATAGTGAATTTCATCCTCAAGCTCCTCATCACCCAGATCAAGTGCACTGGATTAAATTCATCAAACCATAGAATTTAAAAAAAAAATTAACATCATTCAAACATTGTTATTATAATGAAATTTAGTTACTATTAAGAACTAACACTTACATGATGCGTTGTTGTGGCCGATGACTTTCCACGGTCACCCCCTGCTGATCTACTTCTAGTGGGTGATTGTCCACGGTCACCCTGGACCGTGGAAGCAACAGATGCCTTTCCATGGTCCCCACCCTGACAGGATAAATCAATCAATAATTCACCATAAGCACAGAAAAATATGAATTTCAACAATGTAAATCATATGATAACATAAAAAATCGAAACATTTAGTTATTATATTTAACACTTACCTGACGGGGCATAGAGCGTGGCCTTCCACGGTCACCCTGGACCATGGAAGCAGTAGGTGCCTTTCCACTGGCGCCACCCTGACACAATAAATCAATAAATAAACATTATGAAAATAATTGTAACATAATAAAAAATGAGATATTGCAATAATATTTATTTTTACCTCAGAAGTAGAGGACACACGTTCTGTTCCATGACGAACATGGGCATGAGACCCCTACCACAGTGTAATAAGCATGTTGTCATATGGAAATATTTTGGGGTTGGAGTTTCTAGTTATTGTAGTCATATTTAGTTGAGTCAATAATTGTAACATCAACAAAAATGAGATATTGCAATACTATTTACTTTTACCTCCGATGGAGAAGATCCATGTTCTGCTCCATGGCGATTAGCAGACCCCTACCATAGTGTAATAAGCATGTTATCATACGGAAATATTCACAATAAGCATGAAAAAAGTGAATGGTAACAGTGGAAATTGAATGTTAATAGAAAAAATATCAACATTTAGTTATTATATTTAACACTTACCTGATGGGGCAGAGAGTGTGACCTTCCACGGTCACCTTGGACCATGGAAGTAGAGGACATGCGTTCTATTGCATGAAGACCATGGGAAAACCCCTTCCATAGTGTAATAAGCATGTTGTCACATGGAAATATTCTGGGGTTGGAGTTTCTAGTTATTGTAGTCATATTTAGTTACTATATTTAGTTGAGTCAATAATTGTAACATAAACAAAAATGAGATGCTACAATAATATTTTCTTTTACCTCCGAAGGAGGAGATACATGTTCTGATCCATAAGGATGAGCAAACCCCTTCCACAATGTAATAAGCATGTTATCATATGGAAATATTCACAATAAGCACGACAAAAGTGAATGGTAACACTGAAAATCGAATGTTAATTGAAAAAATCGAAACATTTTGTTATTGACGTCATATTTATTTACTATATTTAACATTTACCTCACGAGGCATAGATTGTGACCTTCCACAGTCACCCTGGACCGTGGAAGCAGCATGTGGCTTTCCACTGCTACAACCCTAAAAAAACAAATCAATCAATAAAAGTTGAGTCAATAATTGTAACACAAAAACAATTAGATAAGCATAACAGTGTAATAAGCATGTTATCACCTGGAAATATTCATAATATGCACGAAAAAAGCGAATGTCAATGGTGGAAATGGAATGTTAACAAAAAAAATCAAAACATTTAGTTATTGTAGTCATGTTTAGTTACTGTATTTAGCATTTACCTAATGAGGCATAGTGTGTGACCTTCCACAGTTACCCTGGACCATGGAAGCCACATCTATTCGATTTAAGTTGTAATCGATCAACAACTCTTCACCTGGAAGTATTGTTTTTGTTGCACATACAAATATACGATATTCTTCACATCCCTCAAATTCACAATTCGGTTGCTTAGATGTTGTCACTATCCGTGTACTATTTACAAATCCAACAACGTTTCTGGATGCTTTTGGTCTCCCATCAATATACATAGTTGCCCCTTTGTTTTTATTGTGTTCTGCTAGTTGTATATAATTTGTGGCAACTTTGTATCTCCTCATACTTCGAGTATATTGGACCAAGATCAACCAGTTATTGTATCTGTATAATGGTTTGACATACTCCATCAATTCAGTTATAGTTCCATAGCCGATCTTTATGCCGTCCATGGAAAATAGCCCTAATCCATGTAAGGACGAAGGAGTAATGCGATACATCCTCCCATTAATGAAGAAATCTATGTCCACTTGAGGTAGCTTATTAGGTACCCATCGTTGCACTAGATGTCTATACCTCAAGGGAAACTCAATGTTACCTATGCTCTCAGCATCATAATTACATGACCCTCCATTGGCAATAAAATATAGCATGCATCTACGAAATCTTTTCCTTACCTTTTCAGATCTAGTTGTTATAGAACCGATAGATCTAGTACAACACGTATCACTTTCAACCTCTTCTAGTATATCTTCACCATCACTCAAGGAAGATAGATCTGATAGATACCTATTTGGTGGTACCTAAACTCGATAAAACAAGAATATAAGCTTCGAAGTGGATATAATTTAGTGTGCAAATATATTTACTTATAATGTTTTAATATCAAAAGTTTTTTCTTCCCAAAAACTTTACCAAAAGCTATTTTTCTCTCAAAGGTGTAATTTATTTTAGAGTTATATATATTTGAATTATTTTTAAGTGTAATACACGATTTGATTTGGTTTGGAATTTGTTCACTACACGGATATAGAAGTGTGTTTCTTGGGCCACTTGACTAGTTAATGCATGCAAAGAGGTATGGGGTTCCCCCTCATATAGATCATGTTGGAGATTCAATTTAGAATGGGCAGTGGTCATATTGCTTCACTCATGTATTTCCCACCGAAACTCGGTGACTTTAGTCTAACACTCCCTCTTCCACAGTGGTTTGATATGCAAGTTTCCTCGTGCAAGGTACTCCTCTAACTATGTTCCTAATTTTTTTTAAATAAGATAACATTGTGAAATGTCACCAAATTTAGACCAATTATAGGTAGTCTTGAGAATTGGTGACATTTGGTGAACTGATGATTTTGGATAGACATATCCTAGATATGTTCATTAATGACAAAAGAACTTTTTATGGGCATAGGCATGTATGATAAAGTTGGAAAAAGAATAAGTGGTGAAAAATTGTCCTAAAGCAATAGTCTTATGAAAATGCCCACCATATTTCATAAGAAGGATAAAATGCCCACCATGGCCTATCATCCCATAGTTTATTGAAGTATCTATTCGACCATGGCACCATTTCTCAGAACAACTCTTTGAGGAAGAAGATACAGGCCTCCCAAAAGAAGTTCTTTTTGGTCAAATTAGATAAGTTGCTCTAGGAGAATGCTCGCCATAATTTGTGGGTTGAAAGAAATGCCCGCACCATATGGGAATCCTGTAGGTGGCTATTTTTTCTACCTGACCATGTTCTTAATTTGACCTGAAATTACACGAGGAAGAAGTTATGGATCTTCCAAAACAAGGTCTTAAGCATCTTTTACATCATACTTCAGTAAAATGTTCATCGAGGAGAGGGAATGTAGTTCCAGAGGATGAAACTAGTCTTAATGGATTCATCTAGTTGTCCTCCATCCATTGGATGTCTTACACTCCAAGTTTGATGAAAAGTTGAAATCACCTTCGAGACCTAGGGTTTAAAGAAATTGACTAAGTGTCAAATCACAAGGTTGAAGACACATTTGAAAATGCCCGCCAAAGCTTTTCTGAGTGATGATAAATTCATCAGAAGGTATAGACATGTTCTTTAATGAACTGGTTATCCATCCATGTTCTTAGTTTTTCTTATGGTGACCACATGAGAAAAATATCAGCCTGCCAAAAGAGGTAAAAACATTAGCTTGCGTATCCAAAAAGATTAAAAATTGACCGAGTGTTGAAAATAGGAGGTTGAGAGCCCACTTGGAAATGCACGCCAGAGTCAGCTCTTTAACTGATAAATTCATCAGATGTTATGGGTCCATTCTTTGATGATCTGGGAATCCACTCATGATCTCAGTTTCCCTCTGGGTGTTCACACATGTGAGATATGAGTTTGCCAAAATGCCTCCTGGCACAATAATGACTAGGGCCTAACAAAATTCACCAAATGTTGAATTGAGCAGTTTGAAAGACCATTTAAAAGTGACTGCTAGAGACTGTGTGTTTGTTAGTAATGTTTTAAGGTGACATGGTCTTGTTCCTAGTTGAGGTGGATACCTAGCCATACCCTCATTTTGTTTAAAGATGGTCAAGATGTGAAAAATATAAGTCTGCCAAAAGTTAGAAAAGTATGCCTGTACAGTCTTGGTGAAATAAAAGAGTAAGCTATAGGAAATTAATAAACATAAATTTATAAAGGGAATTCTGCATATGTTGAGAAGGATTTAAGGATATTATTTTAGAAGATATGATGTGATCGAAATTACACAGCATATATTTAAGGAATAAATGCTCACGGAGGGTTTAATGAAGACACACGCAGGCTACAATATTCTTGATAGCCTTCGAACTCTTTGATATATGCCAAATAGAGGCAAGCACACTAACTACCATGGTATATGCCAAACAGAGGCAAAAAGATATAAGTGTCGTTGAAAAATAATACTTGTATCAAATGTGTCTTTAAAGAAGAAAGAGGTATGAGGGTCAATTTACTGGAGTCAATTCAAATTATAGCCCATGTGCCCCAGGGAACTTTACATTGTTCCAAAATCCAAACCAGTAAATGGGAAAAGCTTGCAAAGTGTGTTGTAATTCAGGTAAAAGTGAGCATAAAAATAAAATAAAATGCTTCTTTAAAGGATAAATAGGTCTTAGGTTGAATTGTACAAAGTAATTATAATTACAGCTCTTATGGCACTCTACAAAATGTTTTAGACCCATAATAGAAAAAAATCACAAAATATTGAAAAGTGTGTCATAATCCATGTAAAATTGACAATCAAAGCAAAATTAAATGCGTCTTTAAAGGAGAAAGAGGTCTCACGTTCAAGTTTCGATAGAATCAGTTCAAATTATAGCTCATAGAGGACTATGTTATATACCATTAAATAGAGTAAGATTACACAGGCTTGCACTCTATAGAATGTTTCAGACATATAATAGAATAAAATAACAAAAGCTTGTAATTTGTGCCATAATTGAGGTAAAACTAATTATAAAAGAAAAATTAAATGCTTAGAAGAAACATGTCTCAGGTTCAAAGTTTCGACAGAATCGGTTGAACCAGTTCAGATTATAGATCCTACAGGACTCTGCACACTGTTCCGGACCATTAAATAGAATAAAATTACAAAATCTTGAAAATTGTGCCATAATTCAGAAAATTATACAAGAGAATGACTGGCTTGCAGTGCTCAACCCATATGTCTTTTCCCTGAATTTAATGAGGAGTTTCAGACGCTCCAATATTAGAAAACCCTTACTAGATCCATCAATAATAGAAGAGATGGTGGCACAGAAAAAAATAATAATTTCGGTATGACTATACCGAATCCGTATTGGTTCGGAAATTTGACGTACTTTTCCCAAATTCCTACGCTGCTAGGGTTAATGGGCTTACAGAATTCATTGGGACCTTTGTTATCCTTTGGACCACGGCCGGATTTCCTCCCCTGGGAACATCGGTATCCTTTGGATTGCGGTCGGATTATTTTTTTATCCTCTAGACTGCGACTGGATTTCCTCCACTGGAAACGTCGGTATCCTCTGTACTGGTATCCCCTGCTCCTCGATTTACCACTGCTTTGCTCATCAAATTACCAGTGCTCTTAATGGTACTAATGAAATAGTGTGCAGGAGTGAACTTGTTTGTTGTTGTTTTGCTAATGAGCTAGTGCGCGGGTGTTTTTGAATTCTACGTTTTTTGTTTGTTTATTTGCATATTTTATATTTTGTGTTTTGTTTTTTATTTTATTTTTCATTTTACCTTTTGTTTATTTTATTTTGGGTTTTTTTATTTGCATATTTTATATTTTTTTGCATTTAAATTAATTATAGTTAAACAACTCTATGTTTTTTATTTACTGTAGTTTAATTTAATTTAATTTAATTTAACTAGGATTTTGTCATAATTTGTATTGGTTGCATTGCTTATAGTGAGATCCTATACATAAGTCCCTTCAAGGACGAACACGATGATCATGACGATGATCATGATCCTGATGATCATGATGATCATGATGACAATGAATATGGTGAAGATGATGGTGATGACGACAACAACGACGATGATCATCATCATCATCCTTTTCATCATCATCACCATCATCTAATTCGTCGTCTTCATCAATATCATCATCATCGTCATCATCGCAATCATCAACATCATGATATTCTTCATCATTGTCATCTTCCTTATCATCATCATCATAATCATCATCTTAATCATCAACATCTTTGTTATCACCATCATCATCATATTCATCGTCATCATCAACATCTTCATCTTCATCATCATCTTCATCATCAACATCATCATCATCCAATTCATCAGCATCTCCATTATCATCATCATCATCATTTTCATTATCATCGTTGTTGGGTGTTATAATGCCTAGGTTAATTCACCTAATATTTAATTATCGACCGGGGTTGGTAAGCTTCGAGTTGCTACAAAATATATGCCAAGGTATAGGGTGTCATGTAAATATTTTAACAAACAAAAGATCGAAAGATCTTTCAAAATGAAAAACAGATTCAAACTCCTAAGAATGAAATTATTACTATAATTGAACCAAGACAAAACATCAAACTAAAATAATATCAATCTATATTACTTTATTTAACAAATGAGAATACAATCACTACTTTTTATGACAAAGTCTTTTTAGTGACTTCAAAAACTAACTAAGAAAAGAAAGTGTACATTTGGAAATGCAAGTACAACAACTAAATAATTTATAAAAAATTAACTCCTAACTAAAAAGGATACTATCAACAACTACTTAAAAGGCTACGATGCAAAGAAAACTTAAGTAAGTGAATGGAAAACAAAGTAAGAGAAACAAGTAGAAAACTTAATAAAGAAAACTGAATAAAAGAAGCTAGTAGAAAACTTAATAAAGAAACTGAATTCTATCCTACAAGTCTCTGTTGGTAATCACACAACGAAAAATGAAACTATTCCTAAAGATAACACTAATAATCCTAAGTTTTACATGCAAACGGATAAATTAATCCAAAAGCATAATTATAAAACAGTACAATAGTAAGAAGAATCATAAACAAATAAAAGAGATAAAACATACCCTAACTCAAAAGCACGTTCAAAGGGAAAAGAGGTAGAGAAAAGAATAAAACTTTAATAAATAACCTAAAACAATCAAAATTATAGTATAAATAATAAATAAAACTGTTATCTAACTATTACAGTCAAAGCATACATCAAATACTAAAGAACCAGAACTTAAAACAATTTTAAAACACATTAAAAACACTAAAAACAGAACTGTGGGCTGAATGACAGACTGAACTGTAGGTTTGCAAAACAGACTATAAAACATACTGGAAGGAAGGTCTGAATGACAGGTTGAACAGACTGTCTGAATGACAATCTCTATAAAGAAAACAGTATAACATAACCTAAATTGTCTACTTCTCAGCTGATTTTATGCATATGAAGATGAAATGCATAAGGAACAATAAATAAACCTATTTAATCATCAAATTTAGCAGTAAAATAAACTTAAACAAATTCATGAACATCAAGAGTCATTGATTATTAATAAACAAACTGAAATTCAAATTGCATAATCTTATAACAGAGAAGAAATAAACAGAACTTAGTCTATTTAAATTGATAAAAACAATCTACTCTATCTTCTTATGAACAAAACTAAATAATAAGCTGGAAATGAAATGATAGAAACAAATGGAAAACAACTATGCGTTCAATCTAGCTATTTAATTCTGGAAATAAAATGCATTGGAGAAAGCAAATGAAATAAACATTTATAATAACTTAATGAAATAAACAAACTAGAAATCAAAACTGAATTAGCTACAAAGAAAAATAACGAAAACAAGAAAAGAAAACCTCTAGTTGATGAGGGTCCCTCTCAGCAATCAGGGGTGGATCCCAGCTAGCGCTTACACAAACAAAATCATAAACAACAAAATGTAGAACTTATATTAAAAATACTGAACAATATTACAACGTTCTTCTCTCTGAAAACTAACTATCTAACTAATGAAAATGATCCACACCTAACACTCACGCAGAGGCTGGCATTTATATCGTTTACAAGAGATGAGCAAGTCGACCCTTTAGTGGTCGATTGATCTCTAAATTTAGTCAATCATAAAGGTTGTTAACAAATCAAATCCCAACACACAGGTATCTTCCTTCTCTTTCGCAAGTCTGGTTCTCTTCATCGTGATATGGCATGCGGGCTCCTTCCTTATCGTGGCTGATGGAATGGTGTCAAGCAAATGCAACATACATGGTAGGTATTCTAGAATGGAGACATTCCACCCTTTAAACATGTGGAAAGTAGGTAGGTTACAAATCTATTCCATCGTTTAATACATGAGATTGGTTATTAACAGCGCACAGATTGATTAGTGATCTGGACGAAAAGCTGGACAGCGAGCTAGAAGGTGAGCTACGTCGTGAGCTGGACAACGAGTTGCATTGTAACCTGGATAGTGAGCTTGATGCGTTGTTTGTTTGTTTGTCTGTTTGCGTACTTGTTATTAATTCTCCCAAATAGACTATATAACCTGCAAACGAATATACACATTAAGTAACATATGACATATGCTTTAAATAATGTTAATTTAAATCAATAAAATCATAAAATGACAATAATAAATGGATTATATATAATCCTTTAATTTATTCATACCTTGGGATAAATGGTTATCTGCATGGCATAAAATACATAAAAATATAACAAAACATATGTTTAAATGAGTAATTTAATAGTCAAAAATGATAATAAATGTGGGCTCAACATTCCCCCAAACCAGAGAAATGCTAGGTCCCACTGAGCAAAAAAAAGATAAGAGATCACACTGTCATAGCGAACTTTGAGACGTGAGCTAGTAGCGGGCATATGCATAAATGAGTGAGTTCATAAGGTTTATAATTAGTTCAACCATATCCATAGTAAACTTTGGATAGGTTGAACGTATGATACAAAGACATAAATCACATTTATGATAAGATTGATCAACAAGAACATTGGTCATTTGATAATTTACATGCATGATTGGGTAAAAGGATAGGGTTACTAAGAGTGAAATGATAATTAAAAAAAACTTTTAAGGTCAAAGCATTCACATGGAGGTAAAAACTATTTGTCAAAAACAAAATTTGGTTAGCAAATTTTAATCATAAGTGTTGTAATATCACCAAGTTTTATTAGGTCGTCATTTGGTATTTCATTTGGACCATCATTCGATCCTTCATAAAGTGATGCTTCATGCCATAACTAAGTTCCACTACTTAAATGATCCTGAAAACACTTATCATTTGTTAGAGATAAATAGATCTATCATAAATAAAAAAATAAAAACAATCTAATTTTTCTTAATCCTCCCCCCACAAACCAAAGATATGGTGTGTCCTCAAGCCATGAGAGAGAAGATTTGATTGTTCCAGATAAAATAAAAAGTGCTATCATGTTGTTTATTATTTTGTAAGAAAAAGAAAAACTAACTAGTAAATGGAAATGATGAAGATATGGATATTCATGAAAAATATAACAGTTCTTAGAAAGACCACTCAAATGTTTAAAAAAATAATATAACTGAAATAAATTCCATAGGAAAAGCTATTCATCCATGCCTTATTTAAAGATATCTTGTCATCACAAAATATTTTAAGTTTACCCGGAATTGTGTGAGATTTACAGCTATGGGTCCCATTTCTAAGTTAATTATATCCTAGATATTGATTGAATTAGATGGTTGGATCCAAGCCCTACTTATAGCAATTCTCTAATGACATCATAAACAATTGGCCTACATTATTATCATTATTATCATTTTTAAATATATTATCATTTTTACGAACCATGTGCATAGTGGTGCATTAACCAGATCTCTTTTACTTGATATTGCCCTGCTGCCAGTAGGCCTGTTTAGCACCCCAACGGGTTTATCTTGGTACCATCCAAGCATAATCCCGCTGCCAGTGAGACTGTTCAGTACCCCGATAGATTTACTTGCATTTATTGAGCTTCATTGTTTTAAGTTTTTACTTAGCATTGACCCACTGCTAGCAGGCCTATTCAGTACTCCTGTGGGTTTGCCTTGTATAATGATATTAAATATATGGAATTTGATTGGTACTAGAGCGTTTTAAGTCCTTCTAAACACATAATTCAATTTTGTAAAATAAACTTATAAGTAATTTCATAATGGCCTTAACCATAGATCATGTCAAAAGAGAATAACTTAAAGTTGTTCTTTGTCCTTACAGTCCTTCTTCTTCATAAAAGATAAGTAATGTTCCCCACAAGCAGAAATTCCACTTACTCTCGAGTTATCACCAAAATACTTGAGAGACAAGTTTTGATAACAAGTATAGGATGAACTAGTTAATCCATAGGCATAAGGTGAGATTTGAAAAAGATGATAATGAGAGTAGGTCTATCAAGCAACTGTTCAAAATAGAAAATAGGAAATATACATGTCTGAATCAAAATACCTTGAAAACTATCTGAATCATATAAGAAACGGTTTAGAGTGATATATAGAGAATTGTTTTTAATTGTCACTATAAGCTGTAAATTTCAAAAGTACCACAAGAAAAGTTAAGATACTTGGAGATTGTTTTAGTGTACTTCCCTTTTCCGAATAATACTCCATGAGTTGCTTATAGAGATAAAGTGTTTGTAACCAACTGCAAAACTACTTGTTAGATGACCCATATTTATTTATAAAAACATATATAACATTATAGAAAGGAAAATAGTCACATGTACTAAACTTGTCAGAAATGTCTCTTATTTATTTGATAAAACAAAAACATATTTACATATTATCCTATTCTACTTAGAAAGAGAGAAAACAATTATATTCAAGTTTATGAATCCTTCCAATGTAACCAAGTTCGAAGCAAAATTAAAAATATACCTTTATCCACATACAAGAAAAATATAGTAGTTATTGTCTGGATATGAAGAACCAAGCAACCTGTTTGATTTAGTAGCAATAACCATTGAAGGAGGGGATGGTACCGTGGCTTGGTTTCCTATTGGAACCATAGTTCAATGTAGCTTATGTATTTTAGGTTCTCTTCTTTATTTGTTATGTCACGAGGTCTTTCATCAAACCCTAGAATGTATACAAAATCTATGTTTAGTGATGGGTAATATTCAGGTTCTAATGTTTGTCCTTCATCAAATGATATGAATTCTATGTCGATATTATCTTCTTGTGGAAAAGGCCAAGTAGAAACTTCATTTTCTTCCATATTGTCTATGGCTCCTAGATCTACCATCTCTCTAGGTCTCGTATGAATTTCTTGTAATAATTTTGATGAGGTAGGTGAGGTGGGTAAATGTTGCAGTGCAACACTGTAAGCATATTGTACTGCTTTATTATTGTTATAATGTGGAATAGATTGAACAAGAATGTGTGTAGGGCATAGAGGAATTTTATGACAAGGTGTTTGCGGCCGGTGCAATTCATTGGCTTGTGTAGTTAATCCTGCCTAGAAAATTTGTTGAAAATCTTTTGGAAAGTGTAGAGGAATTGGAAGTGTTGCAACATCCGAGAGAGTATCCCTATGATCATAAGATGAGACAGAAAGGATTTGTGAACAAGGTTGATAGGGGTTAAGATGAGGCTGCAATGACTGAGAAGAAGGTATATTGTTACCAGTCTTGAATTTTCCTCTTGAATACCTTCTAACTAATTCACAAACATCATCATATGATAACTGAAATACATCACTTGTTCCCATCAGACTTAAAATTTCTAAATATTAAATTTTTATGTCTTTGAGTAAAAAAAATTTCAAGGTATCCTTCCCTGACTGTCTTAGTTTTGATCTCTTAAGGTTGTATTGAAAGCGTTCGACATAGTTTTCCAAAATTTCTTCTTCTTCCTGGGTTATTTGGAAGATGTCCTCCTTGACCCTGCAATACTCTTCGTATCATTTTAAGAATATATGTTTCGTATCTTCCCAATTTTGAATGCAGTTCCCACCTAGGCTCATGCATGGCTCATGAACCATCGGAGGGATGCTCCTTTCAAGGTAAGAGGAAAAATTTTCAGATTTGAACATCATATCCTCTACAGAGTATTTCCAATTGAAATAAAAATTCATCAGGGTCTTCATTCTCTAACCCATAAAAATTTGGTAAAATGGATGGGGGAACACGCTGTATTTGTGCCACTCCCCCTGGATCTCTAATAGGGAATTCAAAGGTAACAAATTCTTCATCCTCCTCCCCTACCATATCTTCCCACAAAATAGGTAGTTATTCATGTATTTATATTGAGGTTCCTCTTTTGAATGTTCCTGTCAGTTTGTTAGCAGGATGGGTGGTGCTTACAATACCACTAAGTGATTTAAATGTTAAAATAACTCACACACTTGCATGAAATAAATAAACTCACGCTAACTCTTTGTATAAAAGAAAGAAACAGAATATTGAAAGGCAATGGGTGTGGGGGAACTAGTTTTAGTGTATCTACCTTTAGAATATCTAGGCCTGTTCATTAAAAAATAAACTAAAGAAAATCCTATGCTACTACTATTGCTGGATTTGGGGGTGTCTATTATAACAGATGTGCAAGTTCTTACCTCTCGTCTTACCACTTCCCCGCCACCAGTCTATTACTAAACTTCATAAGGAAATTCTATTTATTCTACCTTACAAAACAAATCCCAGGAAACGACGCCAAAATGTTGGGTGTTATAATGCCTAGATTAATTCACCTAATATTTAATTATCGACCGGGGTTGGTAGGCTTCGAGTTGCTACAAAATATATGTGAAGGTAGAGAGTGTCATGTAAATATTTTAACAAACAAAAGATCGAAAGATCTTTCAAAATGAAAAACCAAGTCAAACTCCTAAGAATGCAATTATTACTATAATTGAACCAAGACAAAACATCAAACTAAAATAAGATCAAGCTATATTAATTTATTTAACAAATGAGAATACAATCACTACTTTTTATGACAAAGTCTATTTAGTGACTTCAAAAACTAACTAAGCAAAGAAAGTGTACATTTGGAAATGCAAGTACAACAACTAAATAATTTATAAACAAATAACTCCTAACTAAAAAGAATACTATCAACAACTACTTAAAAGGCTATGATGCAAAGAAAGCTTAAATAAGTGAATGAAAAACTAAGAAAGAGAAACAAGTAGAAAACTTAATAAAGAAAACAGAATAAGAGAAGCAAGTAGAAAACTTAATAAAGAAACTGAATTCTATCCTACAAGTCTCTATTGGTAATCACACAGTGAAAAATGAAACTATTCCTAAAAATAACACTACTAATCCTAAGTTTTACATGCAAACAGATAAATTAATCCAAAATCATAATTATAAAACAATACAATAGTAAGAAGAATCAGAAACAAATAAAAGAAACAAAACATACCCTAACTCAAAAGCATGTTCAAAGGGAAAAGAGGTAGAGAAAAGAATGAAACTTTAGTAATAACCCAAAACAATTAACCTTATAGTCTAAATAATAAATGAAACTTTTATCTAACTATCATAGTCAAAGCATACATCAAATACTAAAGAACCAGAACTTAAAACAATTTTAAAACACATTAAAAACTCTAAAAACAAAACTATGGGTTGAATGACAGATTGAATTGCAGGTCTACAAAACAGACTGGAAGGAATGTCAGAATGACAAGCTGAACAGACTGTCTGAATGACAGTCTGTATAAAGAAAACATTATAAAATAACCTAAATGATCTACTTCTTAGATGATTCTATGCATATGAAGATGCAATGCATAAGTAACACTAAATAAACCTATTTAATCATCAAATTTAGCAGTAAAATAAACTTAAACAAATTCATGGACATCAAGAATCATTGCTTATTAATAAACAAATTCAAATTCAAATTGCATAATCTTATAACAGAGAAGAAATAAACAAAACTTAGTCTATTTAAATTGATAAAAACAATCTACTCTATCTTCTTATGAACAAAACTAAATAATAAGCTGGAAATCAAATGACAGAAACAAATGGAAAACAACTATGCGCGCAATCTAGCTATTTAATTCTGGAAATAAAATGCATTACAGAAAGTAAATGAAACAAACATTTACAGTAACTTAATGAAATAAACAAACTAGAAATCAAAACTGAATTAGCTACAAAGAAAAATAATGAAAAAAAGAAAAGAAAACCTTTGGTTGATGAGGGGCCCTCTCAGCAATCAAGGGTGATTCCCAGCTAGAGCTTACACGAACATCAAGAATGTATAACTTCTATAAAAAATACCGAACAATAATACAGCGTTCTTCTCTCAGAAAACTGACTGTCTAACTAATGAAAATGATCCACACCCAACGCTCACGCAGAGGATGGTATTTATATTGTTTACAAGAGATGAGAAAGTTGACCCTTTAGTGGTCGATTTCTCTTTAAAGTTAGCCAATCATAAAGGTTGTTAACAAATAAAATCCCAGCGCACAGGTATCTTCCTTCTCTTTCGCGAGTTTGGTTCTCTTCATTGTGATATGACATGCAGGCTCTTTCCTTATTGTGGCTGATGGAATGGTGTCAAGCAAAGGCAGCATACACGGTAGGTCTTTTAGAATGGAGACGTTCCACCCTTTAAACACGTGGGCAGTAGGTAGGTTACAAATCTGTTCCATCATTTAATGCATGAGATTGGTTATTAACAGCGCGCAGAATAATTAGCGATCTTGACAGAAAGCTGGGCAGCGAGCTAGGTCGTGAGCTGGACAGCAAGCTGGATTGTGAGCTGGACAGCGAGCTGGATCATGAGATGGACAACGAGCTACGTTGTAAGCTGGATAGCGAGCTGGATGCACTGTCTGTTTGTTTGTTTGTTTGTGTACTTTTTATTAGTTCACCCAAACAGACTATATAACCTGCAAATGAATATACACATTAAGTAACATATCACATATTATTTAAATAATGTTAATTTAAATCAATAAGATCATAAAATGAAAATAAAAAATGGATTATTTATAAACCTTTAATTTATTCAAACCTTGGGCTAAATGGTGATCTACGTGATATAAAATACATAAAAAGATAACAAAACATATGTTTAAATGAGTAATTTAATTTCCAAAAATGATAATAAATCTGGGCTCAACAATCTTCATCTTCATCATCATCATCATCATATTCATCATCATCATCATCATAATCATCATCATCTTCATCATCGCAATTTTAGAGGGAGCTCAGTGAATGAAGACGTTTACATGATAGGGGGAGCAACTAGTTGAGCGAAAAATTAAGGATTGCTCCTAACACCCATTCCAAGGACTAATATGACAATTCAATATGATCCAAGGAAGTAGTAAAAAAAAATACAACTTATTGGGCCCTATGAAGCCTCCTTTTTTTTATTTGTGCACATGAAGAATTAAGACTTATGGACCTAGTCCGGTGTCTTAAAAGAGGAAGATCCGAACTGAGAAGTTTGGTAGTTCCATAAAGTGCATCCTTTATAGGAGTGAATAATCACTCATAACCATTCTATTATAATGTTGGTGAAGCTCAGAACAATTTAGTGAAGACCAAGGTAAAGATCTTGTCATCACATCTTCATCATCATCATCTTCATCGGCATATTCATCATCATCGCCATCACCATCATGATCGTCTTCATCTTCATCATCATCATCATCATCATCATCATCATCATCATAATCCTCATCCTAATGATCATCATGATAATCATGATCATCATCTTCATCATCCTCATCCTAGTCATCACCGTCCTCATCCTAGCCCTCATAATCATCATCATTGTTGTTGTCGTCGTCATCACCACCACTATCATTGATCATCATCATCATCATCATCTTCATCAGCATCATCATCATCATCGTCATCGTCGTTGTCGTCGTCATCTCCCTCTTCCTAATCAACATCTTCATCATTGTCATCATCATCATTTTCACCATCGCCCTCATCATCATCTTCATCATCTTCATCATCTTCATCACCACCACCACCATCATCATCATATTCATCATCATCATCATCATCATCATCAACATCTTCATCATCATCATCATCATCATCATCATCCTCGTTATGCTCATCCTCATCCCCATCCTCATCCTCATCATCATGATCGTCATCATCATCATCTTCATCACCATCATCATTTTCATCCTCATCCTCATCCTAGTCATCGTCATCATCATCATCATCATCATCATCATCATCATCATCATCGTCGTCATCATCATCATCATCATCATCATCATCATCATCGTCGTCGTCGTCGTCGTCGTTGTCATCTCCCTCTTCCTAATCAACATCTTCATCATCGTCATCATCATCATTTTCATCATCGCCCTCATCACCACCACCATCATCATCAACATTGAATGTTGATTTATGTTCATCTATGTCTCCTTCCCAAAGATTTGAAAATGATCTTATTTGAGGAATTTTGCGGGAGTGCCTTTTAGATTAACTGGTTAGCAAGTTTTGCCACCATGGAGCCATCGGATGGAGAGTGGGTTTTGATCTACGGTGATAGGTCTTTGTCTATATTGAATCATTAGGAAACGGAATAAGGGTAAAGTGTGTTAAACTTCAATGGTTCAGATTCAGGATGGTGAATATCGACGACGAAAGTGATTCCGTGGAGCGGAGATACGAGGAAGGATTTAATTTTGAGATTTGCGAAGTCCGTTAAATGGGTGTAATGTTGGAGGGTCGAGATCGACACAAGGTGAGATCAACGACCCTAAATCATTCCGCGTGGTGAACCTGCTTGGAAGGAGAAACTTTTCAAATCATGAAAAGGGTTAATCAGTGAGAAAATCAGATGGTTGAGATGAAGGCAGAGATAGATATGCGATCTCAAACAATTCCACGGATTGAACTAGCGTGGAGAAAGTTACGAATTCGATCCAGAGAAAGTAGTAGGGGATGCGAAGATCTACAGTTGGAACAAGATGTTTGGTAGATCAACGGGTGAGAAGCATTCCGCGATCAGAAGTTGCTCACTCGTTCAGATGAAAAAGGGTTAGCAGAATGTTAAAGTTCTCAAGGTTGAGTGGTCCCGATGAAGGTAGTTTAGAGATCGATGGTTGATATTGATCTCCCCAAATCAAGTTGTGCAGGTTGATAGTGTTGAGTTTTGGGTATGAAGATTTGGTGTATCGAGGGCGTAGACTACAAAGATGAACATATCTATGGTACTGAGTTCATGGAGAAACATGAGGGTTATGCAAAATAAAAAAACTATAAAAAAATCTAAGTGGAGAAGATGCTTTCACATACGATCTGCCTTCCCTACAGTTAATTTTTCCCCGATGTCATTTGTGATACACCCATAGGATAAATCATCCTCGCGACAGTGCCATCTTGCCCAAAACTAGATACCTGTTGTATGGTTGGCATGTGAAACCAGAAATATATCATGAAAATATAAGAAGTGGAACAATGAATCTGATCACTACACGTATCAGGGGAAACGCAGCAAAAGAATGGTTCTGGTATCGTCGTCACAAGAGCGAAAGGGCCATAACATGTCCAGTCCATATTCCCTGAAGCATATGGTCGACCAGGCTACTCGACGATGAAATGTGCGAAAATTATGACGGGTCATCCCCTTGTCCATTTTTCCAATCCTATATAAACACCACCTTTCAGAGCCATTAAGGTGCATATGATGAGCTAGTGTAGAAGCAAACTCACGGTATCATTCTACCAAGAGGTTCTGAGGATTCTGATATGTTTACAATGGAAATCTGGTTCAAGAAGCTTGTTAGTATGGGTGTGTTGTTGGTTGGTGAGCTTGTTTCCAAGCTCATCTATCGCCCTGGTTTTTCACACCAGGGAAGGACCAACCATCGAGGAACAGACGTCGTACACCACTTTGAGAGATGCACCTATTTTTTGTGGGAGTGAATGCTCATACTGGATCATCAAGGGCCTAAGGTCTTCATCGTAGCTTTCATGCACCCTGTCCACCAACCTTTTTTGAGGTGGTGAGGAGTACTTGAATGACAAGCCATTGTAGAGGCTTGTATCTTCCAGAAGTAAGGGGGAAGCTGTGAAGAAAGATTAGCACAGAAAGGATATATATAAAATCCTTTATTAGCTTTGAGCCCATGCAGAAAGGTGCCTTCAAGCATGGAACAAACACAAAGGGAAAGGACACTTTGCTGACTCGACAGACGGACAAGTAGTCGAGCCCAGTCAAAAATGAGCCACCAAAAGCATCTTGAGACGTCATTTTCACTACCCACGAGTTCACAACCAGAAATGTCATGCTTCCATTTAGAACAAGCACCCGCATTTGCTCCATGATGTTTGTTTAAAGATATGTAAACTGTGGCAGAAGTGCCACGCTCTAGTTGTTAATGTTTGATTATGACTGTAAACAGTTTCAAATCCTATTTCGAGGATTAGCCTCAGGATCTGAGACATTATAAAAAGGCTTGCCACCAGGGATCAAATTTGAAGGGAAGGGTCCCATTTCCTTTTGAAGCTTAAGTTTCAATTAATTAGCCACAAATTATCTTACTTCCTATTGAGTTACAAGTGGTTTCCATTTTCATACATTGAGTTTCCCTAATCGTTATGATGATAATGGGGCTTGTGGTTGTTATTGATATGTATATATTCAATTAGCATTACTCATTGTATATCACATGGATGTAAGGATGAAAAATAGAACTTGGGGATGCATAACAACAACCCTCATTTTCATAGATAAATTCATAAAAGCCAAAAGCCAAAGAAGATATTTCAGGGTTACACATTACAATTTACAATTCTCATAAGGAAAAGAAAATCACTTACTTGAGCCAAATGTAGTTGTGGAAGCAAGATAGCTAAGACACCACCCCGCGAACAAGAATGAACCATCTCTCCAGCAGTAACCATACCTGCAAATTCCCAAGTTAGACCAAACCCTAAAATATCCAAGGTAAAAATTTCTTGAAGAAAAACTACAACAATAGAGTTTGCCTCGAGTTGCCATGCTGAAATTACCAAGGTTTCCATGCAAAAAAAAATGAGACCACCCAACTATAAAAAATCCACCCTTCCATGAGGAAAATTTTCAGAAAAGTGGTCAAAATTGGTCCCAGCATCCTTAAGAGAATTCGTCCCAACAGCCTTAAGATAATGCCCGCCACAATTCATGGTTTGAGAAGAATTCCTGCACCATGGTACCATCCTATAGATAGTTGGGTTGGATACCTATTGATGTTTTGAGTTTGCTTTAATATTTCTTAAGAAGAAAGATACAGGCTAGTCAAAACAGGGTTTTTCACTAGTGGATGCAAAAATGGCTGAGTAGCCTCATAAAGATGCCCACCCTAAATTATGGGTTAGAGTAAATGCCCGCAGTACATGGGGGTCTCGTAGATTGGTCTTTGGCCTACCTGACCATGTATTCATATTGTATTGAAAGTGTATGAAGAAAAAGTTATGGACCTTCCAAAAGGGCGTTTTAGGCAGATTAGACCAAATTGAGAAATTTGTCTAAGTATGGACTTGGTGTTAAATCTTCCCAAGTGGCCTTAAGGAAATGCCCGCCATGCCTCATAAGATGATGTGAAAATGTATTGAGAATTTCAGTCTCTAGAGTATTGTATGGAGCATACAACCATGTCACTTGCCTCACCAAACTACAACATATATTTAAGGAATAATTGGTCCCAACAGCCTTAGTAAAAAATGGTCCCAGTAGCCTTAAGAGAATGCCCGCCACAATTCATGGTTTGAGAAGAATTCCTGTACCATGGTACCATCCTATAGCTATTTGGTTTGGTTACCTATTCATGATTTGAGTTTGCTTAAATATTTCTTGAGGAGAAAGATACAGGCTTCCAAAACAAGGTTTTTCACCGGTGGATGCAAAAATGGCTAAGTAGCCTCAGAAAGATTCCCGCCCTAAATTATGGGTTAGAGTGAATTCCCGCAGCACATGGGGGTCTTGTATATTGGTATTTTCCCTACTTGACCATGTCTTCATATTGTCTTGGAAGTGGATGAAGAAAAATTTATGGACCTGCCAAAAGGGTGTTTTAGGCAGATTAGACCAAATTGAGAAATTTTTCTAAATATGGAATTGGTGTTAAATCTGCCCAAATGGCCTTAAGTAAATGCCCTCCATCCCTCATAGGATGATGTGAAAAACGTATTGAGAATGTATAGGGCAGAGTGGTGAAGAAACAAGAAATTAAAGGGGCAGTAGTTGATATCCAAAAGATGGATGTTCGGAATCCTATAAAACCTGATGTCATTATAAGAAGTGTGAGACAAGACAAAAAGAAAAAAGTCCTAGATGATCAAAATGCAACATAGTATGCAAAATGGTCAAAGAAACTTATGTTGCAATAAGCATTTCTAGTGATATTGTCGTACTAAAAATTTATTCTATTGTGATAACATTTATGTTACCAAATTTTGGAAATGTAACAAATGATGGAAGGCATATTAAATATTTAATTTTTGTTTTCAGTAATAAAATTACAGTTTTTTTCTGTGTTTGCTTATATTTTGTAAATTTCTGTCTTTTTAGGCCAGTTCTATAGGCATTACAGCTTTGGGTTATTCGCTGAAATTTGGTTGCATGAGTAGAATTGTATGACATTGTTCTAGAATTGGAATTTCAGTTACATTAGATAAAGAAACTTACATAAATACAACAATACATAGAATCAAAATTCTCATAAAGAACTTGAGAGTTCTCAATCCATCATCCCCATAATATCTCTCTAATATCAACAGTTCCAAGCAAACAGCTAGGATCTACCTATGTCACCAAATCTACTGACATCTCATATCCACTAATCACTATCACTCTTTTAATTTCTTAAAAATTCAAATATATATGCCTATAGTACACAAGTTAAGTTTTCAATTTTGATATTGTTAACTTTTTGTCTTGTTATGTACACTTATTGAAGAGTTTAATTCAAAATTACCATTCACGTTAAATGCATCAAAAACATATACATTGCCGAGAAATACACACACACACACACATATAAATTTATGTATTAAAACTTGAAATGTATTTACATACACAACATATATAAATAATGTTATTCCATAGTTCTAGGTTGCTTGGGAGGTTTAGGCTACAAGTCCTCCTTTTCTAGAGAAGATAAATTTGTACATTCTAGTATCTTGGCTTGTCTAGAAGCTGCAGCAAGTGCATGTTCTGATTTTCGTTCTAATTCTTTCACTTTTGTTGCACATTTATGAAAATTTCTCTCAATCTATATTTATCTTGGATGTACTTCTTCATCAATTCCACATTCTTCTTATTTTTCTCTTCGTGTTCCTTTTCCTTTTGCTGAAGATGATCATTTGCACATTTCAACTCAGACTGAACTTGGGTCAATTTTTTCCTGAGCTGCTTTGTCTCTGTCTCCAACTCTTTTTCCCTCAATTTTGTATTATCTGGAGTATACACAATTGGTACTCACTGAAGCATGGTGTTCTTCTGCAGAGTGGAAATTTGGGGTTTCAGATCTTCTATCTTAGACTTACATCCCAAATGTTGTGATTCTCTATCCTCCAGTATTTTCAATATTAGCTCTTTAATATCATCATCCCTCTCAGCTAGCTTGTTTCTCAATGTTTCTTTTATGGTTGACCATGCAGAGAGATCAGCTCCAACATTCATTGATGCACTAGCATCCATCAAGGACTTCTCTTGAATTCTTAAGAAGGCACGATAGCTTTGTAACCCCTTTTTGACTTCTGCATGAGCTTGTATTGCATTAAAAGTTGCATCTAGTGCCTTCTCTCTGTTTTGCAGGCAACTCTCATACCTTATTAAAGCCTGTTGGTGTGCTGACATATCATAAATTTCACCAGAAACCAGATGCCTACTTTGTCCCTTACCAATTTCATATTTTTTTAACTTTTCAACTCCTCTAGTCTGTAGTTCTGCAGTAATCTTTTCAAGTTCAACTATTTTCCCTTTCAACTCTTCATTTTTCTTAGAAATATGTTTTTCATGTTTTCCTCTTTTTATATATATTCATTTATCTCAAGTTGATGTTTATTGTAGTCTTCAGTAAGGCTATTTTGAAAGTTAGCCTTCATTATTCCAATTATTTTGTTTAACTTATTAACTTGAGAGGTAAGTATTGTTTCCTAGCCGATAACAGTCCTTAGAGGGGGAATGTCCAAAACTTTTGTTCAATGTTTCAGCTCATCTTCCAGTCTCTTTATGGTTTCGTCATCTTTCTTCCGAACAACCATATATTATTCTTTGCATTTTTCATTTTCCTTTCTAAATTCATCCTGAATTTTCTCTAGTTCCTTATTCAAAGACCAAAAAATAGAGTCCTTTCCTGCTATTATCCTTCTCAAACCGTCCACAGTATTCACAAGGGATCCTTGTAATCTTGCAATTTCCTGTAAACAGGGAAAAATTCGAGGAGGCTTCAAAAAATGGAATTTGGCAACTTTTTTTGGGGGAAAAAAGCATTGAAAAATGCCTCCTACCTTAAAGAGGTCCTGTATTTACAAATGTTTAATAGAAGATTCCATTGTATCCACGTGTTTTGTTTCTAACCTTGCAATTACCTATAAATAGTGAAAATTTTAACAAGGCTTCAAAAATAGGAATTTGGCAGCTATTTCTTTTTGAAAAATAGCACCTACCTTTAAGAGGTCCTCAATTTGCATCTTCTTAATCCTACAGAGTTCTATGCTCTGCACTGCAGTAAGATACCAATAGGAAAAAAAATTTCTATGAAATTCAGCTTCTTCTTTGAAATGCAACATTATATCAAACAGTATCTTACAAACAGTTTTACCATCAAAAAACGATTTTGGAGAGGAAGTTTTCTCAACTCCCAACTGTGGAGGTGTATATATAACAAGTGGCATTTCTGCACGAGCATAAATATCATCATCACTATGCTCCTCATGTTCATTAAACTCAGCATCATGCATCTCGTTTACATTTATTCCTCTGCCTTCATGTAATCCAGCCAGAGTTGAGACAACATCAAATTCTTCAGGGTCACTTCCCATACCTTCCATATAGTACTCAAAAGGCTCTTCAGGGACTTGTACATTGTCCTTTGGAGATTGTTGAGGAACTTCCTGGTTAATTTTGTTCAGTTTCGGCCTCTTAATGTATGTATTTTTAAATCTGCTTCCTTCTACAGTGCTGGGTCGATATAAGTCAATACTTTTTTGTAGTGTGCCAGGGTAACTGAACTTCATTCTCTTCATTTTTCTCTCCTATAGTGCAAAATGCAATTTTTTTGCGAATAGATGAGGGACATCTATGGCCAAGTATTCAACCCAATGAATCACCAACTTCATACAATCACCTGAAATATTTTGCTTGCTATGATTAATAATTGTCCTAAGTACAATTTGAATTAAGGTTTTGTATAGTCTTGGTGGAACATCTTGCATCTTTAAACCATTACGGGCAACCTTAACCATTTTTCCACATATTTTGTTTCCAATCTCACCCTTTTCTACTTTGAGGGTTTTCTTGGTGGTCAACATTACTCCCCCCCTGCGTGGAATTTTCGTTGCACCTAACAACAAATCAGGGTCAAGAAAAACCCTCCTCCTAAAAATAATCAATTCCTCGGACTCATCATCATAACTAGAAATGACATTATCTATCTCTTCATTGTTGAAATTGAAATGACCGAAAAGAAAACAATGCACTCTTGCTCTGACTAGGACATTTAGCATACCTTCTGACAAGTTGGTTTTGTCACTCCATGCCTCAGCACTCTCTCCGAATTTTCTGATAGTGAACCTCTCAGCAACTTCAAAACCCCTTGTTTCAGTTGATGGCATGGAAGATGAGCCTGTTGTTTCCATTTTGTAGGATGATAGCACGCTTCGAAAGGAAGAAGGGGATGCACGTGAATGCATGCACAAGATACCAGCACGCAAACTTTTCCAAACTAAAATAAAAATTACAAATGTGTTCAGACGTTTCCAAACTATAATAAAAGTTGCAAATGTGTTCTGACTTTTGCAAACTATAATAAAAATTACAAATGTGTTCCGACTTTTCCAAACTATAATAAAAATTACAGATGTGTTTCAAGTCAACTATACACAACTTACATTTTCAATTTCAATATATTTAAATTTCTAGCATGTTAAGTATATTTATTTTTCTAGCATGTTAAGTATACTTATTGAAAATAAGAAAGTAAGAGTAAATAATAGAGTAAAAATTTGGCATTCTAACTATTTTGGAAAAAATAGAGTCATAGAGTGAGTAATATAATAATAGAGTAATATTCTTCTCATGTTTTGATGTACTCTCAAACCAAACCCTCCTATTAAATGTTTATAGTAAATGTTTTTGGAAATTGGATGGCTAGATATATTGAGAAGACTATCCTTGTGTTAATTTTATATAACCTAACCTCGTATGCTCACAGTCGACCTATGAAAGGTGCAATTTTAACCTTTTTTTACTGTTATGGACACTTGGTGTAAAATGCAAACCATAAGCATAAAAATGCAAGCTAGGAATGCATAGCAGTTAAATTGAATATGAATGACTAAAATTCCAAGTATCTTGGCCAAATTAAAAAAAAATGACTGAAATTCTAAGTTTCGTAAAAAACAGTGTGTAAATATTAAAAAATGGGCTTAGCAAAATGCGCGCCACAGTCTGTAAAATTGTCATAAGTTGAAACTAACACCATGGGGTTTAAGAAAGATATATTTTTGACAAAATGCTCTTTCAATTTTTTAAAATTATGTTTCATTTGTCCAGAGTTAAATTGACAAAATGACAACTTTTGTGTTTTCAACCCAGTTTTACCTAGATCACAAAAATGCCCGCCCAACCCTAAGTATTGGGTAGTTTTGAGTGATTTTAGTTGGAAATGGTATGTTTTACTATTTTACACATTATTATACATTTATTTTTTCAATTTTGGTTGAGAAAGTTCCTGTTGTGCAAAAACACTGCATGGTTGTCTTGTATTTATGAAAAATATCCACCTACATTAATAAAAATGCAATCCAAACCCTCCTATCAAATGTTTATAGTAAATGGTTTTGGAAATTGGATGGCTAGATATATTTAGAATACATATCCTTGTGTTAATTTTATATAACCTAACCTCGTATCCTCACAGTCGACCTGTGAAAGGTGCAATTTTAACCTTTTTTACTGTTATGGACACTTGGTGTAAAATGCAAGCCATAAGCATAAAAATGAAAGATAGGAATGCATAGTGGTCAAATTCAACATGAATGACTAAAATTGCAAGTATCTTGGACAAACTAAAAATTAATGACTGAAATTCTAAGTTGTTACATAAAAAACAGTGTGTAAATATTCAAAACTAGGCTTAGGAAAATGCATGCCACAGCCCGTACCATTGTCATAAGTTGAAAATAACACCATGGGGTTGAAGCTAGATATATTCACATTTATTAATAAAATTTAATACTATTAGGTGTGTTACCACCTAAGTTGTACTTAGTGGTTTTTATCAAGTGAGGCCGGTGAACCAGACAAGGCTAACTTGTTTGGACTTCAAAAAGACCTTTGGAAGTACTTCCGGGAAGTGCTTGTTGTACTATATCGCATGTTCATACCCCATGAGGGAATTGTAATAAATGTTCTAGCATGATAGTGTCTGTAAAAGACTCAGTCTCTTAGACTTTATTTGTCAATCTGATCAGCCCAGGGTGTTTTTTCCCTTGGTTATTATTGGTTGTTGAACAAACGACTGATAATTTCTGAGTTTTTCACTCCATACCTCCAAAGTTGGGGTGGTCGGCTTGGAATTTAGGACTATTGAGGTTATTAGAGTCTATGTGTCAATGTATAAACATGCTAGACATCATTTTTGAGTCATATGAACATGTCTAAGTCCCCCTAGGTGTTTTTCAATTTTTCAATTTTTTAGTTTTTTTCAGTGTTTTTTATTAAAATTTAATTTTTCCACAACT
>LPNX011210099.1:13621-58128 GCA_001517045.1 Pseudotsuga menziesii | reverse complement strand
GGGAGAACCACTTGTATTATCTTGTACCCCAATGCTTCTAATCGAAAGAACTAATAAGAGTCATGAGGTTGTCCCCTCTAATTGTAAAGGTGGGTCATTAGGACCCCAGTGTGGTTACTTGAGCCTACATGTGTAACTCGAGCCTACATGATTAACTCGAGCCTACATGTTGGATGAGCTAATTGAAGTGAACGGATGAATATAAATAGAGGTGTAGCTCTCCTCATTTGAGCACACATTCTCACTTGTGTAGTGCATTAGTGGAGAAGAGAAGTAGCTGGAGAAGGAGGAGGATCAGGCTTTGATCTCCTTGCTGGTTTTATCTTTTATCCTTTTGGGGAATCTATATTGAGGAAGATTTTGCTGGGTTTTTCCCTTTAGGGTTTTCCCAGGATAAATATTTGTGTTCCTTTTGTATTGTTGTGCTTGTCTATCTTTCAGTGATCCTGTTTATATGCTTTTGTTATGAAAATGAAATGAAGTACTGATGTCTTAGCTAAGCATATGAAAAGTTAACATGGTATTAGAGCCACCCTGAAAAGAAGACATTATGCAGCTACAGAATCTATTTCTTCTTAATTTTTGGCTCTCTCTCCACAATCGATCAGTAAAAGAAGGCTAGGCTGACTCTCTATTGAAGGGTGCATCTTTCTGTCGAAGCGGAATTCGATTCTGAGCATTTTTAGTTTTCGATGTGGGAAATTAGGGCTTCTTGCAGAAGAAGAATTTTTGAGTGAGCCCAACATAGGATTTATCTCCTCATCAAAATTGAAGTTTAGTGACCTGGATCAAGATTTTTGGTTGGGTGAAACTCCAGGAAAGTCAAACCCCAGTCTGACCCGGAGCTAGAAAAACCCTAAATACTAAAAATGCTAATTTTTGGTATATTCCTTATATCCCAATATTTGCGAAGGTTCAAGAGCTGAAAATTTTAGATACCGAAGATATAATCTTGATAAACATTGTATCCAAAATTCAGCCTCATATTCGCTATATTCTAGGAGATATGATCCCTCCAAGTTAGGGTTCTAGCCTCTTCTAGAATTCATCCCTAAATAGGACACCTAGGGAAAATTGCTATAGATTGGGATACAGAGGTCCAAATAGAATTCTTGAAGATGTTATAAAAAGAGCACGGACTGTAATTTATGTGGTACTAATTGCAGAACCTGAGGATGAACCAGTGACATGTGGAATTCTGTACAACTTCACGATTCTGAATAGTCCTGTAACAGGTCATCTTGGGAAAATGATCATAAATCCCAATTGGTGAAACCAATTATGATGAACCCTATGGTGTTGAATCAGGTACATGCGAGGTTACCTCAGTGATAAATTTCAGACATAGAGGAGCAGTAAATTCAGAGATATCATAGAAACAGTAATAGGCATTTCTGCAGAAGAAATTGGAAAACTAGGGCTTCCTGTTCCGGAAGCTTCCCTCCACTGTTTTTCAGAAAAGGAGTACATTGGACAGATCCATTTGAAGAGATATATATTTATATCCAATCAGATCTGAAATATTCCAAGTTTTGAAAATTAGGGTTTCTCTGACAAACCCTAGATCAGCCAGCTCCGGAAGCAGGACGAACACCTCAAATCGGTAAGATCTATTCTTTTGCTATTTGCATTTCTCATTTCAAAGTGATCTATCACATCAGATTGATGATAAGCTTGGTGAAGTTGAAAACTTCCAAGCATGAAAGTATTTGATCCCTCTGAAGAAAATGAATTGGACACCTACATGAGTAGAGAGGTTCCAGTTCTAGAGGGAGACGAGCCTCAAAGCCTTACACAAGAAGAACTTGATCAAGGCCAAGAAGATCACTGTTGATTTAAAAACGGATCAACTTGTATCACAAGTGTCTTCCCTAAAGACACCGAATATGTTTGATTCCTTGATAAAGCTATTTGAAGATAAGAACATAATTTAGAAGATGGATTTGATAAAACAGTTGAAGAATGTGAAGATCCAGAATGCATAACATCTTGAAGCGGTAGAAGAAGAAGCAAAGAATGCAGAAGTGGTGATAGCCACCTTGAATGGCCTCCCATGATCATGGGATTCATTCATGCGAGGAATGTGTGCCAGAAGGAAGTGATTACTTTCAGTTGACTTTAGGAAGAAGAAGAAGCTCGTCTCATAAGAAGAGAAGAAGAAAGATGGGAGCAAATTGAAGATCAAGCTCTCACCATTCAAAGAAGATCCCTCAAGCGATGAGGAATATGAAGAACTCAATTCTTGACGAACCTCTTATCCATATTATCATTTGGATAAGAAATGATGATTTCATGAATGAAGAGGATGATGAAGGAGAATGATCAAGAAGGAGTATACCCACAAAACAAACAAAAGATATGTATTCAATTGTCATTTAATGATATTGTTTTGTTATGCATATTCAGTTGATGTGTTATGCATGATAGATTGTTTGCATTAATGACTGTATACTACTAATATGCATAAGTAGCTCATGGTGCTATACATCTCTCCATTGCTACTTATCTAGAATGAAACCTCTTTACATGACATATTGGATTAATGCATAATCTCAATAATGTCATCTAGAAAGTTTCTGTGAGATATGGATGAATGTTGTATTGGCTAAATAGTTGCATGATGCATAAGAATTTGTCATTATCCATATGTTTTATGAAATAGTTCTAACCATGAAATTGGTGCATTTGAATTGTAGGAAAGGTCCTGAACAACCTCCTACAAGAAAACAAGGATGAGACTTGTTTCGAAGAACAAGTGATGACAATTCAATAAACATGAATCTGAAGCTCCCACGGTCAGAAACACCATGATGAAAGAAAGAGCTTCAGAGAGCGGTAGATCCACCTCGAAGGATGAAGACCACCATGGGTATAAGAGATAACTCAAGATGAAGAAAAGAATGCTATGATCAAAGAATAACAGTTGATCATGGGGAATGATGTATACGATATGATTTCGAGACATAAAGGGAAGTACGTAGTATCTTCCATATGGATCTACAAGAACAAGTGTACAAAGCAAAGGTTCATGATTTGCCTCAGAAAGAATAGACTATGACATGAAATACTCTATTGACAAGTATATATCAAGCATAGAGCCACCTGTACAGAATGAAGAGGGAAGATGATACTCCACTTCAGGGGGAGTGACTACAGAAGATATCTAAGTTCGACATGGTACGACATGATGGACAATTTCCTGCTGGATCGAGACTTTACCAAGAGTAAATAGGGTTCCAACCTTCAAGGTTGAATGCAGAAGACTAGGATATGTTGATGACCCGACAAGATGAACTCATGGAAGATGTTATGATGTTTGGGATACAGTTCCCAAACCAGAAGGAAAGAGTATAGTATCCTCCAAATGGATATGAAAAATAAAGCATGCAGCTGACGGAAGTATTGAGAAGTATAAAGCAAGATTTGTGGCCAGAGGTTTCTCTCAGAAAGAGGGAATTGATTATGAAGAGACATTAGCACGGTATACTTCAATTAGAGCTACCATGGCACTTGTATCCATGATGAAGTGGGACTTACACCAGATGGATATGAAAACAGCTTTTCTAAATGGTGTGATCAAAGAAGAAGTATACATAGAACAACCACAAGGATTTGAAGTTGAAGATAGACATACTCACGTATGCAAGTTGAAGAAGGAATTATATTGTCTTAAACAAGCTCCTCGAGCTTGGTATGAAAGAATAGATGGTTTCTTATCGAGCATGGGCTTTACCAAAAGTAAAGCTGATCCTAACCTTTATCTCAAGGTTGTAGAAGATGAACTTGTCATCCTGTTATTATATGTGGATGACTTATCCTTGATAGGAAATGAGAAACAGGTCATGGAAAGCAAGAAGAAACTAGCAGAAGAATTTGAGATGAAAGACCTTGGGTTAATGCATTATTTCCTAGGTCTGGAAGTATGGCAAAGTTTAGAAGAAATCTTTCTCAACCAGGGAAAGTATGCGGTAGAGATATTGAAGAGATTCAATATGTTGGAATGCAAAGTCATGGCCACACCCATGGACTCCAACTGAAGCTGTTAGCTGATGACTCATTAGAGTTAGTGGATATGACTCATTACAGACAGATCATTGGGTCATTGATGTACTTAACAAATACCAAACCAGACATTTGTTTTGCTGTGAACACCTTAAGTCAATATCTTGTTCAACCAAGATGGGTTCACCTAGTAACTGCAAAACATGTGATGAGATATCTGAAAGGGACTATAGACTTTGGTTTATATTACGATGGTAGCCATGAGTATAGATTGTATGGCTACACAGATGCAGATTGGGCTGGAAGTATCTCAGACAGGAAAAGCACATTAGGTAGATGCTTTTGTTTGGGGTCTTCTATGAGTTCATGGTTTAGCAGGTAATAGTACAGTGTTTCTCGTAGCATGGCTGAAGCAGAATACATAGCAGATTGCTCTGCTAAGTTGTGAAGCCATATGGATTCGGAAGCTGATATCAGGTCACTTTGAACTGAAGATGGATACTAGATTGATTCTATGTGATAACAAGAGTTGTGATAATAGAGAACCCCGTGTTCTGTTGTAACACATAGAAATCCGGTATTTCTACATTCAAGATAAAGATGTAGATGATGGTGACCCGATGATGCTTTCAGTACTCACATACTGTAGATACAGATGGTGATAGTTCAGTATTCACATACTGAAAATGTAGATGAAGATGGTGATGTGCTGACAAAGCCTCTGTCTCGGGTAAAGTTCGAACACTTTCGAGACAAGCTTGGTATGGTTCAGAAAGACCTTCCCTGAAAGGGGGAGTAGTGATGTTGCAGTGGGATTGTATCATCCCTGGACACTTGACCTAAAGTGATATGGAGACCTCATTCTTCGAGAATGAAGAGGGATTGTATCATCCTGGGACATATGTCCAGAATTGATCCGGAGACCTCGGTCTTCGAGAATGAAGTGGGATTGTATCATCCCTGGGCACTTTCCCTAAAGTGATCCGGAGACCTCGGTCATCGAGAATGTGGTAGGATTGTATCCTCCTTGAACTTCAGTTCAGAATGGATCCGGTGCAACTTCGGTCATCGAGAATGTGGTGGGATTGCATCATCCCTGAACTTCGGTTCAAAATGTATCCAGAGGTCTTGGCCCCCGTGAATGTGGTGGGATTGCATCATCCCTGAAATTTGGTTCAAAATGTATCCAGAGGTCTTTCCCCCATGAAAGTGGTGGACTGCATCATCCTTAAACCTCGGTTCAAAATGTATCCGGAGGTCTCGGCTCCCGTGAAAGTGGTAGGATTGCATCATCCCTGAACTTCGGTTCAAAATGTATCCGGAGGTCTCGGCCCCCATGAAAGTGGTGGATTGCATCATCCCTGAACCTCGGTTCAAAATGTATCTGGAGATCTCGGTCCCCATGAATGTGGTAGGATTGTATCATCCTTGAACTTCGGTTCAGAACGGATCTTGTGACTTCGGTACTCAAGAACGTGTGTTGATCCTGTAATTCCTAGAGGAAGGATTGTCTGAGTTCCACATCTGTGTTGATCCCGTAATTCCGAAAGGAAGGATCATTAGTAACTCCGTAAATACCTAAGTCCCATAATTTTGAAAGGAAGGATCATTGAATTGATCCCGTAATTCCAATAGGAAGGATTGTTTGAGTTCCACAGATGTGTTGATCCTGTAATTCCAATAGGAAGGATTGTTTGAGTTCCACATCTGTGTTGATCCCGTAATTCTGAAAGGAAGGATCGTTAGTAACTCCGTAAAGACCTAAATCCCGTAATTCCGAAAGGAAGGATCATTGAATTGATCCCGTAATTCCAATAGGAAGGATTGTCTGAGTTCCACAGATGTGTTGATCCCGTAATTCCAATAGGAAGGATTGTATGAGTTCCACAAATGTGTTGATATCGTAATTTCGAAAGGAAGGATCATTAGTAACTCCGTAAAGACCTAAATCCCGTAATTCTGAAAGGAAGGATCGTTAGTAACTCCGTAAAGACCTAAATCCCGTAATTCCAAAAGGAAGGATCATTGGTAACTCCGTAAAGACCTAAATCCCGTAATTCCAAAAGGAAGGATCATTGGTAACTCCGTAAAGACCTAAATCCCGTAATTCCAAAAGGAAGGATCATGTTGATGTTTTGATGATGTTGATGTTTTGATGATGATGATGTTTTTATGATGATGATGACGTACTGATCAAAAGATCGGTGTATGATGATGATGATGTACTAATCGAAATATCAGAGTATGATGATGATTACGATGTACTGATCGAAAGATCAGAGTGTGATGATGATGATGTACTGATTGAAAGATCAGAGTATGATGATGATGATGTACTGATCAAAATATCAGAGTATGATGATGATAACATACTGATCAAATGATTAGTATGTGATGATAACGATGTACTGATCAAAAGATCAGAATATCATGATGATGATGTTGTTCGAGAATTGAAGTATGATTATGGTGCTGATCACGATGTTACCGATTAGGTTGCTGATCGAAAGAACAAAATGTTGAAGAAGTTGTTGCTGATCAAAAGATCAAAGTACTGAAGATGTTGCTGATTGAAATGTTGAAGATATTGTTGCTGATCGAAAGATCAAAGTGCTGAAGATGTTGCTGTTCGAAAGGTCAAAGTGCTGAAGATGTTGTTGAAGATGTTGCTGAAGGTGTTGCTGATCAAAAGGTCAAAGTGTTGAAGATGTTTCTGATCAAAAGGTCAAAAGATGCTGATGCTGATCAAAGAGTTGCTGTCGTTGAAAATTGAAGACGAAGACTATATGATGTTGAAAAGCTTCCAATGATTTATAGATGTATTACCCTGATGATGCTGATGATGTCCTCTATCTCTCTCCTACTATTGTTGTTGTTGATGTTGTTGTAGAATACCCTTCTTGTTAAGGGGGAGTGTTGAAATATTATAACTTCAAAGAATATTCTATATGTATCTTTTGTGGTCCCCGATGGTCCTACCGGGAGAACCACTTGTATTATCTTGTACCCCAATGCTTCTAATCTGAAGAAATAATAAGAGTCATGAGGTTGTCCCCTCTAATTGTAAAGGTGGGTCATTAGCACCCTAGTGTGGTTACTTGAGCCTACATGTGTAACTCGAGCCTACATGATTAACTCGAGCCTACATGTCGGATGAGTTAATTGAAGTGAACAGATGAATATAAATAGAGGTGTAGCTCTCCTCATTTGAGCACACATTCTCACTTATGTAGCGCATTAGTGGAGAAGAGAAGTAGCTGGAGAAGGAGGAGGATCAGGCTTTGACCTCCTTGCTGGTTTTATCTCTTATCCTTTTGGAGCATCTATATTGAGGAAGCTTTTGCTGGGTTTTTCCCTTTAGGGTTTTCCCAGGATAAATCTTTGTGTTCCTTTTGTATTGTTGTGCTTGTCTATATTTTAGTGATCCTATTTATATGCTTTTGTTATGAAAATGAAATGAAGTACTGATGTCTTAGGTAAGCATATGAAAAGTTAACAACATTCCATCTTATTATTTTTATGTTCGTTTGATATTCCTTTCCCATCACTTAGTGAATTATTTCCTGCACTAAGTCAGCACAATGTCCCTCTTCAACAACCCAATCATTTCCTCTCAGCGGCATAGCAGGATTGATTTCTTCAATTCCAGCTTTTAATTTGTCCACATCAGATGGGTATTGCATGTTGTTTTCTGCAGAGCCATATTTGTGTGTGGAATTTCTCTCTTCCTTACCATTTTCTTCTTTCATTGGTATTTCCATTTTCTCCTTAGATACCTCTCATGCACTGTGCATCTCTATTATAATTCTTCTCTACTCGCATCTCCCATCTAGATAACTCGAATGCAACTTCCTCTTCTACTCCCTTTCTACCCCTGGTGTTGAAACATGTCCACTTCAGTGATCCGGTGGATTATTCATCGTAAAAAATTACACTGATCCAATATGGTACAATGGTTATTAATCTATGGTTCAAAGAAAATAACATATATTGTTAACTCATATGCTAAACATAGTGCGAGACTAGCCTTAATGTATGTTCCATCTACCATTCAAACGGTGAAATGCTCCACATATATGCTAATCGGTGCAATGTTACATATATATATATATATCATATATATATATATATATATATATCATATATGATATGAAATATTATAACCAAAGTCAAGTGTAACATCACGCAGTTATAGCATGGGCTGCGCAGCTTGCGCATCGTCAAGTGGAACATCGAATGGTTTGTGAAAAGCCCGCGCGGTCAAGTGTATACCCTCTAGCGGTCTTGTGCACGGTTAAATGGCACTATTTTGGCGGTTATATGAGGGTGCACAGTCACGTTTTCTGCGACATTTTTGGAGTTTATTTGTATGCTGCGACAGCGGATCAGTTATATAGCGAAGTTCTCATATGAAACAGTTATATGCTGCGACAGCAGATCAGTTATAAAGCGAAGTTATCATATGAAACAGTTATATGCCGCGACATTTGTAGAGTTTAGTTATATGCTGCGACAGCGGATATAACATTTGGAACAACTCTAAATGTGACGGATATCCATTGTGTGGTGGGATAGCAATACCATACATGGTATTAGATGGAACCATTGGGAACCGCTGCTACATTTAGCGGAACAGAAATGAATGTAATGTACAGCTAGTTGAAACGTTTCGATGGAAATTAAAAGATAGAATATGGAATATGAAAAGACGGGTAGCAGACGAGTCGAACCCGATACTTATCCTCCCATTGAACGCTTAAATAGACGATTCTGGCTGCAGTGAAGGGGGTTCAGATTGTTTAGAGCATCGAGCATCACTTTTCTGTTATGAGAAGCTTGCAGAGATAAAAGAAAAGAAGCACTGAGAGTTTTTCTATGAAGTGTCCAGATGCTGTTGCTATGGAAGTCGACATTCTCTGTTATAATTTTAGCTTTCTTTGCCTTTTGAAGGCTAATTGTAATTTCCAGAAGAGAGGTTTTGAAGACTTTGTACAGCATTCTGTTTACAGTTGCTGAAGTTGATTCCAGAACCATTTTTGTACCATTTTAAAAATATTAATTGGATCGGTACCCATTGGAGAGGGACCCGGAGATGTAGCCCAGTGGAGTGGGTGAACTCCGTTATCAACTTCTATTTGTGACTCTCTGATTCTGTGTTTTTTTTCCCCACATCTGGTTATCAGTTTTGCTTTTCATTTCTGTTTAAGCATTTAATTTCTGTTAATGTTGTTTCATGAATTAAGCAAACTGGTAAACGCATTCTTTAAAAACTTTTAATGCACTCAAGTTGAGATCCGACGGATCATTCAGACATGTTTCCCCCCCTATGTTTCACTATCGTGTTTTCCTTGTTCCACAGTAGTTGGTATCTTGGTTTGAATCTAGGAAAGTACAGCAGAGGACGGGTTGGATCATGGGTAAATCAACATTTCAGTTTCACTCAAATGAAATCCACTTGTAACATGGTCAATCCGACCCTTGAGGTCTATAAATATAATTTAATAGGTAGTAGGGACAGTTCTTATTGAAGGATTTGCTGGATGTTACTGATTCAACTGTAAACTATCCCTCTGCTCTGTAATGAAAGCATAATATAATAAAAAATGATCTTGTGCCCCTTTTAAAACTTTCTTCAGTATCGATCTAGTTATATTTTTGCATTATCTTTGTTTTTTTCCTCAGAATGTATTATATATGTTATGTTCTCATTTATTAATTTATGCAAGGAATGGTGATGATTTAATATTATAATAAAAAAGAAATAGACGATACAAACTTGCAAAGACATGAGATTGCTTTCCAAACTATGATGCTCGTCAACAAGAAACTAACATTTACAGTTGTTATGTTCTCATTTCAAATGTTGGATGCATTCTTATTTCACAATAGAAGTTTAATTTATGTCTGAAATTAAAACTATACTAGTCTAGTTAGGTTTTTTTTATGGAAACTTCCAAATTTCATACCTACAGTGTACTTTGATTGGAATTGGTGTGCATTTTTAGTTTTGGCCATGAAAAATTGGAAAATAGTATCAATTGTTGTTTTGGATGACTTGGATTTTACTGTAGATCTTACAATTTACAAAAATGAGTACAAGAGTTTGTAGAAAAGGTTGGTATGTCTATGTTATAGTGCAATTTATTCAATATAGCATGAAATCGTGATATGTCAATTCATTTGTAGAATATATTTCAAGAATATTTCATATGTCAATTCATTTGTAGAATACATTTCAAGAATATTTCATATGTCAATTCATTTGTAGAATATATTACGAAGAGTATATTTCATCATTTGTAGTTTCATACACACTTCTCAGTATGGGTTGCACATTAAACTCTCTTAGATATAGGAAAAATGCAAATATGGATTACACATTACACTTGTATTACATATTAGAAACACATTAACTATATCAAAATATATGCATTGCCAAGAAATAATGACAATTTATATTACAACAGTATTAGTATGTACATAGACATTAAATGTACACCATATTATTTTAGAAATCTAGGCTACTTGGGACTCCGCAGTGATCAAATTTGAAGGGTGGGTCTTAATTTCAATTGGAAGGACATTTACTCTCTCAGCCCTTAAGATATGAAGGGAAATATAAATAATTGTCCTTTAATTGACAAGTATAAATTATCCAAACCTTTTCACAAAAAAAATGAAAAAAACAAATATTGTTTTTTAGCACCTGTTATGAAAGCATACATGTATGTGATGGAGGGGCCTAAGTCAATTGAATCTTTTCTACTCACTGTATTTCTAAGTCTCAACACTCCTTTTAAATTGAACTAGAATACCAAAATATGTTTATTAATGGATATATTTGAGAAATTTTTAGGTGTGTGTAATTACGTGCTTGGGGCTCTAAAATTTGTTGTGTTTTTTACCAGTCCACGGTTCACTAAATTGAGAGTCATCAGTAGGAATTTAAATAATTTAATGAAAACAATTAATGTGTATAACCTCCATTCCTAAAACATTTTCCATGTTAATGCAGGCCACTACCCTCTTTATTGTCTTACCAAAAGGCATGATAATGAGGAAGAAGACCTAAAATTATGGACTTCACCTTCAAAGAATGCCTTGCAATCACATTGGTAAGGACTCATGATAAGAAGATCAAAACCATCCAACGTGTCAAATCTCAATTGATACTGTTAATTAAAGACTTATAAGATAAATTTAATATAAGACTTATAGTTGTATCTTACTCTTTGCGTCTTGACACATTTAATATCTTATGGTTGTCTTTGGCACTTGACCCAATTCGTATTATAAGGTGAGGATGTGTGGGCATAATAATCCTTAGTTATGACTATGAGATGAGGATTTAAAGAGAAGATAAATTTATATGGATGGATAATTTCAAAAGTTGCACTTCTTTTTAAATGTTGATATAAATTATGCACTTCTTTATTGGAAGGGTAAAATTCATGTTTTAATTTTTTTTTGAAGGACAATTTTAACTTTACACTTTTGGGAAGGGCTAGAACCCTTTGGAAGGATTGTGAAGGGTTCAATTTGAACACTTCTTGGGAGGTTTTTGCAATTCCCCATTTTTAGAATAAGAAAATTCTCTATAGCTTCTCTTGCCTTTTCCATAACCCTCTAGTTCTACAAAAGCTTCATTGGCCATATGTTTTAATTAGTTTTCTTGCTCTTTCACTTTGTTCGCAAGATTTAATTGTTTTTCTTGCTCTTTTTCTTCTAGGCATTTCTTCAACATCTCTATATTATTATTTTTCTGATTTGAGTGCTCATCTTCCTTTATTTTAAGATAATCATCTATCCACTTCAGGTCAGATTGAACTGCACTTAATTTTCTCTTGACCTATTGTACCTCCTTCTTGAGCTCTTGTGCCCTCAAATTACTATCAGATGGAGTATACAAAATTGATTCTTCCATAGGTTTATTCTGCAAAGCTTTAATTTGGGATTTCAAATCTTGTATCTCACGATCACATCCCAAACGTAATGCTTTTCCCTTCTCCAATAGTTTTTGGTGAAGGTCTCTAATTTCGGCCTCCTTCTCCTCTATCTTCTTCTTCAATGTTGGATATGATGAGCCAAATGTAAACTATACAACATTAATTGTTGAAGCAACTTCATTCAAGATCTTCTCTCATTGTTGCAAGGACTTCTGACATTGGAGTAAGCTCTCCATAGTTACATCACCTAGTTTTGTACTGCCAAAACGTTTTGGTGTGATGACCTTTTTACCCTCCACTTTGGATTCTTTTGTTGTGCTAACCTTTTTACCCTTGATTGTTGATTCTTTTGCTGTGCAGACATGTTTACCCTTGACTGTTGATTCTTCTGGTGTGTAGACTTGTTTACCCTTTACTATTGATTTTGTTGGTGTGCAGAACTGTTTACCCTTAACTGTTGATTCTTCTAGTGTGTAGACCTATTTACCCTTGACTGTTGAATCTTCTGGTGTGCAGACTTGTTTACCCTTGACTGTTGATTTTTTTCCTCTTCCAACACTTTTAGCCTCGAGAGTTGCTGAAATCCTTTCAATTCTCTTTTTTGTAGAAACTCATTTTTGTTTTTAATTGTTTTATTCAATTTTTCCAATCTTGCTTCATATTCTACAGTCTCATTTTGTTGTTTGATGATCATTTCTCTCAATGCCCTTTGAAACTCAACCTTCAAACCTGCATAAATGTTTCTTTCTGCATCAATTCTTGCTGAAGTTCTGCTTCCTTACCAAATACAGTCTTCAGTGGTGGCATGTTCAAAACTTCAGGCCTATTTTTCAGCTCATTTTCAATTCTCCCTATAGTTTCCTCATCTTTTTTCTTTTGAGCCTGATACATGTCTTTTAGTCTGTCAAGGTCAGAAATCAATTCTTCTAGAACTATGGTATTCATGAATCGTTGGTGAATGGTCCATATCATTGTTCACAAATTCCTCCCATTGATCTGCATTTTCATTTCCATGCATTCCAACCAAAGTTGTGACAGCAACATCTTCTTCAAGGGAAAGTGAAGGCATGTTGTTTCCCACGGGTTCCATATTGTCCTCTAAAGGTTGGTTGATATTCTTTTTTCGGTTGAGTCACTAGTTGAAGAAGCAGATTATGACTGATCTCTCTAGTTTTGGATATGGTTGATAAAGAAATCCGGGCTCAATCCGTGCTCAATCAATCACCAATAACCTTGTCGCAACTATAGAAAATGTGTCGAAAATGCATCAGTTGACCCACACATTGAAAGCTGGCATTGGTTTGGCATGTTTGCAAAGATAGCCATATATCATCGATATAGAGATGAAAGTTACTCTAAAATTAAAAACGATGATATTACCACGTTTTTTCCGCCATGATAAAAAAAAATGAAGTATTAATCCATGATTGTTCAAAACGTGGAAATATTTCATGGAAAAATCTGACCAAATGTATTAGTGTCTTCATCATCATTCCCAACATGGAATGACCTATATTCCTTTCCTAGAACCTCTAGTATTTCCTCAGCCTGTCCACATATCCTGTCCATCTCCCCGATAGTGAGGGTCCTCTTTCCTTACACTAATGTCTTCATCAAATTTTCTCTACTCGATGGTATTTCAATTCCATGTTTCTCTTCTAAAACCTCCATATTGGCCATTGATTCTCTTAGTGTGGCACATATTCTTACTAGGATCACTTCCTCACATGGCCTCTTCATATCTCCACTTCCCCTTTATGCAGTCTTCTTTTGGATCCCTTCACTAAGTACTTATTTCCTATTATTCTATCCAATAGTTCTGCCCAACTTCCCTACTGAAACTACTATCCTCTTCACATCCTTATGAAATGTACTATTTCCTTCCAATATTCTATTCTTAAACTACATTTTCATTTTCTCTCTGAGGTAATCCACCAAATAGTCCATTATTAGAGATGCCTTATTCTTATAGTCTTTATTTCTATCACTGAACAACTATACCCACTGCTCTTGTTGGAGTCATTTGATCCTTCAATCCCCCCCCCTGTAACTCTACCCACAATCGAAGTTGTGGAGCTACAACTTCCTCAAACTTTCTGTAGGATACCCTGTTTTGCAATCTTGGCTATGGATAACTCTACCCCACTCTCCTGTGGGAGCTATCATTTTCTCCACAACTCTACCGAATTGGATTTGGATCTATTTCTTCACCATCCTCTACAACTCTGATCAACTGTAGCTGGAGTTTCCTTCTATGTCCAATTACAATTATACTTCTCAGCACTTCTCCAATAGGATGCTCATACTCTGATGCCACCCTCTAGTATGCCATCAAAATATTTTTCATATCATAGGATTTCTTCATGAAGTCAAAAGGAAAACCCAATATCTCTGATACATCCACTTAAATTACATCTAGTTCAACCGCTGTGTAACCATTACGACTAACATAACTTATTCTTTCAATGAACTAGATATTATGAGTGAGAATCCTCCCATATTATTCCATGTATGAAGGAATTAGAATGGATTCCACTTGTTTCTCCATTTCAATGGTATCCATTACATACTACTCATAATTACAATCATGGGCATGCAGAGAAGGTCTATGTATATTTGCCTACATTAATTATCCTACCTTTTAGAATATTTATTATATGGGGATATTTTCCTCTTACACAAATTTTGATAGTGGTGACCATGCCATCCTATATTCTGAGATGAATTGTTCTACTAGTTGCTTCTAGGATGGTTCACACAGTAGTTCCACCTTTGTGGTAAATCTCAAAGAATTCATCCTTGAGTTCGACTGTTTTCTGTGCTTGCATTCTTCATCATGTCTTCCTTCTTGAGGGCATGTTATCTCTCTCAATATGCTCTTGCAATTAGGTATACTGTGAGTCTCAATACTTCCATCCTATTTATTCCAAGATACTTAGAGCGCTTCTCAAGTACTTCGATCTCGTATCTTTTCACCTTGGAAACCACACCATAATAAGATTGATACTCATCCCAAATTTCTATATAGCCATGACCAATCACCAGTTATTGATTTAACTATTGTTTGTATTTTCCATTCAATTTTGCTTCAGTAACTAACCTACCTTGAGTTAATGCAATAAATCTAGATAGAATCAACTATATCCAAGAGAAAGATGGATACATCCCCGAACTACTATCATTTCGAGCATTTTGCTTCTGAATGAGCCAAGTGAAGGTAGGTACTAAACTCCATCCTTAATGAACACACGCTGGGAATTTATGGTGGATTTTAAAGTGGGTCATGAGCCACATTTATGTGGGACACATGATACAAGTGGGAAAGGATAATTATTCATTCTTGTTTGTTGTAGTCGAAGCCCTAAAGTCTCTTAAGGGAAAATAAACAACTTATCAATTTGAAGATTGTAGAATATATTTTGATAGTGGTGACCATGAATTACGAGATTTAAACAAAACCTATAGGTAATGAACAAAAAATAAAGTACTTGAAGCCAAACAAACACATAAAATGCCATAAACAAAGAGAGAAAAAAGTATGAAAGTTTCCTGCTAACTACCTCAATTAGATCACTCTAGCCTTTTTGGCATTGATTCAACCCCTTTCCATCTTCATCATCGAATCAAGATAATGCTTTCTCTCTGTAACAAAATTCATGCACATCATATATATTCAAGTTTCATTTTGCAAAATGCCCTATTTTCATTGATTTTCTGCTATTTTCCCTCTCAATCTCATTTCTAATTTGCCCATTTTTTTGCTTATTCACTTTTCCCTCTTTTGCCTTTCTTTTTTTTATGTAGTTTCCCTCTCCTTATTATATTTATTTTATTTATATCCTTGTTTTTTTAATTTGTTAATATTAATATCAATATATTACATATATTAACTATATATAATAACTATATTATATTAATATGTATATAGTATATTAATATATTAATATATTAACTATAATACTATATATTATTAACCTATATACTATATATTAACACATACACACACACACACACACACACACACACACACACACACACACACACACACATATATATATCTAGCCCACGAACTATATGGAAACAAGTGCTTGGTTCTTAGTCTTTTTCCTCAAGCAAAAGACCCACTTAATTAGAGAAGAGTGGAGGTAGAAGTGATTGACAGTCAAATAGTTGGGTTTATTTCAATGTTTCCTCTCAGAGATAGCCTATTATGGAAGGAATGGGGGGCATTATTTATATTTTAGAGAGTCATAGCATCAAATTTGTTGTAGGTTTGGACCTTAGTTCAAACAACAAGGTTGAAATTTTGGCTTAAATATTGACTCTATTGATTGCTCTGTCTAAGGGCATACAAAAGCTTTAGGTATTTGGTGATTCAAAATTGGTGGTGAATTGGACGATATCAAAGCGTCCACATAAGAATATATTCCCTCTTACTCTATATAAAGATATAATTAGATTAGTAGTAAAGTTTTAGTCTATCAGTTTACAACATATATTATGAGAAATAAATATATTAGCAAACCATATATCTATGCAAGGCCTCCATGAGGTGGAGAGTATGTGGAACTAGTGGGAACAAAATAATGAAAACATCGTGGAACGTGATCTAGGACCTTATCAAATTTTATATTGTGGGTTGGTTCATAAACTAACCATGCTAGAATTTGAAGATTAAATGTTGTAATGAAAGATTATATATGTTTAAGAGAACATTTTTTCGAATCTTTCTAGATTGAAGTCTGTGGGTCTATCTCAAGGGAGTAGTTTATGTTCTAGGCTGTGATTTAAACTTATTTTGTGCTTCCTCATGGTGAGGGAGGGAGTAGTACTCATTTTAAATGCTTTTGAATGCCTTTTCAGGATACTTTTGGGATGCAATGACTCTATAGTCTCTATATATTGTGTTTTATTACAACTCATGAAATGTGATATAATTTTCACAGGAATGAGTGTGTGTTTGTGTATTAAATTGAGGCTTCAAGTGTTGGATGGTGTAGCTATTGCATCGAGGGTATCGAGGTGCAAGTGCTCTACAACAAAGTAGATGGAGCGGGCTAAATATCATGGAGAAGTTTTATATTTTCGGTAAGTGGGGTCTATGAATCCATCTGCGACGTTAAAATTTGTGAAATTGTTATAAAGTGTTAAAATTTCATAAATTTTAATGGTGTATATGGATTCAGAGACCCTCTTACAAAGGATAATTGCAATTTTGACTATAAAATTTTACAATTTCGTAAATTTTAGCGTTGCAAATGGATTTATAAACCCCTTTTAAGGAGGTCTTTGAATTCATCTACAGTGTTAAAATTTATGAAATGGATTTTTTTTCTTTCAGAGACCCCCTAAGTCGTTACAAACTAATTATGTCAATACAATTATAATGTTAACATATCTAGAGACATGTACTAGAAACATGCTATATATTTAAAAAAGTCTATATTATATTATATATAGACACTCTTAATTTGTGTGTGACATACAATTAAATATTTGATAATTATAATGACATCTTATATAATTATTAATTTAGAATGTCTATTCATATTTTTATCCTATGACTAAATTATACATATATTTTCTTTTTATCTAATGAGTAAATTAGTCATTTTTAGTTGTGATTACTTAAAATTGATCAAAATTGGTCATATTTCACTTTAAAACATTGTCACGATGACCAACGTTTTTGGTAGTTTAATCATTTATTTTGGATGGGGACCATATTTTTCAGTTTCCTGGTCATTTGTCCCCCATTTTCATACTAGTGCCATGTTATACGTGATTTAACTCCTTTTACATAAGATTGGAGGCATTTGTGCATTCTAATGCTAGATAAGGCATCTTACAATATCATATAGACAACATTTCACATATAATATTAAAATTACACATTCCAACACTCCCCCTTAATGATGATTGGGAAAAAAACACATAAATGGAGGGATATGGAATTACATTAGCATTCCCCGTTGATGACAACTTCCCTCATTCCCCAAATCTACAAAGATATAGAAACTTTGCTTCTGTCATAGGTTTGGTGAAGATATGAGATGGTTGCTTTTTTGTGGGACGATACTTCAAAAAAAAACATCATTTGCAACAATATCTCAAATGTAATGAGTATCCAAGTCAATGTGTTTAGTCTTGGAGTGATACCTTGAATTGTACATAAGATGGATTGCAATCTGATTGTGGCATTTAAAGGTAGGCTACTTTTGAACTAGTGCAAGATATATAAGAACATGCTAGATCCACACTGCTTCTTTAGATACTTCCATAGCTTTCATGTAGTCTAGTTCACAAGAAGAAAGAAAAATAGTTCTCAACTTCTTACTATACCATGAAATCACACTCGAACCAAGATGAAATATGTACCATGCATTAGAAATTCTATCTGAATGATCACCACCTACCCAAGAAAAATTTGTACAACTAAGAAGTGAAAATGTAGCCCTGTGTTGCAGCTGCAACTGTTTTCCCAAATTTTTGAAATTTTGGACCCTCCTTTTATTTTTATCTTGCCTAAATTTGTTTGGATCCATGAATTCTGTTTGTTTTCCCTCTGCTGTAAGTTTGGAGTGTTTTGAGGTCAACTGTTTTCATGCTTTTCGAAAAATTGTTAATGTTTGAAGCTGCTTTGGGTTGTGGAATTTGAAGTTTGATCTAAGAATGTTGTCCTTTGATCTGTGATTTCTTTCTTTGGTATCGAAAGTCTATTTCTCATTTTCGCCGCCGTTTTGAAGATGAGACCAAATTTTAAGCCGCTACAACCTTAAGATTTTCTGAACACTTAACATTTTCATGATGTTTTTGCGCCATATCTGAAAGTTTTATGACTATAAGTCGGAAGCCATAGTCTGATTGCTTTCCGCCATTGCGGCTCTCGAGTGAACTAAATGTCCGCCATATAACTGCTTCTCTCACTGATGTTTTGTGTTGGTTTTTCGCTGATATGTTTTATTTTCCATGGACTCCGTAGTCTTTCCGTCTTCCACCATTGTAGCTGCGTAATGCACTAAACGGCCAACGTTTATGTTGTTCTGTTTTTCGACAAAGAGCTTTTCCGCCTGCTGCTTTGGCATTTAGCCTTCCGACGCCAATAGAATTAATGGTCTCGCAGAACTCGTTGCCCATATGAAGCCTACTGTTGCGGCTATTTATTAAACTATCATGTTGATGCTTTAGTAATTTTTCCCACCGGTGAAGGTTTTTCCCTCCTGTTCTGTATGTATTTTTTACCCTGTTTTATGGGCGGCGGAGGTTTAATTTTCTTGCCTTTTAAGGTTTTCATGACGAGAGCGCAATACAGGGCTTCATTTTGATGATCAGTTTTATGGTTTACATTTGTTGAAAAAATGCAGTCCAAATTAATGATGAATTCTCATTTTGACTGCAAACGGACTTAGGAGATTCTTCAGATTACTACTGCAAAGAAGACATAGCTAAAGGACAAAGCAGAGGAAAGTTGGCTGAAAAGTGATAGGCAGAGATGTTCTGAGATCAATGGATAAATAAAAGACAAAGCGGAATCGATAGCAACAGAGGCCCGGGCTTGGAAAAGGTTCGACAGTTACTGAGCTGGTCCCATTTTATGAAGTACTCACAAGACTAAATCCAAAATGTAACGTATTGCCTAAATCATGAGCACCAGCAAACTGACAAAAACTGTGAGATTAAACTGGTCAGGGAAGCCGGAAGTTCAGGGGGCAGTACAACCCAAAGGTTTTGTTATTTTCCTATAAAGATAGGAAAGCTAGAGGGAATCGAGGCTTTTTCCCTAGAGAAACTTGTGAACCACTTGTTGTAAGAGGAACTACTTCGTTTTACAATAATAAAATTACAATTTTTTCCTGTTGGAGAAGGTGCTGTGTGGAATGTTCGAATGTGATAAAATGAACAATGTTGAAGGGGAACTATTTCGTTTTCAACTATGTTTCATTAACTGTGAGAGCGTTCTAATTTTCTGAACCTATGTTCTTATCTGAATGTTCTCTGGTTTATTCTGTGATAATTTCCACTATGAGTAATGGAGGGTTTAATGGTTGATAAGCTATCTTGTCATGTATATCTTTGTTCATGTTTATGTGTTTTGATTCTAAGAACAACTATCTGTGATTTATCTTAACATGTGAACAGTATTACGTTACTCATGAATTAATATCTTTCTCCCTAGGGACAACTTAGTTAGTGTTGTATTTTCTAGTTGTGTGTGATTTAGATGTGAGAGAGCCTAAGACGAGAGGTAAGAACCTACGCATCACATTGTGACCACTCCTCACATTCTTAATCAATCTGCATTTAGATAGGCACTTGCATATCATACTTAAAACTAAAGACACAAAAATATATACGGTGGACCAGGCCGCAACCGATAAAACCTTTTATTTTTTACTTGACCTATGGTAGCCGAACCGCAAACCGGATGGATTCCCTACACCAAACAGTCACGAGCTAGTTGGGAACGTTGACTGGGGAGAATCCCTTGCTGTTGTTTCTTGTGAATTTCCAGGCCTCAATAGTTTCTGGAACTAGAAGGAGGGTCGCCAGTGTATGGCTGGCCAAGGTAACTCATTTTCTCGAGATTATTCCACCGGTGACAATTCAGAAAGTAGTTTGTTTCCCAATCCAATGTTAGAATAATCAACCCATATTTTACCCATTTAGACATTAATTTAATTATTTCTGTCTTATTAGCCTAGTTCATGTGTCCCACCTTGTGCAAGTTGTCTTCTACCTATCCATAGTGGTCAAACTTGCCTCATTTGACTCATGTAGCACATGGGAAAGCCCAAGGAATCAAATCTTCTTTATTCCTGGCCTCCTAAGTGCCCTTCTACTTTTTCTGCTTTATTGCCTGCTTTTTCAGTGTTTTAAGGCAAAAGGAAAAGCTAGACTAGGTGAGGTTGACTAGTTTTTTGTCCTACACATCCTCCTCTCTTTTCTCCATTCAAAAGCATGTATGAGCTACCATTACACCACTCTTTATCTTGCCTAATCCTTTTTTCCAATTCGTGAGCTCCATGACATATTTGGGATCAACTTTTTACACCTATGGGGGATTTGCTTATTTTTAGTAAGCCTGCTTTATGCTAGATTCGAATTGCTCCTCATGCATTCAAATCCATAATGTATGTTATTTATTCAGCAACCTATTTTATTACAGGGTTGGCTATTATACACTGATTTAATACAGTTTAGTGTTCAGCTCCAATTTTCAGTCTCTTTGTGAGTGATTTTGCATGATCAATTGTTAATTGTTGTGAGTAAAATTAATCTATCACCTGGTTCAATTTCCACATGGTATCAGATCCATTGTAGATTTTTTCTCTCCTTCAAAAATTGTTTTGTAGGTTCGACATCAGTGACTGGGAGCCTTCTACTGACAGTCAAGACATATTTTCTAAGCTATGGATCAATCACAGAAAACTATCTTGAGTCCCTTCAATTTATTTGAATGGAAAGAAGAGATGGAGATACAGTTGAGAGCAAAAGGCCTCTACAGTGTGACTATGGCAACAGAAGCAGAGCCCAATGCAGCTGCAGAGAAGATAAAATGGCACAACAGGAGGGATGAGGCTTATGGCCTCCTGTGTCTGAGTATTTCCAGAGACCTCCTTTTCCATCTTGATGGATTGACATCACCGAATGAAGTATGGGAGAAGCTTGCTAATATTTTTGGAAAGACAGATGAGATGAGGGGACATCAAATCGAAAATGAGCTGATTTCTCTGAGTCCAACAAGCTTTGAATCCCTGCAGCTATATTTCTCCAAGTTCAAAGCACTAGTTTTGCAGCTGAAACTGTGTGGTATTGAAAAGAAAGATGATCATCTCGTACTGGCCATCCTCTCGAAGCTGGGCCCTGATTATTTAGTGTTTGTTTCGACCTTCTATGCCACAAAACTGATAGCTTGAACCTGGAAGATGCCTAGCCTTGCATATTTCATGGAATCTTTCACACAAGAACAGGACAAGCTGGTGATGATGGGCACCATCAAACCATCCAAAGATCAAGCTTTGATTGCTGGAGATTCGAGGGTGGATTCAAAAAGCAAAAAGAAAGCTAAACTTGCCACCTGAGCAAAAGAGAGACAAGAAACAGTCTCTGGAGGATCAACAAGGTCCCAAGAAGAATTACCAGAAGAAAAAGAACAAAGGTGAAATGAAAAAGTGCGCATACTACAATAAGGGTAATCACTCTGAAAGCTCTTGTATGAAAAAGCAGATAGACATGCTGACCAATCTCCTGGAGAAGAATGGCATCTCCCTTCCAGAAAGCTCAAAGAAGAGAGAAGGAGGATCAAGTTTAGATGACAGAGAGAGAGTTCATGCTCTAGTTGCTGGCACATCAAGCTCACCTAGTTTTATCATTAATTCTGGAGCTTCAAGACACATGGTTTCGACTAAGGAGGCCTTCTCCTCACTGGATATGTCGAAAGGACCATCGATTGTACTGGGAGATGACTCTCTCACTGAAAGTAAAGGAAAAGGAAGGATAGATCTTGATCATGGTCATTTCAGCAATGTGCTGTATGTGCCTGGTCTCACCTCCAACCTCCTGTCAGTGTACCAGATGACCCACACTGGGTCTCCTAAGAAGTTCATATTCTCCCCCGATGAAGTTGAGATCACAGAGATTTCAACTGGTAGAGTCATTGCAAAAGGAATTGCGAATCGTGCTCAAAAGGTATACATGTTCTCACACTTCCTACCTTACTCAAACCCCTCTTCTCTTCTCATTCATGCTAATGAAGCCAGAAAGCTGTGGCATGAAATATTTGGCCACCTAAATTACAAGTATCTTTCTGATCTTAGTGAAAAAGAGATGGTCATAGGGTTTCCCAAGATAAAATTTTCCAAAGGAGTCTGCCAAGGTTGTATCCTAGGAAAACACCCAGAGCATAAGTTTGAGAGAGCTAGTCACGAGAGAACCTCTGCACCCCTCGAGCTGATCCATTGTGATGTTGCTGGCCCATTTCCTCATATGTCCATGAGTCAGGCCAAATATGCATTAACCTTCATTGATGACTTTTCCAGGTATTGCTAGGTTCACTTCCTGAAACACAAGTCTGAAGTTTTTGGCCTATTCAAAGTCTTTAAGGCTTTGGTTGAAAACCAGTCTGGAAGGAAACTCAAGGCCCTCAAATATGAAAATGGTTGTGAGTATGTCAAGTCTGAGTTTATTAACTATTGTGCAGATGTAGGTATTCATATGTAGCATTCTATCCCTTACACACCACAACAAAATGGTGTTGCTGAGAGGAAGAACAAATCACTGAAGGAGATGGCAACATGCATGATGGAGGCCAAGACTTTGCCACCAAAGTACTGGGCCGAAGCTATCAATTGTGCAGCCTATATTCAGAATAGGGTGCCTCACAAACAACTTGATGGTATGACTCCCTTCGAAGCATGGAGTGGGCACAAGCCAGATGTGACCCATTTTAGGATTTTTGGCTCAAAGGCTTGGGCTAGAATCCCGACAGAGAAGAGGAAGGCTTTGCAGCCCCAAAGCCAAGAGTGTCTTTTTGTTGGATACTCTAAAGATTCAAAAGGGTACAATTTGATAAATTTGAGCAAAAATAAAGCCTTCATCGAAAGGTGTGTTCAGTTTGAAGAAGAACCCCTTGCAGAAGTGGAAGTTGGTGAAGCCTCTTCACCACCTGAACCTCAAGAAGTAAGTAAAGAGTTTGTTGAACATGCTGATTCTGATTTGTCTGATGGAGATGATTTTATTGCAGACCCTAACATCCCCACAAGGCCAAAATGGGCAGCCAAGACACTACATGCAGCAGGTGAGCTAGCTGGGGATCCCAATGACCCAAGGAGGACTAGATCTCAATTTGAGAATGGTCTGTGCATGAAGGATCCTATGTTTGCTGAAAAATGATATTTGATGGTGGAGTCTGATCCTCAAACATATGAATAAGCAGCAGGAGATCCAAGATGGCAAACAGCCATGAAGGAGGAGTTCAGCTCACTCCAGAAGAGCAACACATGGGAGCTAGTGGATCTTCCCGCAGGGAGAAAACTAGTACAGTGTAAGTGGGTCTGTAAGACCAAATTTGCTGCTGATGGTTCACCAATAAAGTACAAGGCCATATTGGTATCCAAGGGCTACTCACAGGTTCATGGCATAGATTACAATGATACTTTTTCCCCAGTGGAAAAGATGGATTCCATCAGGCTAGCCTTAGCCATTGCAGCCTCAAAGCAATGGGAGGTACATCACATGGATGTAAAATGTACCTTCCTGAATGGAGATCTCACTGAAGAGATATATATGCAGCAGCATCAAGGTTTTTCTACTAACCCTTCTCTTGTGTGCAGGTTGAGAAAGTCATTGTATGGGCTAAAGCAAGCCCCCAGGGCTTGGTATGCCAAGATCGATAGCTTCTTGCTATCACTGAATTTTGTTCGGTGCAAATCAGATCCAAATGTCTATTTGAAGTTAGTTAATGGTTCATTAATGATCATTGTGTTATATGTTGATGACCTCCTCATTACAGGAAGCTCGCAGGCTGAGATTGCTTCCTTAAAAGGAGCTATGAACCAAGCCTTCTCCATGACAGATTTGGGGCTCTTAAGTCAATTTTTGGGGCTTGAGATTGCTCAAACCAAAGCTGGAATAAAGGTGCACCAGTAAAAATATGCCTTGGACTTGCTGAACTAATTCAAAATGAAGGATTGCAAAGCAAGCAAAACTCCTTTCCTTTCAGGAGTGAAGCTGAAAGAAGCTGATTCTTCACCGATGGTAAACAATACACTGTATAGGAAATTGATTGGATGTTTGTTGTATCTAACACATACTAGACCTGATATTTGTTATGCAGTAAGTGTGGCTTCTATATTCATGGATCATCCTCAAGAGATCCATTGGAAAGCAGCCAAAAGGATCCTTAACTTTGTTTAGGGAACAAGGACACATGGGATCTTCTATAAAGCAAAATCTGATCTTGATTTGATTGGATTTACTGACAGTGATTGGGCAGGTGACAACACAGACAGAAAGTCCACTTCAGGATATGTTTTCATGCTTGCAGAAGGGCCAATCAGCTGGTCAAGCAAGAAACAGAGTGCCATTTCATTTTCATCTACAGAAGCAGAGTACAGAGGAGTTGTTAATGCAGCAACTCAATGTTTATGGTTGCAGGGTTTACTTGGAGAGTGTGGATTCTAACCAGAGTACCATTCGAATCTACAAAGATCTAGTTCAGAAGCAGAGAACCAGACACATTGAGATCCATATGCACTACATCAGAGAACTTGTGCATGATGGCACCATTCACCTACTCTTCTGTTCATCTTCAGAACAAGTAGCTGATATCTTCACCAAAGAATTTTGTGAGAATACCTTCAGCAATCTCAAATCACTGCTGGGGATTGCTGATCATGCTGTGAAAGCATGAGTGAAGACATTATTCTACAATTTTGTTTTACAGTCCATGTTTAAGGGAGGATTTTCCCAAGTTGGTTTTGCCTCTTTCCTTGTTTATTTGGACATGCAGTATGTAAAGGGTGACTAAGACTTGTTGCTAGGCCCTATAATTTTCTGATATATTAATCATAAGTCAGGATTAAGGGGGGGTGTTAGAATAATCAACCCACAGTTTACCCATTTAGACATTAATTTAATTATTTCTGTCTTATTAGCCTAGTTCATGTGTCCCACCTTGTGCAAGTTGTCTTTTACCTATCCATAGTGGTCAAACTTGCCTCATTTGACTCATATAGCACATGGGAAATCCCAAGGAATCAAATATGCTTTATTCCTGTCCTCCTAAGCGCCCTTCTACTTTTTCTGCTTTATTGCCTGCTTTTTCAGTGTTTTAAGGCAAAAGGAAAAGCTAGGCTAGGTGAGGTTGACTAGTTTTTTGTCCTACACATCCTCCTCTCTTTTCTCCATGCAAAAGCATGTATGAGCTGCCATTCCACCACTCTTTAGCTTGCCTAATCCTTTTTTCCAATTCGTGAGCTCCATGACAGATTTGGGATCAGCTTTTTACACCTATGGGGGATTTGCTTATTTTTAGTAAGCCTGCTTTATGCTAGATTCGAATTGCTCCTCATGCATTCGAATCCATGATGTATGTTATTTATTCAGAAACCTATGTTATTACAGGGTTGGCTATTGTACACTGATTTAATACAATTTAGTGTTCAGCTCCAATTTTCAGTCTCTTTGTGAGTGATTTTGCATGATCAATTGTTAATTGTTGTGAGTAAAATTAATCTATCACCTGGTTCAATTTCCACATCCAATTCCTGAATAGAAGGGTAAAGAGCATTTGTATTATGTGGACAATGAAGTAGTTAATGATCTAAGAAGACACACTAGGGCATATGTGAAGAAGATTGTAGGATTACCAATTATCCCTAACTTACCCAGAAGAGAATATAAAAGGAGAGACCGTCCTATATTGGAAGACTCAGTGTTGGTTGGAGATTTGGAAGAACTGGTAGAAACAACCTTACAGGAGGTTGTTCAGCCTTTGAATCAAGTGGGCCCAAAGACACCTTACTGTTCACCTGTCCATACTCCTATTCATCCACCACCTCACTCTCCACCCAGACTCATGGCAGGCGTAAACGTAAATCAGCCACCCAACCCACCAAATCCACCACCTACTTGGAAATCCAAATCACCCTTGAACTTAACACCTCCGTTGCACGACTTGCCTCAAGCCTTTGAGAAGATGCTGCCCAAGTTTTATCCAAATGAGAAGATACTAGTAGATGACCATTTACAAAGTTTTTATTTGGCAGTAGAAGGATTAAGGGCTGGGGAGCATGAGGATGTAGTTTGTAGACTTTTCCCACACACCCTTAAAGGAGCAGCAGCATCATGGTATTTCGGTTTTCCTGCAAACTCTATCCCAGACTGGGATACCTTTGAAAGGATTTTTAAAAGTAAGTATGCAACCCAAAAAACTCATGCAGCTCTCATGAAAGGACTGTGCGCCTTAAATAAAGAAAGAAAATAGAAGGTGCATAGTTTTACCCAAAGATTCGCGGCCTATCTTAAAAAATATTCTGAAGCTAACAAACCCTCAGATAAAGTCCATATTGAATATTATACCTCAGCTCTGGGAACCGAGTTGGCCATGTTTGCCAAAATGAAGGCCAAACCTATGCTAGCAGAGACTTATGAAGAAGCGCAGAGAGTAGAGGCGGAAAAAGAAAGCATCGAGGTTTATCCTGAACGGTCAGGAGAAAAAAATGTTGGGAGGAAAGATTTGTTATTTACTAAGCCTAAGGAGGAGCAATCACCAGATTTCGAGGGAATGGCAAAGATGATGCAGAAGCTCTCTAATAGAATCATAGACTTGGAAAAGGACAAGGAAGCCCAAAAGTTCTATAAACCTTATTACAAGCAAAGGGAAGACACCAATCAATCCCAAACCCCTCTGCACAGCCCTGCATCTATGAACTTCACGGAGGTAGGAATGGATAAATTTTGCACTTTCCACCAGCAACCCCATTCTGAAAACAATTATCCTCAATGGATAAATTCAATGACGTTGGTTATGAATCAGCTGTTGGATTCCAAATTAATAGAAGATAATGATGAAGAAGGGAAAGACAACAATACATCAACAAAAAAACAGGAGGATGAGGCCATGGTTTTATGGGACTGTGTATCGTTGTTTGATGCCGAGGAGGAGAAGGATCCAAGACACGAGGGCATCCTGGAAACAAACATAATGATGAGAAGCCAGGGGTTGATTAAGGAAAACAGTCTTATGCTCCCGAAGATCAAAAGACTTCAAAAGAATGTCAAGAAATTTCAAAACGACTGCCCAACTAATAAAATTCCAGAATTTACCATCACTAATCAAAATCCTAGACAGACCAACATGTCTACTAAGACCAATGAAGAAAAAATAAATAATGTTAAATCGAATCTCATGGAACATAAGATGGATTATGACATTGTGGAAGATATCAAAAAGGTAAGGGCAAACATCTCATTATTTGAAATGTGCAATGTGCCGCAACAAAAAGAAAAGCTTATGAAAGCACTTGAAGGATCAGAGGAGAGGCTGCCTACTGACAATCAACCCCGGGAAGAAGAAATTGGTGAAGCAAGTATGGGAGGTAAGCCTGAAAGCAAGAATCCACCTTTTCTCCTTACTTTTGAAATTTTCAACCACAACATGCATAACTGTTTGGTAGACTTGGGGGCATCAGTCAACGTCATGCCACTGTCGGTCTGCAAAAAGATAAATGGGAAACCTAAACCATCTACCTGGAGGATCGTTTAGTTGGATAGAATGAATGTGAAAGTAATTGGGGAAATGAAATATGTTCTTGTTTGCTTATCTTCAAATTATAAGGTATGTCAATTCATTGATATCGTGGTGGCTGACATATCAGAATCCTATAGACTTATTTTGAGCAGAGATTGGTCGACAAAGTTGAACGGATATTTTACCTCGGATTGGTCACATCTATGGCTACCATATAAAGGAATCCCAAATCAAATTAAAGTTTTGAGAGAGCCCCACATGAAACACAATGTTACTCAATTCGAAGATAAAAATGAACCAGTGGATTCTGTTTTGGGAAACTACTTTATTGAGCTAGAACCAGGAAACTATCAAGCGGAAGAAGCCAGCAATACATCAGACGCTCAGCCTGATCTCCTTCAATTTTCACAGGCTGATGAAATTGATTGTAAAATAGTAGACTTAGCAGTATAAGTAGATGTTAATTCTTGCACAGTAGTTAGCGATTTTTGGACGCTTTTATTTGATGGTTCTTAAACTTTAGAAGGGTCAGGAGCCGGCTGTGTCCTGATTGACCCTAAGAAGAACAAACATTTTCTTTCATGTAGGTTAGAATTTGAATGTACCAATAACACAACTGAATATGAAGCATTAGTTTAGGGACTAAGAAAGGCAATTGAATTAAAGGCAAAAAATCTGAAAGTGTTTGGAGATTCTGAAGTAATTGTAAAGCAAATTCGAAATCAAATACATTGCATTTCTCCTCATTTAAAAGCTTATCAAAATGAAGTATGGGATTTACTTAAAGGTTTTAATGCATTTAACATTGTATTGATCCCAATACTTAAGAATGCAGCAGCTGACTTGTTGGCCACCTCAGTTGCAAGGCTTGTGCCCTATAATAATCGGTGCTCTGTTGAATTGCTTTTTAGGCCTTCAGTTCTAGACATGATAACCAATCTACGAGTGTTCGATGATGATCAGCATATTATAGAATTATTGACAAATGATGAGACCTTCAAAGGGGAAATTATTGATGATGAATAACATCAAGCCGAGTTTAAATTCGATAACTTCATTCCTAAAGGAGTTAGGACTTTAGAATGAATGTTTGATTTAAACGAGAAATTTAGAATACCAACGAATGTTAAGACTCATAGCTCGTCTCTATAGTTCAAGTTGATTAACTTGGGGACTGAAATGGAGCCTAAATATGTGAGTTTGGGAAAATGTTGTTCCCTAGGTGACAAGAGTAAGTTTATCAGTCTTTTCAAACAATACAAAGATGTTTTTTCCTGGACATATGAACATCTGAAGACATATGACACTAATATTATCCAGCATGTTATCCCCATCAGATCTGGAATCAAACCATATCAGCAGCCTTTAAGGAAAATGCATCCAAAATTAGAACCTTTAATCTAGAGTGAAGTCAAGAAACTATTGGATGCTAGAATTATCTTCAAGGTTAGACACTCGGAATGGGTTTCAAATCTGGTACCGGTAAGGAAGAAATCTGGAGAAATCAAGCTATGTGTGGATTTCAGAAACTTAAATCGTGCTTCAGATAAAGACAATTATCCTGTTCCACCCATGGATCATATACTGCAAATGGTTTCAGGTTCTGAACTGTTCTCTTTATTAGATGGATTCTCAAGCTACAATCAAGTATTAGTAGCTGAAGAAGACAGACTTAAAACGACATTTAGAACCAGGTGGGGAACTTTTGCTTACAGGAGGATTCCCTTTGGACTCATAAACACTGGAGCTACTTTCTAGAGGGCTATGGACATAGATTTCCATGGTTTGATTGGCCGCAGTACTATAGTATACCTCGATGACATCACGATATTTTCAAAGAAAAGGGAGGAACATGCATTTCATCTAAAGCATATTTTTGAACGCTGTCGAAAATATGGCATCTCACTAAACCCCAAGAAGTGCGTGTTTACCATTACAGAAGGTAAATTGTTGGGTCACGTGGTTTCTAAGAAGGGGATCTCCATACACCTAGAAAGGATCAAAGCCATCGAACAGATTCCCTTACCCCATAATAAAAAGGGCATGCAATCATTTATGGGGAAAATAAATTTTGTGCGAAGGTTTGTGCCAGATTTCGCTCAAATTGTTAAACCTTTGCATCAAATGGTAAACCAAAGTGTACAATTCAAATGTACTGATGTAGAGAAGAACACATTTAGTAGAATAAAGACAGTTGTCGCGCATGCACCCTCCCTCATAAGTCTATATTTTGAGAAAGATTTTATTTTGTACACTTTCGCATCTGATGATTCACTAGCAGCTGTGCTTACCCAGAAGGAAGATGGGGGAGATGAGTTCCCCATATCATTTATGAGCACTAGTCTGCAAGGGGCCGAATTGAATTACCCAGCTGTGGATAAACAAGCTTACGAAGTGTTCAAAGCGGTGAAACAATTCAGGCCATACATACTAAAGAACCAGACAAAGGTAATCGTTCCACACCCAGTTGTGAGGTCTCTTTTCGTACAAAAAGAGTTAGGGGAAAGAAGAGGCAATTGGGTAACAGATCTACAGAAGTATGACCTCGAATTCAAGCCAGCCTCCATAGTTAAAGTGCATGGATTGTGCAAACTAATGATTGAAAGTAAAGACAATGAAGAACAGAACTGAGAAAACAAAGCTGAGTTACATTTGATGGATGTATGCCCCCTTTTCACAGCTATGGACTCTTGGTATCGAGACCTTGTGCATTACCTTCGGGCGGGATTGTTACTGGAACATTGGAATTCTAAGCAAAGAAGAGCATTGCATCTTAAATCAGCCTCATATCAGATTGTTGAAGGAATATTATTCAGAAAGAATTATGATGGAGTTCTTCTTAGATTCTTAGAGAAAGAAGATGCGAAGAAGGTAATGGTAGACTTACATGATGGGCCTACTGGAGGACATTTCTCCAGAGATACAACAACACATAAAATTCTCAGAGCTGGATACTATTGGCCTACACTGTTCAAATATGCACATGTCCATGTCAGAAAGTGTGACATCTGCCAAAGGTGTGGTGGAAGACAAGTTAAAGTAGCAGGACCATTAAATCCTGTAATGATAACATAACCTTTTGAACAGTGGGGGATGGACATCATTGGAGAGATAAAGCCAAATTATTCCTTGCAGCACAAATATATTTTGACAGCAACCGACTACTTCACTCGTTGGGTTGAAGCCATTCCATTGCGTAAAGTAAATGAAGATGCGGTCATGGACTTCTTGCAAGATCATATTATGACCAGGTTTGGAGTTCCAATTTCTTTAGTTTTTGATAATGCTACTTACTTTTCCTTGATTAGATTAACTGCATTTGCTCATGAAAAAGGAATTAAGTTGCATTACTCTGCAAATTACTATCCATAGGGAAATGGTTTGGCTGAGTCTACAAACAAGAATCTGATTAGGATTTTAAAAAAGACGGCGATAGAAAATCAGAGGAGTTGGCACTCAGCATTACCAAATGCTCTTTGGGCTGATAGGGTTACCCCCAAGACTTCGTTAGGTGTGTCCCCGTATACCCTTTTTTATGGAAAAGAGGCCATTCTCCCCCCCAACATCATACTACCCTCATCCATAATAGCTCAGAAATCCAGAGGATCAGATAATGAAGTCTTGCAAATGAGGATACATAATCTTTTGAAGGAAGAAGAGTCTAGATCCAAGGCCAGAGAACGTTTTAAACAACAACAGGAGATATTAAAAAGGTGGTTTGATAAGCACAAAGCTGGAACAAAAGAATTTGAGGTGGGAGATTTGGTTCTCAAGTGGGATCATCCCCATGATGAGAAAGGAAAACACACGAAATTTCAACAATTATGGGTAGGCCCTTTCCAGATTGTGGCAAAAATTGGCCCCTCAACCTATAAATTACAATATTTATAGGGGTGGGAAGAGAACTTACCAGTTAATGGTTTAGTTCTCAAACCTTATTTTTCTTGAGTTTGTTTTTGTTCTTTTATCTTGTACATAAATAAATTGATTCGGCTGTTTATTTTGATTTATTTTATTTCTGTTTTAGTTTAGATTTTGATTGATTTCAATAAAAAAGAGACAAACTTTTGGTTGCATGGAGAGCATCAGAATTCTGGAGTAATTAAAATCCTTGATTGTAAGACTGTGTACTATTGTTTTATCCGAAAGAATTTCTTCTAATTTAGCAGTTTTCCTGAATGGCTATGAACACATTGAATTCTTACTTAATCCTTGTAAAATAAACCAGGATCAAAAGGTCTAGAATACTATTTTGAGGCTCCTTCCATCTCACATTTAAAAATGTCCTAGGGAGTGAGAGAAAAAGACCTACGGGAAGGAAGCAAGGTAAACAGTATATTATATATAAATGATCCCATGTCAAGAATTGAAAGCCAAAAGGCAAATAAGAGTCACAAACTCCTATGAAAGCAATAGGTACCAAAACAAAGTACTAAATCATTTAAGTACAAAATTTCCAAAGTTCTTCTCCGTCCGTGAGCTGAAAGTTAAATACATCTCTCACACAAAAGGACACTATGGATAGAAGAGCCTGAATAAAAAATTCAAAAAGAAAGGCATGCAAGAGGACTCATATGCAAAGAACAAAAGTCCAAAAGCACAAAAAAGTGCAAAATGGCATGGGAATGAGGAACAAATGAATATTTCTGTTTACCACATGTCACAATCCTGTGGTGTCCGAGCTGGAAGCTACCTGAAGACAGAGGTAATAAATGAAACTCAGCTCCTGGCCTCGAAAGAGTTATCTTGACTTGGAAGTCTTGGTTTCCTTTCTCCTAAATTGGACTATCATCAATGATTAAAAGTACATATATTTGCCATTTGGGAAATCCAGACATCTAGAAGAATTCAACATGTTGGTTTTATTGTCAAATAGTCTGTTACTTAAGGAAGAAATTGTCCAAAGATCTAGCTTCACCAGGTAGTCGCCAATTGTTGCAGTTGCAATTGTTTTCCCAATTTTTTGAAATTTTGGACCCTCCTTTTATTTTTATCTTGCCTAAATTTGTTTGGATCCATGAATTTTGTTTTTTTTCCCTCTTTTGTAAGTTTGGAGTGTTTTGAGGTCAACTGTTTTCATGCTTTTCAGAAAATTGTTAATGTCTGAAGCTGCTTTGGGTTGTGGAATTTGAACTTTTGATCTGAAAATGTTGTCCTTTGATCTGTGATTTCTTTCTTTGGTATCAGAAGTCTATTTCTCATTTTCGCTGCCTCTTTGAAGATGAGACCAACTTTTAAGCCGCTGCAACCTTAATATTTTCTGAACACTTAACGTTTTCATGATGTTTCTGCGCCATATCCGAAAGATTTATGACTGTAAGTCGGAATCCATAGTCTGATTGCTTTCCGCCATTGCGGCTCCCGAGCGAACTAAACGTCCACCATATAACTGCTTCGATCGTCGATGTTTTGTGTTGGTTTTTCACCGATATGTTTTATTTTCCGCGGAGTCCGTAGTCTTTATGTCTTCCACCATTGCGGCTGCATAATGGACTAACCGCCCAACGTTTATGTTGTTTCGTTCACCGACAAAGAGCTGTTCCGCTCGCTACTTTGGCATTTAGCCTTTCGGTACCGATAGACTTAATGGTCTCGCGGAACTCATTGCCCGTCTGAAGCCCACTGTTACAGCTGTTATTTAAACTATCCTACTGATGCTTTAGTAATTTTTCCCGCCGGTGAAGGTTTTTCCCACCTGTTCTGTATGTGTTTTTTACCCTGTTTTATGGGCGGCGGAGGTTTAATTTTCTTGCCTTTTAAGGTTTTCATGATGAGAGCGCAGTACAGGGCATCATTTTGATGATCAGTTTTATGGTTTACATTTGTTGAAAAAATGTAGTCCGAATTAATGATGAATTTTCGTTTTGACTGCAGACAGACTTAGGAGATTCTTCAGATTACTGCTGCAAAGAAGAAATAGCTAAAGGACAAAGCAGAGGAAAGTTGGCCGAAAAGTGATAGGTAGAGATGTTCTAAGATCAACGGATAAATAAAAGACAAAGCAGAATCGATAGCAACAAAGGCCGTTGCTTGGAAAAGGTTCGGCAGTTACCGAGCTGGTCCCATTTTATGAAGTACTCACAAGAATAAATCCGAAATGTAACGTATTTCCTAAATCATGAACACCGACAAACTGACAAAAACTGTGAGATTAAAATGGTCGGGGAAACCAGAAGGTCAGGGGGCGGGACAACCCAAAGGTTTTGTTGTTTTTGTATAAAGATAGGAAAGTTAGAGGGAATCGGGGCTTTTTCCCTGGAGAAACTTGTGAACCACTTATTGTAAGAGGAACTACTTCGTTTTACAATAATAAAATTACAATTTTTTCTTGTTGTAGAAGGTGCTGTGTGGAATGTTTGAATGTGATAAAATGAACAATGTTGAAGGGGAACTATTTCATTTTCAATTGTGTTTCATTAATTGTGAGAGCGTTCTAACTTTCTGAACCTATGTTCTTATCTGAATGTTCTTTGGTTTATTCTGTGATAATTTCCACTATGAGTAATGGAGGGTTTAACGGTTGATAAGATATCTTGTCATGTATATATTTGTTCATGTTTATGTGTTTTGATTCTAAGAACAACTATCTGTGATTTATCTTAACATGTGAACAGTATTACGTTACTCATGAATTAATATCTTGCTCCCTAGGGACAGCTTAGTTAATGTTGTATTTTCTAGTTGTGTGTGATTTAGATGTGAGAGAGCCTAAGACAAGAGGTAATAACCTACGCATCACATTGTGACCACTCCTCTCATTCTTAATCAATCTGCATTTAGATAGGCACTTGCATATCATACTTAAAACTAAAAACACAAAAATATATACAATGGACCGGGCCGCAACCGGTAAAACCTTTTATTTTTTACTTGACCTACGGTAGCTGGACCGCAAACCGGATGGATTCCCTATACCAAATAGTCACGGGCTAGTTGGGAACATTGACTGGGGAGAATCCCTTGCTGTTGTTTCCTGTGAATTTCCAGGCCTCAACACTCTACTAGAATAGAAAATACCATAATGCACTATCCCCTGTAGATATACGAGAATCCTCTTAGCCGTTTTTCGATGACTTTCATAAGGATTTTGCATAAATATCGAAACCATGCTAATTTCAAAATAGATATTTGGCCTATTATGTGTCAAATATATCAAGATCCTGATAAGTTTACAATACAAACTGGCATCAACAATAGGATTGTGAAAATCAATAGTTAACTTTACACCAGACTGGAATGGCATAGGTGAAGGGTTACAATCACTCATATGAACTCGACCAAGTAAATGTGTTTCATACTAAGGCTGAGAAAGCAATATACAATCAACCATATTCCAAATCTATAGACCCAAAAAATAATGCAATAGGCCTAAGTCGATCATTCCAAATTACTTTTTAAGATTATTATTCATTTACTATATAAGTGTAAGCTAGGTGACACTAATAATAAGATCATCCACATAATGTAAAACAATGAGGACATCGTCATCAAATTTCTTAAAATATATATTTGATCAGATATACACTACTTAAAACCATTCTTCAATAAATAAACATCAATTTTCTCATACCAAGATCTAGGTGCATGTTTAAGGCCATATAAATACTATTTTTAGTTTGCATACCAAACTTAAAGCTTCAGTAGTGATAAAACCAAGTGTTTGTTGCATAAATTTATTCATGAATATCACCATTCAAAAAATATCATGACATCCATTTGTTGTATTTCCCATTGATAAGATGTAGTAAGAGAAAGAATAGTTCTTATTATGTTCATTTTAGCAACCAGAGAAAAATTTTCAGTATAGTCAATACCTTCTTGTTGAGAAAATACTTTTACTAATAACCAAGATTTATGTGATTAAATCTGTCCATCTGTGGTAAATTATATATATATATATATATATATATATATATATATATCCAATTACATCCAAATAAATTCCTTCTAGGAGGAAGATGCAGAAGATTCCATGTCTTATTTTTCATTAATGAGTCAAATTCAGTTGTCATTTCTTTCTCCCATTTAGGTTTATCATTATATTTACCATAGGTAGAGGGGTCATCTATGGCTAATAATTTAGTCATAAAATCAAATTCATATCTAGCTCAACGAGTATCATAAGGAATACCAACCTCAAAACATGCAAATTCAAGAGTTTCTCAATCCAGACACGAAGAGGAGTAGTGGTAGGAACCACATTATTATCTTTGGGACATTTAGGAGAATCACTTGAATAAGGTGAATTAGGATCAAGGATACACAAAAAAGTAGAGGAAGAGGTAACGGGTATATGAGTAATAGAAGATGAAGGAAAATTCAAGGTAACATGAGGTTCAATAGAATCAGGAGGAGGAAAGGACTCATTAAATTTAACATCTCACCTAATGATAACACCTTGAGTAGATGGATCAAATAACATATATGCTTTGTATCCCTCACAATAACCAATGAAAATATATTTTTGAGACTTGGGTTGTAAATTTTTCCAATTTTCATCTGGAATATGTGCCCAACATTTGGATAAGACATATTATGATATCATACTAGGAATCATTACACATGTAATATTAAAATTACACATCCCAACAAGTTATGATATAGAACATGCCACCATATATATGATACAATTCTTCCATTTTGTTGTTGAACTAGTTGCTACGAATCCAAAATATTCTAGTCAACATGTCTTTCTTTGTTACGAATCCGGAATTCATGATTATTGCATGTCCATTGCTATAGATCCAAGTTCTAGTCAGCTCTAGGTGTTACCTTGCTATTAATTTGATTGATATGTTCCATTTATATGAATTCCATTGTTGAGGAACTACGAATCACAATTCGTTCATATTCACTATTGCAAGACCATAAATTACAACTACGGATGAGTTCGGGTTGTTCACTAAAGAACCAAAGTAGTTTTCAACAAAATTGAAAATGGAGCACGTGCTTTGGGAATATCCTCTGCATTAAGTGGTTGGCATTAAAAAATTATTTGGATCTGTATTTTCATTGGATATGCTGCAACTTAGCATGTCATTTATGAGGAAACCAATTTTGGTTGCTTTGTTTTCTTGTTTTCCTTACTATTGCACACTATGTTTTGTAATACCCTAAGAATATATGGTTATCAAGCACATTTCCATTAATCATACTTAATAGGAAGTTATAGGTGCGATCCTATATAACAATGCATCACCTATTGGGAGGGGAACACAATATTGTTATGTATTCATATATTTGATGTACTAATGGTCTACTTGATAAATAAAGTCAATTATTGTTCAATTCCTATTGCATATGAATTTTTGAGTTTCTATTACTACCGTAAGTTGATATTTTAGCTATTGAAGTTCCTCAAACATGTTTCTTTGTATATGAAGGACCGACTTTGAACAAGCAAGTGTTGGATTACTATTTTCTTGATTATTAGTTTTCTTTGCTATCAATATTGTTTATATTCCAATCTCATTTTAGCAACACTTATAGTTACTTTCTAGTTTGATTTACAATTATTTACCATCGGTGATTTATATACTACATATTGTTGTATATACTAATGAGGTTATGTGCTACGAATCTTGCAATTGATATTTAGAGTGTACTTGGTTTCCCTTTGCTTTCATGGTTGAATTTCCTACTTTCTTGTAGCTTAATCCAACTTTATTACATCATAAGTAGAATTGGATTTCTAGATCAACTGTAAAAAACATGCTAGTATCTAGTTTCTTAATTACTTTTGAAGACATGCATATACGTTTTACAATACCTCGCAAGAATACAAGCCCTAGGTTGACAATTAAATGTACTTGTAAACTAAATAACCTATTAAAAATAATAAGGTAAATAATAATCTTGTCATTTTTGGTGTCATTGCTAGGGAGGTGTCAAGGGTTTAATAAGTTTATTTTTTATAGTTTTACTAATTATATAACTTATGGTAAGGGGATCTAAATTGTAGGAATAGTCAACAATATTTCTTGTAATATCTCATACTAATTGTTTTTCAGATAGGATATAATCATATAGATGCATAAATGGGGAAAAAAATCCAAAACACGATACCATGGTGTAGTAGGAACCACCCAAAATACTAGCAAAATGGAAAGAGAACCGATGAGGGATGGAGGAACATGAGATACATCTAACCCCCATATAATCATATATATAGTTTTTGGTTCCAATGAAGTTGGTTCAGAAGTTGGTTCTACAACTAAAGCATTCATTTTCTCTCCTCCAACACATATTTCATTAAATTTGTAATTATTTAGTGGATCTAGAATTTAGAACTTCCGCTAGATTGAGTTCTTTCAAAATGAGGAAAGTCATAGACTTTGAATCCTTACATAATGTCTAGTAATATTATTTATAGTTTGTATTTAATGTTAAGTTGATTAAATTATTTTATGACATAATACCAACATTGTATTTGTTACTACAACAATTAGAAATATTGTCGTAGTAATTATTTGTGTCTTTGTTGAGTATGTTGTTTTATTTTTGGAAGTTCACACTACTTATAATCAAAATAGGAAAATATTTTATGACTTTAAAGTATAAGTTTTACCCTTGTAATGATTAAAATAAATTATGAATTAAAATAGCAACATAATTTATTATTGTTGTTGTTGGTAGTGGTAGTGGTAATGTATTAAAAACTAAGTTGATGAATGTTTACTTTATGAATTATAGATTAACGTGAGAAATTTCTTACCTATAAATTTATTTAATGATATTTATGTTAGTAAAGCCTCCCTTATTTATTAATATGATTTATTTTAACAATCAAAATTAATTATGAACTAGAATAGTATTAGTGCAGTAGAGTTTGATTTTTTTAATATACAAGAGGAAAGGGGGAAAACCAACTTAACTAATTATTGCAAGTGTTCATTATTTATTTATGAAGTATTTGAACAATGTGTTTAATTGAAAAGAGCATATTTTTATTGAAAATATAGATATCTTACAATATTTATATTATCAATAAGATTTAAATCATGTATTAATTTATGTTAGGGCACGGAGGAATCGAACCACCATCATATTGCTTGGAATGCAGGTGCTCTTCCATTGAGATAGCACCCTTTACAACATGAGGGGAGAGGGACTGTGTTAACACCTGGATTACACATTTCTAATCCTCTGTGACAAAGCAAAATGATGTTTTATTCAGAGAGGAAGTCTAGAAGATGTTTTAAGGTTCATTATTGAATATGATTATGCACATTTGATATAGTGACATGTTGAGTTTATGTAAAAAACAAATTGAAAAGTTAAAAATTGAATGGTGTTATCTAATTCACATAAAGTACCGTCACATGAATTAACATAGAAGTTGAACCAAAATTTTCATATTAGTAAATAATATAAAATTCCTCAAAAAAAGGCTTAAAGAGAATATTTGATATACAACAAACATTTAAAAGTGTTTCTTCTTATATATTAATAACTAGTTCAAAGAGAAAATTACATTCATGAATCATCCCCACATAATCTCCTTATATTCAGTCAAGAAAATCAATTACAACTTGTACACCACATTTATTTATCGTGGTCTTCCTGCAATCTTCTTTCTTTTGCATCCATGCCCAAACTATGGTATTAACTAGAATAGATCCAAGTCATGCGTCATCAAGGTTTGGTACCCAATATTGTTATAAAATTTTCCTTTCCAAGTCATGTGTCATCAAGGTTTGGTACCCAATATTGTTCTAAAATTTTCCTTTGTATTTCCCTGAACTAGGCTTCCATCAATCAACCTTTACATGAAGAGTCTCACTTTCATCATTCTGGAAGAAATATGAAGTGGTTTTTTCCATCCAAATCGTCTCTCGTTCATCCTTAGTACGTTCATGATCTAACTACCAACACCTTTACTTTCTCAAATTCAATCATAGGATTGAATCTTGGCTTTAGCTTGTTGCACCTAGGTCCAACATATACCATTTCATCCGTCACATTATCAAATTATCCATCCATAATACTTATATTACATGCAGTGCATTACAATCAGCATTAAATCTCAGATGGATTAAATTGTCTTTATGATGCAATGTATTTGATGATAATGTCTAACATGATGTTATCACTTAATGATTGATTTTCTGGATTAAGCTATGTGAAATATTTTCAGTCCACAATGAATTTTTCATGGTTCCCGTAACAAACATGGGTGGAGTGTCCACTCAAAACGTTGCTCTGAAAAATGTTCACACAGTTTAATCCAGAAACTCAATCACAATGATGACAAACTGATAAAACCTGCACGCTCAAAATGTTAGTACTGTATTTATTGAGTATAATTTAATATACTAGTACAAAGTTGGCACCACTATAAAGTCTACATGAGAAAATATAATTATGAATTTGAATGCAACATAGTAGTACACTTAAATTTATATCAACTATAATAACGAATAATGGGAAAAAATCACTTCAAACCTTATTGCAAGTGCCTTACATTTATTCACAAAGCAATTCTATAAGATATTTTAAGGTGCATTCACATAAAGTATCATCACATGAATTGACATTGAAGTTGAACCAAAATTTTCATATATGTAGCAAATTATATAAAATTCCTCAAAAGGTAGCTTGAAGAGAATATTTGATATACTACAAACATTGACAACTTTTTCTTCATGTATATTAATTAGTCATTCAAAAAGAAAAATTACAGTCATGAATCATCTCCACCTAATCTCCTCATATTTTCTCAAGCATATCAAGTACAACTTCAGGATGAAGATTTCTATAGTTAATCATAATGACAAAGAGAGTTTATGGAATTAAATTGTGTGTATTGAAACATCCCTATGTTTCAAGTGGACACTCCACCAATCATCAAGGGAAAAAATGAAAAGCTCAAAGTAGTATTGAAGAGAGTGAGCAAAAGCTAATAATAAATAAGGAAAGGATTTTGTACATGCATTAATGAATATAATTATGCACATTTGATATAGTGAGATGCTGTGTTGATCTAAAAGACAAATTGAAAAGTTAAAATTTGAATGGTATTATCTAATTCGCATAAAGTATCATCACATAAATTAACATTGAACTTGAAGTGAAATTTCATATATGCAGTAAATAATATAAAATTCCTCAAAAAGTAGCTTGAAGAGTATTTATTATAGTACAAACATTGAAAAATGTTTCTTCATGTATACTAAAAGTCATTCAAAAAGCAAAGTTACATTAATGTATCATCTCCACCTAATCTCCTTATATCCACTCAAGCAGATCAAGTACAGCTTGTACACCACATTTATTTATCTTTGTCTTCTTGCAATCTTCTTTGTTTGGCATCCATGCCCAAACTATGGTATTAATTGGAATAGATCCAAATTCTGTGTCATCGGGATTTGGTACCCAATATTGTTCTAAAACTTTTCCCTTGTATTTCCCTGAGCTAGGCTGCCACCAATCAATCTTTACATGAAGGGTCTCGCTATCATCATCCTGGAAGATATCTGAGGTGGCTTTTGCCATCCAAATCATCTCTCCTTCATCCTCATTTTCTGATCTAACAAGAAACATATTTCCTTTCTCAAAATCAATTCTAGGATTGAATGTTGGCTTTGGCTTGTTGCACTTGGGTCCAACATATACCAGTTCATCTGTCACATTATCAAAATCCCCATCCATAATACTTGATATTGCATGGAGTGCATTACCATCAACGTTAACATTTTGCCTTGTCTTTGGCCAAAAATCATCAAAAGAAGAATCACTTTCATCCAAGGGTGTATGGTCATTGTAGATTCCATCTAATGCATCAAGAACTCTTTTCCAATAATCTAGTTTTTCATTCCATTCCTCTGTAACTATTGGTGAATTCTCATTGCCAATAGTCTCTTTCCACATTTTTATGTATGATGTTATTCCTTCCTTTAATTCTTTTAAATATGCATCATTGTCTTTGGGACGTAAGAAAGATGGCTTCCCTGTGGGCAATATAGGTCAGCCTTCAACATCTATATTCCACAACTCCACTGGTTCTGACCACTCAATGTCTCTGATGGATTCTTTATACCTCATAACTGGAACATCATTGAGTACAAGGAATTGGAAGTACTGTACATTAAGATGTCCAACTAGTGCATTTTTCCCCTCCTTGATGTACCCATTAAGAAAACTTTTGAAGTCATACACTTTGTCAATAAGTTTAGGTGGAAACACCTGTTTTTCTTCTATTGTGCAATATGTATCCATCATCTCAGGTAAAGAATATATATCTTTACTTTTCAAGTTGGAAGACATTCTTCCGTAGGTTCCATCTATGTCTTCATGGGCGTGCCCCACAAGCAAGAACCCAACCTCAATAGTGATGAAGACACCAAGTGCAGTTAATAGTGATAGAAACATGAAAACATAACGATTCTTATTATCACTGTCTGCATTGTCCAACTATAACAACAAATGTGGAGGAAGAGGTTTAAAATCAAGATTTTGATTTGTTGAGCTTCCATTTAAAGATAGGAAAGCATCCTTGTACACTCTTCATTTTGAGTAAATAGAGTTTTGAAGTAATGCATTTGAAAGTGTGTTTCTTGAACTTCCACTCTCATAAAGCAAATCACCATACATATCAAGGTGTGGGTCTTCAAGGTCCCTCAAGCACTTTGCAAGAGATGTAATGGTAAATTGTGATCCCATGTGTACAAATGGTAGGGGAAAATGGCCAAAACCTCCTGTGCTATGCCCATGTGTTAGCATACCTGTCAACGACAAACCCAAGTTTGTTCCTGCAACAGATTTTGATTTGACACGTAATATTGGGATTGAAGTCTTTGTTTTGTCCATTTTATCATGGATAATGCTCAAGTATTCCTTTGGATACCGCTCTGACATAATTATGTGGGCATAGTAGCAGTATCTTCCACACATAACAATCTTGTTATGTTTCTTTAGTCTAGCTCGTGCCTTTTCTTCCAGCTCTTTTGTAGTTGTTGTCTTCATCTGTGCTTTGAACACAATACATTCACTACATTTACTGAAGTTAGTGTTCTTTAAGAATGCCACATCTGGAAAATGAGTATTCCAAGTCTTGCTCATTGTTGGTTGTGATATTGATGGAAAATTTAGCTCTTGAAGAGCCTCGTTGATCTCTTTTAACAAAGAACTTGGGGTGTACGTTGATGGCAGCAATATTAAAGGAGAAAATGTTCCATCTTCTTCAACTTGTCATGTTTGGTTCGATGAAAAGTCTGAATTATCCATTACAATTTTGTGCAATATTTCTATGGCTGCCATAGTATGTGCACGTGGTTTGCATTTGTTGGTGTTACCATGAATTCCTTTGACATGTCCTTGTTGGAAATTATGTTGGTAAGTATATAAGGTGATTTGAGGAATATTATGTATCTTGTACCATGCTTTCTTACAAATAATATCTCCATTAAACCTCATGTCCTTTACTTTCCTAATAGTAGGAGGTAGGCCATGGCCATGGCTCTTTGACATGATTGTGTTGGAAATGAGTGAAGTCAAGACAAATTCCCTAATGTCATTTTTTTAAAAGAGTTTCATACCCCTTCTAGCAGTTGCAATGGCTTTCCTATCCACATATTGAAGACAATCTTGTTTGCAACATTCATCCGCTACCAAAAGTCAGATTTCTTTCTCTTCATCTATTTGTATTTGAAAGTTTCCAACTTTTTTTGTAGCCACAACTTGTTTAATCCTTTTATATGGCCTCATTGCATGCATAGCAATTGAGTCTGGGTATTTTTCATTATAAATATCATCATCCCATGTGTTTATGGGACTTGTGTCCTCTATAAGATCCCATACCGCCATTTCCTTGGGTGCCTCCTTGAAATTTTCACTCACCCTTAAAATCTCACCTTCATTGTCCACCAACTTATTTATTGGCCATCTAACCAAACAATGTATAGACTTGTCCCCAATCCTACATCTTTCACAATTTCTATCTATGTCTTCCAAAAAACACCGAATTCCTTTTCACCTAACATTTCACCCTCAACCATGTCATCCTCACAGACATTAACTATGATCCCTTTGGCAATGCGCATGCTTGTTCCTGTGCATTCATGTGTAAGAGAAACCTTTTTACATGTGAATGTAAGCCTATCTTGGGGAGTATTTACTAGATGATCTTGACAATGAGGTTCCAAATCTGATTCTGGCCAAATCTCATAAGATCCCAATGCACCCCCTAGTGTATTCTCAAATCCTGTTGGATGTGGCAAAAGGGCATCATGTTTTAACACTTTCTCAATGTTAACCACTATGGATCCCTTTTTCACCATCCTGCCATGCACCTTATGACCAATCTATGT
>LPNX011210099.1:0-13421 GCA_001517045.1 Pseudotsuga menziesii | reverse complement strand
CTTTGTTATGCCTCAAATATATGATCTTCCATGGATGTAAGTCCCCTTCATCAACATCTTCCACAATCAAATGTGGTTCAATGACATCAATTATCAAAACGATAACATATCCTACATTAAGCCTTTGTCCACCATAATGAGTTGTAGTCTCTGTAGATTCAACCCTTCCTAGTCCAACAACTTGACCATTAATTAGGAGGTCAACATAGTCTCCTCTTGTCAAAATTATATTTTCCATTGTAACTCCTCCCAATTTATGTAACACATTTGAATTGTAGTTTGTAATTACGGTTAAGCCATATGAAGTGTATGTTCAAAAAAGTAATATAGTTGCAATAATTCAAAACAATAGGGTAGCGCTTTTGTATGCCACAAAACATTGTTCCCCTACATCTTGTGCATGCTAGCAAAAAGGAATTTACATATAAATTACACAAAATATATATGAAGAGATAACAATAAGGGATCCAAGAATTATTAGAGAATGATAGATATCAACTCCAATAAAACCACCAAATTCCTATTTGACTTTGGACATGGGACTTATATTATTGATGTATGTGTATGAATGTGCTGAAAATCTAGCTAGAGTTGGCTTCCGTTCTTAAAATGTTGCACGTTGAATGAAAGTTAATGTGTGTTAGTTTTAATAATGTAGTTTTTCATCTAACAAAATCACATTGTCATCAATCACATTACACCATGATGGAAATCTAGCTGTGTTAGTTTTCATAATGTAGTTTTTCATCTAACAAAATCACATTGTCATCAATCACATTACACCATGATGGAAATCTAGCTGTGTTAGTTTTCATAATGTAGTTTTTCATTTAACAAAATCACACTGTCATCAATCACATTACACCATGATGGAAATCTAACTGTAGTTAGATTTCATTCATAAAACATTGCATGGTGACTAAAATCTAATTTGTGTTTGTTTTAATATGGTAGTTTTCTATCTAACACAACCACATTGTTATCAAATACGTTACACCATAATGAAAATATAATGGAGTTATATTCCTTCTAACAACATGGCATGGTAAGTGAAACCTAACATGCGATTTCTTTCATAATGAAGGTTTCCATCTAACACAACTACATTGTCATCAATCACATTGTACTATGATGGAAATCTAGCTGGAGTTAGTTTTAGTTCTTAAAACATTGCATGGTCAGTGAAAACTAAAGTGTGTTACTTTTCATTAAGTAGTTTTTCATCTAACACAACCACATTGTCATCAATTATTTTTTCAGCTGACACAACCATATTGTCATCAATTACATAGCACCATGATGGAAATGTAGTTACAGTTAACTTTCATTCTTAAAACATTGCACCATGAGTAAAAGGTCATGTGTGTAAGTTTTTCATAATGCAGTTTTAAATCTAACACAACCACATTGTCATCAATCACATTGCACCATGATGGAAATGTAGCTGGAGTTGGCTTTCGTTCTTAAAACATTGCACTATGAGTGAAAGCTGATGTGTGTTAGTTTTCATAAGGTAGCTTTCTATCTAAAACAACCACATTGTCATCAAATATATCACACCATGATGGAAATATAGTTGAAGTTATCTTTCATTTTAACAACATGTCATGATAAGAGAAAGCTAATGTGTGTTAGCTTTCATAAGGTAGTTTTTCATTTACCACAACCACATTGTCATCAACCACATTGTACCACAATGGATATCTAGTTGGAATTAGCTTTCGTCCTTAACTCATTGCACAATGAGTGAAATCTAATATGTGTTAGCTTTCATAATGTAGTTTTTCATCTAGCACAAGAACATTGTCATCAATCACAATTCACCATGATGGAAATCTAGTTGGAGTTAGCTTTTGTTCTTAAGACATTGCACGATGAGTAAAAGATAATGTGTGTTAGCTCTCATAAATTAGTTTTCCATCTAACAAGGTCATATTGGCCTCAAATACATTACACCATGATGAAAATCTAGCTGGAGTTATCTTTTCTTCTAACAACATGGCATGATGAGTGAAAGCTAATGTGTGTTAGTTCATTGCACCCTGATGGAAAGCTAGCTGGAGTTAGCTTTTGTTCTTAAAACATTGCACGGTTGAGTGAAAGCTAATGTGTGTTAGTTCATTGCACCCTGATGGAAAGCTAGCTGGAGTTAGCTTTTGTTCTTAAAACATTGCACGGTTGAGTGAAAGTTAATGTGTTAGTTTTCGAAATGTAGCTTTCTATTTAAAACAATCACATTGTCATCAAATACATAACATGATGATGAAAATCTAGCTATAATTAGCTTTCCTTTTAACAATGTGTTAGCTTTCATTCTTAAAGCATTGTACAGTGAATGAAAGCTAATGTGCGTTAGCTCATTGCACCAAGATGGAAATCTAGTTAGTGTTAGCTTTTGTTTTTAAAACATTGCACGATGAGTAAAAGTTAATGTGTGTTAGAATTCATAAGGTAGTTTTCTATCTAAAAGAGTCACATTGTCATCAAATACATAACACTATGACAAAAATCTAGCTGAATTTAGCTTTAGTCCTTAAATCATTGCACGATGATTGAAATCTAATGTGTTAGCTTTCATAATTTAGTTTCCATCTAACACAACCAGGTTGTCATCAATCACAATGCACCATGATGGAAATCTAGTTGTTGTTAGCTTTCATAAGTTAGTTTTTCATCTAACACAACCACAATGTCATCAAATACATTACACCATGATGAAAATCTAGTTGGAGTTAGCTTTGCTCATAACAACATAGCCAAATTAGTTTTCTATCTAACACAATCACATTGTCACATTGCACCATGATGGAAATCTATTTGGAGTTAGCTTTCGACCTTAAATCGTTGCAGGGTGAGTGAAATATAATGTGTGTTCGATTTCATAATGTAGTTTTCCAAATAATACAGCCAAATTGTCATCAATCAAAATGCACTATGTTGAAAATCTTGCTAAAGTTAGCTTTTGTTCTTAAAACATTGCACGGTGAGTAATAGCTAATGTGCATTAACTTTCATAAGGTAGTTTTTTATCTAACACAGTCACATTGTCATCAAATACATTACATCATGATGCAAATCTACTTGGAGTTAGCTTTCCTTCTAACAACATGGCACGATGAGTGAAAGCTAATGTGTGTTAGCTTCCATAAGGTAGTTTTTCATCTAACACAACCACATCGTCATCAATCTCATTGCTCCGTGATGGAATTATAGCTGGAGTTACCTTTTGTCCTTAAATCATTGCACGATGAGTGAAACGTAATCTGTGTTAGCTTTCATAATGTATTTTTTCATCTAGCACAATCACATTGTCATCAATCATAATGCACCATGATTAAAATGTAGCTAGAGTTAGCTTTCGTTTTTAAAACATTGCACGGTGAGTAAAGCTAATGTATGTTAGCTTGCATTAAGTAGTTTTTCATCCAACACAACCACATTGTCATCAAATACATTACACAATGATGAAAATTTAGTTGGAGTTATCTTTTCTTTTAACAACATGGCACGATGAGTTAAAGTTAATATGTGTTATATTTCATAAGGTAGTTTTCTATGTAAAACAACCACATTGTCATCAAACACATTGCACCGTGTTGGAAATCTAGCTGGAGTTAACTTTCGTCCTTAAATCATTGCACAATGAGAGAAATCTAATGTGTGTTAGCATTCATAATGTAGTTTTCCATCTAGCACAACCACATTGTCATCAATCACAATGCACCAAGATGAAAATCTAGCTAGAGTTAGTTTTCCTTCTTAAAACATTGCACAGTGAGTAAACTAATGTATGTTAGCTTTCATAAGGTAGTTTTCCATCTAACACAGCCACATTTTTATCACATACAATACACTATGATGAAAATCTAGCTAGAGCTAGTTTTCCTTCTAACAACATGGCACTATAAGGGAAAGCTTATGTGTGTTAGCTCATTACACCATGATGGAAATCTAGCTGGAATTAGATTTTTTTTAACATGGCACAATGAGTTATAGCTAATGTGTATTAGCTTTCATAAGGTATTTTTCCATGTAATACAACCCCATTATCATCAATCACATTGCATTGTGTTGGAAATCTAGTTGAAGTTAGATTTCATCGTTAAATCGTTGCATGATGAGTGAAATCTAATATGTGTAAGCTTTCATAGTGTAGTTTTCTATCTAACAAAGTCACATTGTCATAAATCACAATGCACCATGATAAAAATCTAGTTGGGGCTAGCTTTCATTCTTAAAACATTGCACAGTGAGTAAAGGCTAATGTTTGTTAGCTTTCATAAAGTAGTTTTTAATCTAACACTGCCACATTGTCTCATTACACCGTGATGAAAATATAGCTGGAGTTATATTTCAACCTTAAATTGTTGCACAATGAGTGAAATCTAATATGTGTTACCTTTCATAATGTATTTTTTCATTTAGCACAACCACATTGTCATCAATCAAAATGCCCCATTTTGTAAATCTAGCTAGAGTTAGTTTTCGTTCTTAAAACGTTGCACGGTGAGTAATAGCTAATGTGTGTTAGCTTTTGTAAAGTATTTTTTCATCTAACACAGCCAAATTCTCATCAAATACATTACACCATAATGCAAATCTAGCTGGAGTTAGCTTTCCTTCTAACATGGCATGGTGAGTGAAAGATAATGTGTGTTAGCTTTCATAAGGTAGTTTTCCATCTAACACAACACATCGTCATTGATCACATTGCACTGTGATGGAAATCTAGCTGGAGTTAGATTTCATCCTTAAATCATTGCACAATGAGTGAAATCTAATGTGTTAGCTTTCATAATGTAGTTTCCATCCAGCACAACCACATTATCATCAATCACAATGCACTGTGATGGAAATCTAGCTAGAGTTAGCTTCCGTTCTTAAAACATTGCATGGTCAATAAAACTAACGTATGTTAGCTTTCATAAGGTAATTTTTCATCTAACACAACTACATTGTTATCAAATACATTACACCATGATGGAAATCTAGTTGGAGTTAGCTTTCCTTCTAACAACATGGCACTATAAGGGAAAGCTTATGTGTGTTAGCTCATTACACCATCATGAAAATCTAGCTAGAGTTAGCTTTCATGTAAACAACATGGCATAATGAGTGAAAGCTAATATGTGTTAGCTTTCATAAGGTAGTTTTCCATGTAACACAACCACATTGTCATCAAGCACATTGCATCGTGTTGGAATTCTAGCTGGAGTTAGCTTTCATCCTTAAATCGTTGCACAGTAAGTGAAATCTAATGTGTGTAAGCTTTTATAGTGTATTTTGTCATCTAGCACAACCACATTATCATCAATCACAATGCACCATGATGGAAATCTAGCTGGAGTTAGCTTTCATTATTAAAACATTGCATGGTGAGTAAAGCTAATGTCTATTAGCCTTCATAATGTAGTTTTTCATCTAACATAACCACATTGTCATCAAATACATTACACCATGATGAAAATCTAGTTGGAGTTAGCTTTCCTTCTAACAACATGGCACTATAAAGGAAAGCTTATGTGTGTTAGCTCATTACACCATGATGAAAATCTAGCTGGAGTTAGCTTTCTTTTAACAACATGGCACGATAAGTGAAAGCTAATGTGTATTAGCTTTCATAAGGTAGTTTTCCATCTAACACAACCACATTGTCACATTGCACCATGATGGAAATCTAGTTGGAGTTAGCTTTCAACATTAAATATTTACACGGTGAGTGAAATCTAATGTGTGTTAACTTTCATAATGTAGTTTTCTATTTAACACGACCACACTGTCATCAATCAAAATGCACCATTTTGGAAATCTAGCTAGAGTTAGCTTTCGTTCTTAAAACATTGCATGGTGAGTAATGACTAATGTGTGTTAGCTTTTGTACGGTAGTTTTCTATCTAACACAGCCACATTGTCATCAAATACATTACACCATGATGCAAATCTAGCTGAAGTTAGCTTTCCTTCTAACAACATGGCACAATGAGTGAAAGATAATGTGTGTTAGCTTTCATAATGTAGTTTTTCATCTAACACAACACATCGTCATTGGTCACATTGCACCATGATAGAAATCAAGCTGGAGTTAGCTTTCGTCCTTAAATCATTACACGATGAGTGAAATCTAATGTGTGTTAGATTTTATAATGTATATTTTCATCTAACACAACCACATTGTCATCAATCACAATGCACAATGATGGAAATCTGGCTAGAGTTAGTTTTCGTTCTTAAAATATTGCAGGGTCAGTAAAGCTAATGGATGTTAGATTTCATAAGGTAGTTTTCCATCTAACACAGCCACATTGTTATCAAATGCATTACACCATGATAAAAATCTAGCTGGAGTTAGATTTCGTTCTTTTCTAGGAGAGTACATTGTGTCCTCTACTATTACAGCCCAGTTGGATTTGATTGCCTTCCTCATTGTGGTGGTAAGAGTAAATTCAATGATGTAAAGGATTACTCTTTGTACATTATATTGACTTATAAATGTAATCCTTTTGAAACAGCAACAAAAAGTATTTACTAGTTTCATCCAACCTCCCCTCCAAGCATATAGGACATTTCCAAATTGAAATATTCATCTCTATGAGAAGAACAAGAAAACCTGCTGGTTATCTTTATAATTTTATTTCCTGAAGTCACATATACTGAACAAAAGGAGACCCAAGCTCCAAAACTTCTCATAAACTTCCATATTGTGCACCTTTATTAAGTTAAATTCCATAGATATATGGAGCAAACGCTTTGTTGGATTCCACTTGTGTAATGATTCAAGGATTCAACTTGACTGAAGGATCCAAATGCTACTACAACAATTGCTTCACAATCTACCATACAAACCTATCCAAACTTGCCATGAGTGCCCCACACGAGTTGAACAATACTCCAAACAAGGCATGAATGGTCACACAGGTAAATCACCCCCTATAGGGCTTTTGTTTCATACACATGAATCCCTAACACACATCAAACCTGGATTTTTTAAGGATTTTATGACTATTGTTTATACTTTTGTCACCTTTTCTAATGCAAAAGGCTATATCAAAATTTTATATTGTTATTCTAGGGCACACAATGCACTCAAAACCCCTCCAAATAGTTTGTAAATGAGAAATGAGTTCTCTTACCATCCCTGCTCATGCCCAAAATTAGACTAGAACTTACCAAAGCTAGTTTTATGTTGTTATTCATCACCTTTTAAGACTGAAACATGCCCAAAAATGTATTTCAACCCTTATATTCAGCCCATATTCAAAGGATATGTCTTGTTACTGCTAATTTATAGTCGAAAATGATCCCCACAAGACAATTGTGAAATCTTTCCTAAAGGCTTCCTGGCCACTCTTAGCAGTAACCCCCAAGTAAGTATCTTCAACTTTGTCCAATACATATGCCGCCTTCTCAACATTGCAGGTTATGGTTTCTTGCGGAGCTAAACTCGAACTCAGACTATATATATGTGTAACTTTTCATTTGAATGGGTTATCCTGAGCGCTCATTACCTGCGTAAAAAAATATATAAAACCCAAAGAATCCATGTTTTTTTTGTGGGGGAGGACGTACATATTTTGAAACCTTCTCATTTTAGGGTTAAATGCTAGGAGAGAGAGGTTGCAGAACAAAAAGAAAGTTTCCATCTGATGGGTAGGAATTCCCTTAGACCCTTTCCCCCACTTCCATAGTTGAATAGTAAGGCTCTGGATCCATAGCTACTCACTTGGCTACTTGGATTGGCTTATATCCTTGGTTACTCAACTTGGTTACCACCCTATACTCCCTAAATAAAAACAACCTGTTTAACCAATCTGCAACTTATTCCAAAATATCAAATTTTCAACATCTTGGCACTTCAAGATATCAATGTTTTGTGTTTTCTTCTTTGAGAAAGCACCATTTTACTTCATTGCCTCCTATTCACCCTCCTTAAGTGTCTTTCTCTCTTTCATGAAAATTAATAGATAAAGCATAATGAATCTGATAACTGCCAACTTTTTTTTACCATCCACCAATTGAAACAAACCCTGATCTTTGGCACTTATAAATCATCTTCTTGCACTTCTTGTCAGCAATTAAAATTTGATTATTACTGAAGGAAAACATTGAACTGTGGGCTATGCTTCATTATCCAACTAACAGAAAATAATTTTTTCTGTGAATCAGGGACATCATCATAAATAACAACCTCTTACCTCTCATCTGAACTTTCCCACTTCTCAACTTTGCATTTTCTCCACCACTCGAATACAAAATTAGAGTTGGATTTGTCCTCAACAAAATCAATATACCAATATTTCTTATTAGTAAAATGTTGTGAGAAACTTGAATTGAGGATAACACTCCTACTCTCCACCACCTGGCCTAGGCTGAATTGACAGCTAATCAGCCAGTTGTTGGAACGACCTTTTAGTTATTACACAACAGTTGATGAAGTCCAGTTGTTTGACAAACTCACATCTTATCCTTTTATTTAAAAGTACATGCTTATTTTGTGATAAAATTTTGGTGACAGTTGGCATGCTTCTTTAGTGATTGCGAGTGTGCCAATGGGATGCTGGTTAGCGTCTCTTGGTACAATTTCTCATGTCAATAGCTCTCCTAGATTTACCCAACCAAGTGTTCCTGCTTGTCATTTTTCAAGATATTCAACCAAGAAATTTAAAGTATTCTTGTATGATATCTGTTTTCTCCCCAATATATTTTACTCTTTAGGTCCATCCTTTGGAGGCATTTGTATTAGATCACTATGGATCAGAATTCCAGTAGATAGTAGAAGTTTATGCCCACACTCCTCAGAGATCATTTATCGGTAATGCTAGGCTTTTTGGTAAGTAGCTCATTTTTTTGATGAATTTGTACCCAACCTCCATAGTTTACCCTCAGCCTTACTAACTGCTTCAATGCTACCAAGTTATTCTGTAATCTCCTAATTCTTGTCTCTTGTCCAACGGCCTTTGCTCATACTTTTCTTGATGAGTCCATCCCTTGTATCTTTCTCCAGGTCTAAGCTACTATTTCAATGCTTCCAGGTTATTCGGCAAGATTCTAATTGTTGCCTCTTATCTGGCGGCCTCTGTTTTCCCATAACACATTGTTCAAGGAGTCATCCAATGCCTTGAAGGAATAGCAATTTTTAAAATTTAATTAGCAATCTCTTTTGGGATCTTTTTTCTCATAGTCCTCCTATTTGTAGCATTTAATATCCAATATCAATTGTTTTTCAAGTACCTTATTAGTGAGGGGGACTTGTTAAACAATTTTTAATCCTTGGTGATGGGTCAGTGTTTGAACCTGCGATAATATCATGAATTCAATGTACATGAAGTGTCCTTACCTGTACATTAACCATCTGTTGGACTACCTTTCCAGTGTTGCAGCAACTGCTAGCTTCCTAAGACTCATGAAAAGTTGAAATTTGGTCCAAAGGGCACAAAGCTGGATTCCCACACAGATACTGGGACTGTTAAACTAACTTCATGACATCCACATTGTCATTTTACAATACATGTCATAGACATAGCTGCAGGATACATCTTTTACATCTGAAATAGATAACAAGCAATAAGACACTAACAAGTGCATGTTTCAAGTTCAACCAAAATCTACTTAGCAGCTAGCTTCAGCATAGATTATGATTTTTTTACTGTCCAAATCAATTGAATTTTAGACTATCCTTCAAATTAATGTAAAACTTTATATAGGTAGCCGCAAAATTTTAAATAATCACTAAGAATGAAATATGCTAATATCCATAGAAAACCTTTCATGTACCACCTATTCTGATGAAACTATAGATATAATAATATTGTTAAAAATAAACTAGCATTGTTACTAATAACAACTACAACAACATAGTATTGATATTATAGCTAGATGCATGTGATGCTCATGGTGTTGATTTTGAACCATGTACAGCTCAGCACATGAGGGCTGGCTCCTCCACCCTTTGAGATTCACTGTCAGTAAACGCCAAGGGTTTCTATATGCCGCTCATGACCCCCATTGCAGATGGTCCCTTTAACGCATCTCCAAAATCCCAGGCACTTGCAAAAGAGTCCCGCTCTGACAAAGTTGGGTCCACAACCCCCGTCTTACCAAGTCCAATTAGACACCTCTTTGAAGTAGTATTACTGTATTAGGACCACAAGGGCACACTTTAACTTGCTGTGACACAATTCAAGATTATGTAGGAAATCCAAAAGGATCTAGTAAGGTAGGAAGGAAACCTATTGGTTGGTCATGTGTCAATCCTGATGGACATGGAATACCCTTCCTACATCAAGGTCTAGGAAACTTGTCTTGTTTGGAAAAGGAGATGTAAGACTGGGTTGAGGATCCTTACCAGGTTGCAACCAAATTTCACCAAATATATGGTGTAGTTTCTGGCATTGTCAGCCATTCTATGAGGGAAAATATAGAGCTAACTCAACTTCTAAAGTTTCAGAAGGAATAGACAGAAGAAATGTCAAAGATTTGTGGGGATAGAGAGGATTAGAATAGTTTCTCATACTTTTCAAGATCAGTGTGCTGCAATTTATTTTCCTTTAGAATTTTCTCTTATAAAAACATACAGTTGTCCTTTGGCTAAGATACCATTCTATTTGGGGTGTCTTCTAGTGAAATCATCTATGATTTGTGCTTGGTATCATTTGCACCCACATAGGGGTTTTGAACCTTGTTCCCTGTGTCACTAAATGTATGATCCTAGGCCTAATATCCACCTACATAGGGGGTTTTGAACCCAAGATCCCACATTAATACCAATGTTAGCATAATAGATGGACTGGACTAGTTCACACCAAGTAGAATAGGTGGACTGGATGTCATATGAAAAATGTAGAATTTCAGGTTCCATTCAAAATTCAGTAGACTTGAACATTTTTAGCATTTCATCATTTCAGGACTTGCATGATTGCAACTTTTCAGGAATTTATTCTATGATGTTTGATGGTATATGATTGGAATTTAATTAAGAGCACTAAGCCCTCTTTATCCCCAAATGTTGGTGGTGTTTGTTGTTGAACTCATTTGTCATTTCCATAGTAAAAATGTACCCTTCACTTATTCCAAAACCATTGATTGGGCTTGTTAGCCTTATGGGTTTTGGAATATCTAGTTCCCACTCTGCGAATATTTACTACTTTTGTATTACTTAGCTATACAGTTCAATTGCAGCATTTTTATTGCAAATTCTGTTGTTGTTAGAAAACAAAACTGAAGATGATCAATCACTAACAGCTTTGCTTTTCTCATATATATGTAAAAGGATAGGAGAAAAATACAAATTAGCACACCTCTGTGGGAACCCGAACTAAAAAATTAAAACCCTAATCTAATTCTGAACAAGCAAACTGCTAAGTCTAGAAACTCGAACATCCAAAAATAACAAAATCAAAGTGTAAACTTATACTTCTAAATCTGGAATAGTAGTTAACTCACTGCTCAAATATAACCTAATCTAACACTGAAAATGGAACACTTCTAGTTTTACAACAAAAACTCAATGCTCCACAGGGACATGTCCTGTAGGGTCAAGGTAAATCCCCTTGTGTTTCCCATTCCCATGGATTTTGGGGGTCACCTAGGGAAACATTTCATAGAAAGGAGGACATCTAGACACCCCCTTCCAAAGTTGGGCATTATCTTGGAGACAAGTTTATCACGCTTTTAGGGTGTTGAAGTAACCTTGTATGGCACCTATAAGAGAACTAAATTTCTAAATGAAAGGGATTAGTTTTTCTTGAGTACTCTTTGCTCTTCTACTACAATATTTCACACTCATGTCCCTTTCATGCCAGATGCTGATTTTATTGGAGACTTTATGTCAGTGACTTCTATTGTCAATGGTATATATGCTTCACTGGTGGGAAATAAAGGTCTTCTACAATGAATTTATATCTTCTCAAGACTTTTGGTTTTATCTGATGTATTATAACTTTAAGTGTCTACAACTTTGGTAATGAGGATTATCACTTTCTTGGTAGCCAATTTCACACTTGTTCACTGCATTTTGTAAGAGGTTTGATAGTATTTTGAATTGAATTTCCTTAGGAAGGGTGGTTGTTTGGCACACACCTTCAGGTCTACCAAGTGGCCTTCAAATGTTGTTGTTTGGATGATAAGAGGACTGATATATTCCCAAAGGAACTACCCAGATTTGTAAATTTTAGGGTTTTATTGCTTTTCTTTACTTAGGTACCCAACATATGGAGAAATGAGGCTACAAATATTGATTAAGGCCTAAAATACACCTAGATTGTCCATTTATTGTCTAAGTGACATTTCTAGAAGGATTTTAAAGATTATAAATTAAGTCCACTTCTCCATTTCTAAGGAGTTCTTGACATGAATGAAGTTCAAATATGATCCTTGTTGGTTTGTGATAGACGCCTAGAGTTACTGCTGCCTTGAGTTGATCGTTTGGGTTGCTAACTTCCTGTTGCTTATATATTTCTATGGTCCAGGCTGTGACTGTGTTTTCCTTCTCCCTATTGTTTTTTCCTCCTCTCCAGCTGGGCATGAATGTGTTGGCCTCTTCCTAGCACACCGTGATTGTTTTGGAGCCCTTGTGGGCTAGGCATGACTTCATTCACACATTCACTATTCTTCTTTTCCACACATTCACTATTCTTCTTCTTTTCCACACAGTCACACACTATGATGATAATGGAAAATGGAATTTAATTAAGAGCACTAAGCCCTCTTTATCCCCAAATGTTGGTGGTGTTTGTTGTTGAGATCATTTTTCATTTCCATAGTAAAAATGTAACCTTCACTTAATCCAAAACCATTGATTGGGCTTGTTAGCCTTATGGGTTTTGGAATATCTAGTTCCCACTCTAAGAATATTTACTACTTTTGTATTACTTAGCTATACAGTTTAGTTGCAGCATTTTTATTGCAAATTCTGTTGTTGTTAGAAAACAAAACTGAAGATGATCAATCACTAACAACTTTGCTTTTCTCATATGTTTGAACTAAATTTTTGATGACTGCATATGGAGTCTAGTTCGAGACTTATGGAATCTGGTTCTGAATATTGTCCAGATATGGTAAACTGATTTTGCATTGATTTACAAGGAATGTTTTTATGGTTTTGTGTTCAGCACTCATGGAACATAATTTGACTACCAAATGTGCACATGAAATATACATATGTATTTAATACTTTGAAATACACTCACATCAACTCAGGAATATATTTGCAACTTTTTATCGCCTGTAGGTTGTAACAGCAGCACAAATAGGTGTTTAAAATGAGATTTCAAGTGTACCTTCAAATCTGAGTTTGACTGTTTGTTACAACTGCCTCGTACAATGATTTATCAAATTTTATGTAACTTCCAATCTTCCACTTGATATCTACTATGATTCTATGGTTTATTAAATTTTATGTTTCAAATTTTCAATGTGAATGTTCA
>LPNX011210054.1:0-26346 GCA_001517045.1 Pseudotsuga menziesii | reverse complement strand
TTATAAACCTAGTTTGATAGCTCCAGGCTTATCCACATATGTTACCATATTATTTATGCTACGACTATTAGTGAAGAATTTAAACTTCTTTGCATACCATACTTTGGGCAAGAATTTACATTACGGGGCTACATTGATTTTATGATCACTGAGTAGTCTTATATCAAAATAATACATATTAATTTAAAAAGGGATAAATTATAAATTCCTATGACAAGGAATGAATCAATGGTCCACTCCATCGATTGGTTTATGTAACGTTTGGTATACAAAATAAAGACTTTGATAAAGCCTCGTCCTGGAACCATGCGAGGACTATAATATAGACTTGTCATATGATTGGATAGTTTATATATTATGCGTTCATGAAAATATATCATGCAATGGTAAGTTGACCCATGAAACCTTTTTAAAATGATTTCCATACCTTATGATTGAACGAAAATCATTTTGAATAATACAAAATTTGATTGCACGCAGGGACTATGCGAAATACTCACTGCATGGTAGATTTATTTGCATGAACACGTGGTTCTTCCTGGGCCATGCGTTTAGAAGATAAAAGGGTTTACGAACCCTAGTCTTGGTCATTTTACTCCGTCGTTTTCGGGCCTCCGGGCCGCTCTGCAACTGTGTCTTGGCCGCCATGTGAACTCTGTGTCCTGGCTATGTTGTTCAGTCCTCCTTCCTGGTCCTTGTTCCTTGTTTGCATCGTGAGTTCATCCTGCAAAGGTTTTAAGAGAGCCGTGACAAGTTGCTTGTGGCTTAAACTGTGTGTAGTTTTGTTTTTAGGATTATTCCTCCATGTCTTGCTTAAGGGAATAGTTTACAGGTCTGTAACCTTATCTTGGAAGCAACCTTAATATTCGTGACTCTAATATTTAGTTTGGTCTGTTATAGGGTTTCTGGTAGTGTGGGTTCTTAAGCTTTGAAAGGTGGTGACAGTGCGTGCTTCTTTGCCCGCTTCCTGGTTGGTCGTCGCTCCCTTCCTTTGACTACTACTAGTTGTGGTTGCACTTGTTAAACCCGCCTCTGTCACGAAAGAGATGAAGGGTTTGCTATTCATTTTGTTGGTAGCAGCACTCCTGTTCGTGGGTGGCTACATTACTTTTACTTCCAGGTAAATAAAATTCTTTAACAGTTTTTTTTTAAACTTGTTTTTAGCTCCGTTGTAACATAATGCAATAGTATTAATGTTTGTGGGTTATTTTGCAGGTGACAGTTATGTTTTCCTTCGCAGCTGGTGCAAAATCATGGTCGACTTCCTGCTCACGGGTAAGCCCTGGTCAACCCATGGCAGTTCATACATGTGCAGTTCCTTATAGAATAGTTTTGGTTGGTCGTCGTGGCCTGCAAATGACCCTTGTGGTTATTGTTTTCTTGGTTAACTTGTTTAGTTTGTTTCATTTGTTTATCAAACCCTTGCTGTTCGCAAGGTTTCTGGCTTGTGCCGTGACTTGTAAATCCTTGTTTTACTGGTTATGTATAAATTTATGTAATAAAAAGTATGTGGCTTGTCGAGCCGTTCTCTGTTAACTTTAAATGAAGAGATGTATTTGTCTTGAGCTTGGACTTGGTTACTTTGATACTTAAAATGTAATTTTTGTGCATTAGGGTTTGACCCTAATTCGTCTGTTTAAAGATATTTTTACTGTTAAATCTTATCTTCCATTATAGTAAATATTTATTGTTTGTTCTGTTATATCTTTCTGTCATACTAAATGTTAATAAGCTCGGTTATTCAAGCAAGTTTAAAATTTGTTAGTAACCTGTGCATAATTAATTTCTCGGATTATTCTGTAGATTAGTTAATAATACATGTTAAAATAACTGTGTGTTATAGGCAGGAGTAATTATACTTTCATTAATATTTTCTTCTTTGTCCTAATAGGACTATAATAATTATTTTATAGATGATATCTTCAGAAAACTAAGTAATCCAATTCTTTGGATTAGTACTTATTTAATTATATTGTTATACTTTTAAAGTACAATGTTTATGCTATCAAATACGATGTTGTATTGTAATACTATAATTTATACTATTTTATCTTATGAGGGTTTCGACCTTGTACATTCTTTTCTAATAGATTTTGATTAGTTCGTTTGAATTCAATTTGTTCATAAATAAATAATATTTAATAAATACTATTTAACCTTGCACTTAGTCTATTTTATAAGTGTATAGATAGGATTTTGTTAATAAATCATTGTTATACTATTATAATTGCTATAGATAATTTATTTATAAAAATACTATACCAAAATTATCCTACTTAAAATATGAACATTTGGTAAAAATAGTTAAGCAGTAAATACAATGAAATAATTCTGTAAAAATTAACTTGGTCCTTTTTTTCATAGAAATGAGTATTTATCTAAGTTGAATATTTTCCTAGGTGACAGGTTAGTAGTTCCAGTTTGCAGAAGTACAGTTTTGAATAAGATAAATAACTTATTTACAATAATCAACATAAAATAAATAAACTTACTGTTTTTGAAAAGTATTATGTACTTTTCTTATCTAGCATTCCTAATTCAGTAGTCTGGTTTTTAAATCATAGCTTAATTAGACAGAATGGTATCCTTTCCAGAAAACATCTATATACAGAGATAAATTACTCTGTTATACTGAAATACAAAATAATTTTATTCAATCCACATCTCTATCATTTCTTCATCTATCTTAACACACTACCTGTGCTAGGGTACGATTTGGATTACTCCAGATGGAGAAAAACACAGGTAGAATTTATTTTTTATCAAAGAACAGATTCAGCATTAAAACAGCTAAGAGATTTCAAACTTAACAGTTTACAACATAACATATAATCATTCATTATTTGTTCACACATAGATATAAACTTTAACATAGAAATTAAAAGATAATGGAACCTTTTTTTAAAGTTGGATGACAACAGCGTTGGGAGGCCGTTTCTCCATACCAACTCCTGGAGAGTGCTCAGACAACGAATTCTTAGGACCCCTGAGCCTGTTCTGGTCTCCTTGGCTAGAACTAGGTGGAGCAAACAACAAATTACTAGTCCAATGACTCAGTACCAACTCTGCACTCTGCAGCAAGATCTTTCAGCATGGAAAGCTATACTAGATCACTTTCCTGCAGTTTACCCCTCAAACACCTTCCTCAAAAATTTCCTTCCCAATGAATTCCTTGAAGTGCATTCACCTGAATGATTCTTCTCCTTGAATGAGCAGCCTCAACTCTCTTCAATGGATACTTTTATTAAGATTGCCTAGGTCTTTTTGGGTTAGTTGTCATTAATTGAGCCACCTGCTCTGATCCCACTTTCTTGGGGGATCATGACCCCAAATGTAGGGAGGTTGCCACCTGCAACATAGGAAGTGTTTGAGGATACTGCCATTTGTCTATTTTCTCTCCACCTAGTCTCCTCCACCAGCTTGACCAGTAACACTCTTTTTAACAACTCTCCCAAGCTGTTGTCTTCACTTTTATTTATTTAAAATTAAAATATTTAGAATTACATTCCACATCCTTGACTCTGCTGAGTCATCAGTTACAACTTTAACATAAAATTTAACATAATGTCTTGGAATAAAATCAAATAAGATAATATTTTTTTTCAAAATTGGGGCATGTGACATACACACCCCCTTAGAATATAACATCGTACTCAATGTTATTTATTCTTCATCTTCCAAATTCCCCTGGAACAGAATTGGATATGCATCTCACATTTTACTTTCCAAATCCCAGGTGGCTTTCTCTGGACTAAGATGCTTCCATTACACCTTCACCTGTCCAATGGTGCGGTTTCGAAGTGTAATGTCCCTCCTCCCGAGGATACAGTCCGGTTCCACCAGAAATTCTCCTTCTGGTTCCACCTGTACAACATTCCAGTTAACAACATGAGTAGCATTATGAACTTATTTCTTTAAAACGAAAATGTGAAAAACATTATGTACTCTTAAGCTAGGTGGTAATGCTAATTGATAAGCTACTTTTCCAATCCTAGACAAAATTTCAAATGGGCCACAGGAACGAGGTAACAATTTTGCAAAACTCCCCAATCTTAGAGACTTCTTTTTGGGCCTTACCTTGATGAACACATGTTCACCTACCTGAAACTCCTCTGGAGTTCTTTTTAAGTCTGCTTGACATTTCTGTCGATCCTGTGCCACTTTCAGATTTTCCTGCACTTGTTTCACAATTTCTTCCATTTATTTCAACAGTTCTGGACCTAATACCAATCTATCTATTGGATTACTCGAAGATATAGGAGTATTACATTTTCGTCCATATAAAATTTCAAACGGACTAAATCTAGCTGATGTCTGATAATTATTATTATAAGCAAATTCTACTAGATCTAAATAGTCCTCCCATTTACCTGCCTGATCTTTCACATACATTCTCAATAAATATTCTAGTACATGGTTTACCCTTTCAATTTGTCCATCTGTTTGAGGATGGAAAGAAGTACTAAAATTTAATGTAGTGTTTAACCCTTTAAACAAGGACTTCCAAAAGTTTCCTGTAAACTTATGATCTCTATATGAGATTATGACTTTTGGTACTCCATGTAATCGAAAAATCTGTTTTAGAAAAATATCAGCTATGTTTGCAGCTTTGTAAGTAGTTTGAACAAGTATAAAATGAGCCGCTTTGCTTAACTTATCAACTACTACCATGATAGAATCATTTTGATTTTGATTTCTAGGCAGCCCAGTAATAAAATCTAGACTACTTATCTCCCATTTCCAGCTAGGGATGGGTAAAGGTTGTAGCAAACCAGTTGGGTGTTGGTGTTCAATTTTTACCTGTTGACCTTGCAATATATTCAGCTACTTCAGTTTTCATATTTGGCCAGAAATACTCTTTTCTTAACATGGTTATAGTCTTTTGATAACTTGGAAGACCTGAATATGGTGCTTTATGAATTTCATCCAGAATTAACAGGTTGACTTTAGGTACGTTAGGTACATATAGTTTATCTTTATACAATAAAAATTATTTTTCATTTAAACTGTAACCTTTTATTAAGTTTTCTATTGGATTTTCTTTAGCTTTAGCTTGCAAATTCTGGTAAATTTCATCTTGCTTTATTCCTTCTTTAAGCTGTTCATCTAAGTCTGAAACATAAGTGCTGATTGTTGTTGCAAAATTCAGCGTTGCGTTCCTACTTAATACATCAGCAACTTTATCTTCTTTACCTTTTATATGCTGGATTTCGAAATCATACTTGCTTAGGAAATCTAACCACCTAGCTTTTCTGGCATTTAAATTAGGCTGATCTAAAAGATACTTCAATCATTTATTATCAGTCATTAAAACAAATTTTCTACCAATTAGGTGATGTCGCCACATCTTTAAGGCGTGTATTACAGCTGCTAATTCCAGATCATATGTTGCATAATTCTTTTCATGAACTTTTAACTATCTAGACTCATAGGCAATAACATGTCCTTCTTGAGTAAGAACACCGCCTAGGCCATCATTGCAGGTGTCAGTGCACACCAAAAATTCTTTATTAGGATCTACTATTCTTAAAATAGGTGCGTTGGTTAATAAAGTTTTTAACTTTTTAAAGCTTTCTTCACATTTCTGATTCCAGTCGAAGTTTTTTTTCTTCTTCTGCAAAGAAGTTATCGGATTTGCTATCCTTGAAAAGTCTTCGATGAACCTCCGGTAGTAACCGGTAATTCCCATGAAAGATCTAACATCCGTTACATCCTTAGGAACCGGCCAATCTTCGATTGCCCATATCTTTTCAGGATCTAGAGAAATTCCTTCCTTGGTCACTACGTGACATAAATACTGAATCTTATCCTTGAAGAAATCACACTTACTAAACTTTGCGAAGAGTTGATGTTCTCGTAACTCTTGCAAAACAATTTTTAGATGTTCTTTATGTTCTTCTTTCGTTTTTGAATAGATTAGAATGTCGTCGATAAACACGACCACAACTTATCTAAATACTTATGCATTATGTTGTTCATTAAACACATGGAGACAGCTGGGGCATTAATAAGCCCGAATGGGATTACGACAAATTCGTAATGACCATATCTTGTTCTGAAAACTATCCTAAAAATGTCTTCATCTTTAATCCTCACTTGATGATATCTAGACCTTAAATCTATTTTCTAAAACACCATGGCTCCACGTAGCTGATCAAACAGATCATCTATGCGGGGCAACGGATATCGATTTTTGATAGTCATCTTGTTTAACTGACGGTAATCTATGCAAAGTCGCATAGTTCCGTCCTTCTTCTTGACAAAGATGACAGGTGCCCCCCAGGGAGACACACTTGGTCAAATATACTTTTTATCAATTAACTCTTTTAACTGCGATTTTAATTCATTAAGTGCCAATATGTTCATTCGATAAGGGGCCTTTGAGCTAGGTATTGCACCTGGTACTAGCTCAATGGTGAAATCCAATTCTCTTTTCGGAGGTAATCCTGAAATTTATTCTGGGAATACATCAACATATTCTTTTAAGACTGGGATGTAGTCCAATTTTAATTTATCTGTTTTAATTTTACTTTCCTCATTAGTAATTGTTACTGAGTAAGCTTTACATCCCTTCCTAACAGCTTGTTTAAGTTGTAAAATAGAAATCTGTGTTACAGTAGTTTTTCTAGGAATTCCTTTAACACTTATTGGTTTTTCATCACTGTTTAAGCATATGAAAGTTTTATCATAACAGTTTAGAATTACTCTATGTTGTTCTAACCAGTCCATACCAATCAGCAAATCATAAGAGCCAAGTGGCAAAACATTAAGTTTAACAACAATTTCAAATTTATCCATAACTAATGCACATTCTTTCACAAAACAACTTACTTTTCTTTTAGCACCAGTGGCTAATTGAACTAACTATGAATTCTCAAACTTATCAACAGATAACTTACATTTTTCTAGTATCTGAGGTGCAATATAACTAAGACTAGCTCTTGGATCAATCAAAATAGTTACAGGGTTCTGATTTATCATACCTTCTACTTCCACCATGAAAGTCTGATATTCAGTTTGTCGGTTATCCAAAGCTGCGTTGATTCTAGGCATGCTCCTTGCTAGTTCCCCGACGGTCATCTCCTCCTGCATAGTATGAATATTGCTAACAATCTTCTTCTGGTTTGGACAGACTGAAGCATAGTGTGGGCCATTACACTGCCAGCACTTGATAGGCTCTTTATGCTTAAAGTTCTTGGTTAAGTTACCATGATTATTTGCAGTTTCCTTACCTTTAGAATTGTTCTAATTGTTAGGTGTACTATTCCTATTTCCTTGGAAATTCTTGTTATTAGAATAGTTTTTGGCCTTATTGTTCTTAAAATTTATGTTAGGCACAAAATCCTTCTTCTTTGATTCAAACTGATTATTATTTTTCTTAGCCTTCCAGTTGGCCAAGCTTTCTTTCTTTCGATTCTGCTCAAAACAAAAGTTAGCCTTTCTCATAGCTTCCTCCAAGGTCTTTGGGTTATCATATTCAATTCTATCATTAATATGATACGATAGACAGCTAAGGAATTACTGTACCTTTGGTTTCTCATCTACAAGGTAGGGTATATACCTAAGTAGACTTAAGAACTTGCTGTTCAGATCCTTCATTGTCATTGAACCTAACTTCAGTTCATAAAACTCTTTAACTCTCTCCTCGTAATACTGCTCAGACATGAATTTCTTTTTGAAATACCTCTTAAAGGTACTCTAGTTAACTTCTTTCTCTTTTATACCCTTAACTCTCTTCAAGTCCTGCTACCAAATGTCAGCCTTTCTTGAGAGGTTATATATAGCCATTTTAACATTTAAATGGCTAGAATAATTATATATTTGGAAGTACTTCTTCATCCTAGATAACCAAAATTCAACTTCCTCCCCCTTCTTAGTCTCTCCATTAAAGGTTGGTGGTTTTATCTTTTTGAATTCCCCAGAAATTTCCTCATAAGGTTTGTATTTTTTCTTTTTAGTGTACAGATTATCATCACTACTGTCACTAGTAGTATGGAAATTTTGTTGTTCACCAAACACTTCAGAAGACGAACTACTTTCAGTTTTTGTATGCTTCATCTTTTTAGATTTCTGTTGATGACTGGAATATTCAGATTCTGACCTTCTACCCCTACCCTCAGTTTGAAACTTTTCAATTAGGATCTGATTCAGCTCTTCTTGAGCCCTCAGAATCCTTTCATTCTCTCGCTTTACAGACTGCATTTCAGTTTTTAAGTCTTTTACAGTTTGTAACAACACTGAGGAATTGGTAGTTAAATCCTTTGGTATAGGATCTCTTGGTAAATTCCCTGTTTTAGTAGCTGGAGACTCCTCATATGCATAGTCTTCCAGCCTTTCCATACCTGCCTGTTAAACTTCAGAAAAAACAATTCTCTGTTGAATAACATTTAAAATAAAATACGTCAACACAATAATTTAATTTACTATTTTATGAAAGCTAGCTGGGCTTCATCAAGGCCTAGTGTTTGAACATTTCAAGAACAATAAGGCCAAAAACTATTCTAATAACAAGAATTTCCAAGTAAATAGGAACAATACACCTAACAATCCGAACAATTCTAAAGGTAAGGAAACTACAAATAATCATGGAAACTTTACCAAGAACTTTGAGCGTAAAGAGCTTGTCAAATGTTGGTAGTGTAATGGCCCACACTATGCTTCAGTCTGTCCAAACCGGAAGAAGACTGTTAGCAATATTCATACTTATATAGGTGGAGATGACCGTTGGGGAACTAGCAAGGTACTCCAGTTTAACAGGCAGGTATGGAAAGGCTGGAAGAGTATGCACATGAGGAGTCTCCAGCTACTGAAACAGGGAATTTACCAAGAGATCCTATACCATAGGATTTAACTACCAATTCCTCAGCATTGTTACAAACTGTAAAAGACTTAAAAACTGAAATGGAGTCTGTAAAGCGAGAGAATGAAAGGATTCTAAGGGCTTAAGAAGAGCTAAATCATATCATAATTGAAAAGTTTCAAACTGAGGGTAGGGGTAGAAGGTCAGAATCTGAAGATGCCAGTCATCAATGAAAATATAAAAAGATGAAGCATATAAAAACTGAAAGTAGTTCGTTTTCTAAAGTGTTTGGTGAACAACAAAATTTCCATACTACTAGTGACAGTAGTGATGATAATCTGTACACTAAAAAGAGGAAATACAGACCTTATGAGGAAATTTCTGGGGAATTCAAAAAGATAAAACCACCAACCTTTAATGGAGAGACTAAGAAGGGGGAGGAAGCTAAATCCTGGTTATCTGGGATGAAGAAGTACTTCCAAATATATAATTATTCTAACCAGTAAAGGCTAGAATGGCTATATATAACCTCTTAGGAAAGGCTGACATTTGGTGGCAGGACTTGAAGAGAGTTAAGGGTATAAAAGACAAAGAAGTTAACTGTAGTACCTTTAAGAGGTATTTCAAAAAGAAATCCCTGTCCGAGTAGTATTACGAGGAGAGAGCTAAAGAATTTTATGAACTGAAGTTAGGTTCAATGACAATGAAGGATTTGAACAACAAGTTCTTCAATCTACTTAGGTATGTACCCTTCCTTGTAGATGAGAAACCAAAGGTACAATGATTCCTTAGCTGTCTACCGTATCACATTAAAGATGGAATTGAATAAAATAACCCAAAGACCTTGAAGGAAGCTATGAGAAAGGCTAACTTTTGTTTTGAGCAGAATTGGAAGAAAGAAAGCTTGGCCAACTGGAAGGCTAAGAAAAATAATAATCAATTTGAATCAAAGAGGAAGGATTTTGTGCCTAACAGAAATTTTAAGAACAATAAGGCCAAAAACTATTCTAATAACAAGAATTTCCAAGGAAATAGGAACAATACACCTAATAATCAAAACAATTCTAAAGGTAAGGAAAGTGCAAATAATCATGGAAACTTTACTAAGAAATTTGAGCGTAAAGAGCCTGTCAAGTACTGGGAGTGTAATGGACCACACTATGCTTCAGTCTGTCCAAACCAGAAGAAGACTGTTAGCAATATTCATACTATACAGGAGGATATGACCTTTGGGGAACTAGCAAGGAGCATGCCTAGAATCAACGCAGCTTTGGAGAACCGACAAGCTGAATATCAGACTTCCATGGTGGAAGTAGAAGGTATGATAAATCAAACCCCTGTAACTATTTTGATTGATCCAGGAGCTAGTCTTAGTTATATTGCACCTCAGATAGTAGAAAAATGTAAGTTATCTGTTGATAAGTTTAAGAATTCATGGTTAGTTCAGTTAGCCACTGGTGCTAAAAGAAAAGTAACTTGTTTTGTGAAAGAATGTGTATTAGTTATGGATAAATTTGAAAATGTTGTTAAACTTAATGTTTTGCCACTTGGCTCTTATGATTTGCTAATTGGTATGGATTGGTTAGAACAACATAGAGTAATTTTAAACTGTTATGATGAAACTTTCACATGCTTAAACAGTGATGAAAAACCAGTAAGTGTTAAAGGAATTCCTAGAAAAACTACTGTAAGACAGATTTCTGCTTTACAACTTAAACGAGTTGTTAGGAAGGGATGTAAAGCTTATGTAGTAACAATTACTGATGATGAAAGTAAAATTAAAACAGATAAGTTAAAATTGGAAGACATCCCAGTCTTAAAAGAATATGTTGATGTATTCCCAGAAGAAATTTCAGGATTACCTCCGAAAAGGGAATTGGATTTCACCATTGAGCTGGTACCGGGTGCAGTACCTAGCTCAAAGGTCCTTTATCGAATGAACATATTGGAACTTAATGAATTAAAATCACAAGGATAAGATTCAGTATTTAGGTCACGTAGTGACCAAGTAAGGAATTTTTGTAGATCCTGAAAAGATACGGGCAATCGAAGATTGGCCGATTCCTAAGGATGTAACGAATGTTAGATCTTTCATGGGAATTACTAGTTACTACCGGAGGTTCATCGAAGGATTTTCAAGGATAGAAAATCCGATAAATTTTTTGTAGAAGAAGGGAAAAAAGTTCGACTCGAATCATATATGTGAAGAAAGCTTTAAAAGGTTAAAAACTTTATCAACCAACGCACCTATTTTAAGAATAATAGATCCTAATAAAGAATTTGTGGTGTGCACTGACACCTACAATGATGGCCTAGGCGGTGTTCTAACTCAAGAAGGGCATGTTATTTCCTATGAGTCTATAAATTTAAAATTTCATGAAAAGAATTATGCAACATATGATCTGGAATTAGCAGCTATAATACGCGCCTTAAAGATGTGGTGACATCACCTAACTGGCAGAAAATTTGTTTTAATGACCGATAATAAAGGATTGAAGTATCTTTTAGATCAGCCTAATTTAAATGCCAGACAAGCTAAGTGGTTAGCTTTCCTAAGCAAGTATGATTTCAAAATCCAGCATATAAAAGGTAAAGAAAATAAAGTTGTTGATGCATTAAGTAGGAACGCAAGGATGAATTTTGCAACAGCAATCAACACTTATGTTTCAGACTTAGATGAACAGCTTAAAGAAGGAATAAAACAAGGTGAAATTTACCAGAATTTGCAAGCTAAAGCTAAAGAAAATCCAACATAAAACTTAATAAAAGGTTACAGTTTAAATGAAAAAGATTTTTTACTATATAAAGATAAACTGTATGTACCTAACGTACCTAAAGTCAAGCTTTTAATTCTGGATGAAATTTATAAAACACCATATTCAGGTCATCCAAGTTATCAAAATACTATAACCATGTTAAGAAAAGAGTATTTCTGGCCAAATATGAAAACTTAAGTAGCTGAATATATTGCTAGGTGTTTAGAATGTCAACAGGTAAAAACTGAACACCAACACCCAGCTGGTTTGCTACAGCCTTTACCCATCCCTAGCTAGAAATGGGAGACAATTAGTCTGGATTTTATTACTGGGCTGCCTAGAAATCAAAATCACAATGATTCTATCATAGTAGTAGTTGATAAGTTAAGCAAAGAAGCTCATTTTATACATATTAAAACTACTTACAAAGCTGCTAACATGGCTGATATTTTTCTAAAATAGATTTTTCGATTACATGGAGTACCAAAAGTTATAATCTCAGATAGAGATCCTAAGTTTACAGGAAACATTTGGAAGTCCTTGTTTAAAGGGTTAAACACTACATTAAATTTCAGTACTTCTTTCCATCCTCAAACAGATGGACAAACTGAAAGGGTAAACCAGGTACTAGAAGATTTATTGAGAATGTATGTGAAAGATCAGCCAAGTAAATGGGAGGACTATTTACATCTAGTAGAATTTGCTTATAATAATAATTATCAAACATCAGCTAGATTTAGTCCGTTTGAAATTTTATATGGACGGAAATGTAATACTCCTATCTCTTGGAGTAATCCAGTAGATAGATTGGTATTAGGTCCATAACTGTTGAAAGAAATGGAAGAAATTGTGAAACAAGTGCAGGGAAATCTGAAAGTGGCATAGGATCGTCAGAAAAGTAAAGCAGACTTAAAAATAACTCCAAAGGAGTTTCAGGTAGGTGAACATGTGTTCATCAAGGTAAGGCCCAAAAAGAGCTCTCTAAGATTGGGGAGTTTTGAAAAATTGGCACCCCGTTACTGTGGCCCATTTGAAATTTTGTCTAGGATTGGATAAGTAGCTTATCAATTAGCATTACCACCTAACTTAAGAGTACATAATGTTTTTCACATTTCTGTTTTAAAGATATATGTTCATGATGCTACTCATGTAGTTAACTGGAATGTTGTCCAAGTGGAACCAGAAGGAGAATTTCTGGTGGAACCAGACTGTATCCTCGGGAGGATGGAAATTACACTTCGAAACCGCACCATTGGATAGGTGAAGGTGCAATGGAAGCACCTTAGTTCAGAGGAAGCCACCTGGGAATTGGAAAGTAAAATGTGAGATACATATCCAATTCTATTCCAAGGGATTTCGGAGGATGAAGAATAAATAACATCGAGGACAATGTTATATTCTAAGGGGGCCTGTATGTCACATGCCCCAATTTTGCAAAATAATATTATCTTATTTGATTTTATTATAAGACATTATGTTAAATTTTATGTTAAAGTTTTAACTGATGACTCAGCAGAGTCAAGGATGTGGAATGTAATTCTGAATATTTTAATTTTAAATAAATAAAAGTGGAGATAACAGCTTGGGAGAGCTGTTAAAACGAATGTTACTGGTCAAGTTGGTGGAGGAGACTAGGTGGAGAGCAAAGAGACAAATGGCAGCATCCTCAAACACTTCTTATGTTGCAGATGGAAACCTCCCTACATTTGGGGTCATGATCCCCCAAGAAAGTGGGATCAGAGCAGGTGGCTCAATTAATGACAACTAACCCAAAAAGACCTAGGCAATCTTAATAAAAGTACCCATTGAAGAGAGCTGAGGCTGCTCATTCCAAGAGAAGAATCATTTAGGTGAATGCACTTCAAGGAATTCATTGGGAAGGAAATTTTTGAGGAAGGTGTTTGAGGGGTAAACTATAGGAGAGTGATCTAGTACAGCTTTCCATGCTGAAAGATCTTGCTGCAGAGTGCGGAGTTGGTACTAAGTCATTGGACTAGTTTTTTGTTGTTTTCTCCGCCTAGTTCCAACCAAGGAGACCAAAATAGGCTTGGGGGTCCTGAGAAGTCGCTATTTGAGCGCTCTCCAGGAGTTGGTAGGGAGGAACGGCTTCCCAACGCTGTTGTCATCCAGCTTTAAAAACATGTTCCATTATCTTTTAATTTATGTGTTAAAGTTTATATCTATGTGTGAACAAATAATGAATGATTATATGTTATGTTGTAAACTGTTAATTTTGAAATCTCTTAGTTGTTTTAATGCTGAATCTGTTCTTTAATGAAACATAAATTCTACCTGTGTTTTTTCCCATCTGGAGTAATCCAGATCGTACTCTAGCACAGGTAGTGTGTTAAGATAGATGAAGAAATGATAGAGATGTGGATTGAATAAAATTATTTTGTATTTCAGTATAACAGAGTAATTTATCTCTGTATATAGATGTTTTCTGGAAAGGATACCGCTCTGTCTAATTAAGCTATGATTTAAAAACCAGACTACTGAATTAGGAATGCTAGCTAAGAAGAATACATAATACTTTTCAAAAACAGTAAGTTTATTTCTTTTATGTTGATTATTGTAAATAAGTTATTTATCTTATTCAAAACTGTACTTCTGCAAACTGAAACTACTAACCTGTCACCTAGGAAAAGATTCAACTTAGATAAATACTCATTTCTGTGAAAAAAAGGACTAAGTTAATTTTTACATAATTATTTCATTGTATTTACTGCTTAACTATTTTTATCAAATGTTCATATTTTAAGTAGGATAATTTTGGTATAGTATTTTTATAATTAAATTATCTATAGCAATNATTATTTCATTGTATTTACTGCTTAACTATTTTTATCAAATGTTCATATTTTAAGTAGGATAATTTTGGTATAGTATTTTTATAATTAAATTATCTATAACAATTATAATAGTATAACAATGAGTTATTAACAAAATCCTATCTATACACTTATAAAACAGACTAAGTGCAAGGTTAAATAGTATGTATTAAATGTTATTTATTTATGAACAAATTTAATTCAAACGAACTAAACAAAATTAATTATAAAAAAATGTACAGGTCGAAACCCTCATAAGATAAAACGATATAAATTATAGTATTACAATACAACATCATATTTGATAGCATAAACCCTGTACTTTAAAAGTATAACAATATAATTAACTTAAGTACTAATCCAAAGAATTGGATTACTTAGTTTTCTGAAGATATCATCTATAAAATAATTATTGCAGTCCTATAAGGACAGAGAAGAAAATATTAATGAAAGTATAATTACTCCTACCTATAACACAGAGTTATTTGAACATGTATTATTAACTAATCTACAGAATAATCCAAGAAATTAATTATGCACAGGTTACTAACAAATTTTAAACTTGCTCGAATGACCGAGCTTATTAACATTTAGTATGATAGAAAGATATAATAGAACAAACAATAAATATTTACTATAAAGGAAGATAAGAATTAACAGTAAAAATATCTTTGCATAGTCGAATTAGGGTCAAACCCTAATGCACAAAAATTACATTTTAAGTATCAAAATAACCAAGTCTGAGCTCAATACAGATACATCTCTTCATTTAAAGTTAATAGAGAATGGCTCGACAAGCCACATACTTTTTATTACATAACTTTATACATAACCAGTAAAACAAGGATTTACAAGTCACAGCACAAGCCGAAAACCTTGCGAACATCAAGGGTTTGATAAACAAACTAAACAATCTGAACAAGTTAACCAAGAAAACAATAACCACAAGGGTCATTTGCAGGCCACGACAACCAACCAAAACTGTTCCATAAGGAACTGTACATGTATGAACTTCCATGGGTTGACCAGGGCTTAACCGTGAGCAAGAAACCGACCATGCTTTTGCACCAGCTACGAAGGAAAATGTAATTGTCACCTGCAAAATAACCCACAAACATTAATACTATTTCATTATGTTACAACGGAGCTAAAAACAAGTTTAAAAAAAAAACTGTTAAATAATTTTATTTACCTGGAAGTAAAAGTAATGTAGCCACCTACGAACATGAGTGCTGCTACCAAAAAAATGAATAGCAAACCCTTCATCTCTTTCGTGACAGAGGCGGGTTTAACAAGTGCAACCACAACTAGTAGTAGTCAAAGGAAGGGAGCGACGACCAAGCAAGAAGTGGGCAGAGAAGCACGCACTGTCACCACCTTTCAGAGCTTAAGAACCCACACTACCAAAAACCCTATGACATACCAGATCAAATATTAGAGTCACGAATCTTAAGGTTGTTGCCAAGATAAGATTATAGACCTGTAAACTATTCCCTTAAGCAATCCGTGGAGGAATAATCCTAAAAACAAAACTACACACAGTTTAAGCTGCAAGCAAATTGTCATGGCTCTCTTAAAACCTTTGCAGGATGAACTCACAATGTAGACAAGGAACAAGGACCAAGAAGGAGGACTGAACAACATAACCAGGACATAGAGTTCACATGGCGGCCAAGACACTGTTGCAGAGCGGCCCGGAGGCCCGAAGGCTAGGGTTCGTAAACCCTTTTATCTTCTCAATGCTTGGCCCAGGAAGAACCATGTGTTCACGTAAATAAATCTACCATGCAGTGGGTATTTCGCATAGTCCCGGTGTGCAATAAAATTTCCTATTATTCAAAATGATTTTCGTTCAATCATAAGATATGGCAATCATGTTAAAAAGGTTTCATGGGTCAACTTACGATTGCATGATATATTTTCATGAACGCATAATCTATAAACTATCCAAACATATGACAAGTCTATATTATAGTCCTCTCATAGTTCTAGGACGAGGCTTTATCAAAGTCTTTATTTTGTACACCAAACGTTACATAAACCAATCGATGGAGTGGACCACTGATTCATTCCTTGTCATAGGAATTTATAATATAGCCATTTTTAAATTAACATGTATTATTTTCATATAAGACTACTCAGTGATCATAAAATCAATGTAGCCCCGTAATATAAATTCTTTCCCAAAGTATGGTATGCAAAGAAGTTTAAATTCTTCACTAATAGTCGTAGCATAAATAATATGGTAACATATGTGGATAAGCCTGGAGCTATCAAACTAGGTTTATAAAGCAAAATTTATATTACTTAGAAGTTACAAATTAAAAAGGTTATTTGTCACCTAGACAAACTACGATATCACCAAAGTATTCATAATAGATTTGTATAACTAAACTTTTTATCACTAACGTTTAAATTATGACTTGATAGTTTTATACAACATAACTTGTAAAAATGATTATGAACTTCATAAACCTTATTTATTTATAATCCAGATTTACTGGTAAGTTAAAATGTTTTATAAACAAGATGATTTGTTTAGAAATTGTTGAATATCATAGAAATTATAGATCAATGGGTGACGAATACTCGGATGATGGTTATAAGTTCTGTACGTAGTTCAGATTGACAAAGTTTAATAAATTTTGGCTATTTATCATCCATGATAAGTACTTTTAGCCTCCCTATGTTTGGGATTAGTAACATAATCTTTTATAACTATCTAGTACTTGCAATAGTTAATAAATCAGACTCTTTCTTGAGGAATGGACATCAAATAAGCATTGTGGTCAGAGGCTTAAACCAAAAGAGGTATTATAACATAAAATAAGAAACTGAAGTGAAAACATTTCACTAAACTCTAAGTCCTTAATACTTGGTACTATACTGTAATGTTTAGAACTTATATACAAAAATCTTCATTTCAGAAGATAGTTAACCAGTAATCGCTTATACCAATTTTACAAGTCGATAATGTAGTTTACTATTAGAACAATCATTATAGCATCACAGGTTATGCATTCTTGGTGAAATTAACTCATGACAAGATTACAGGTTGTGAATCAGGGAAAATAATCACTGTCGCTAATTACATTCAAGATAGAAACTCTTCCTTACATATGTCATTAACAATTTAGATGAAAGAAACAAACTGCTTGTTTTTCCTCATAGAAGCAGTTGAATTTGTAACAACTTATTTACCGAGATAATTATTTTGCAAATAAAAGTATATATGAATGCTTTATGAAAATTGATAGGCGTTACTCGATCATTCTTACCTGTAAACATGTGAAGACAAGTAAACTTTCTGCGTTAGCTCGAAAGCTAAGTAAGCCCCAGAATCCAAGATAGTTCCACCTACTTATCGCAAATTAAAAACTCATCAGCAAACTGAAAGAGAAATTATTATACAAGTTGAACCTAACCTTGTATTAAAAAGTAGAATGCTAAGTACTTAATTCAGATTATGTATTAACAATCTGTTAACCAAAATAGTTTTTAGAAAACTGTTAGCTGTTAGCAGACCACATTCTAAATATTTTATGTATTTTCAAAATTTTAAATTTTTGTGAAAATTTGGGTTTTGACATGTGGTATCAGAGCACAAGGTTCAAACACTAATTATCTCCCATTTCCGGCTAGGGATGGGTAAAGGCTGTAGCAAACCAGCTGGGTGTTGGTGTTCAGTTTTTACCTGTTGACATTCTAAACACCTTGCAATATATTCAGCTTCTTCAGTTTTCATATTTGGCCAGAAATACTCTTTTCTTAACATGGTTATAGTCTTTTGATAACCTGGATGACCTGAATATGGTGTTTTATGAATTTTATCCAGAATTAATAGCTTGACTTTTGGTACGTTAGGTACATACAGTTTATCTTTATACAATAAAATTCTTTTTCATTTAAACTGTAACATTTTATTAAGTTTTCTGTTGGATTTTCTTTAGTTTTAGCTTGCAAATTCTGGTAAATTTCATCTTGTTTTATTCCTTCTTTAAGTTGTTCGGATTATTCTGTAGATTAGTTAATAATGCATGTTAAAATAACTGTGTTATAGGTAGGAGTAACTATACTTTCATTAATATTTTCTTCTCTGTCCTTATAGGACTGTAATAATAATTTTATATATGATATCTTCAGAAAACTAAGTAATCTAATTCTTTGGATTAGTACTTAAGTTAATTATATTGTCATACTTTTAAAGTACAGGGTTTATGCTATCAAATATGATGTTGTATTGTAATAGTAGAATTTATACTGTTTTATCTTATGAGGGTTTCGACCCTGCACATTCTTTTATAATTAATTTTGTTTAGTTAGTTTGAATTAAACTTGTTCATAAATAAATAATATTTAATAAATACTATTTAACCTTGCACTTAGTCTGTTTTATAAGTGTATAGATAGGATTTATTTAATAACTCATTGTTATACTATTATAATTGTTATAGATAATTTATTTATAAAAATACTATGCCAAAATTATCCTACCTAAAATATGAACATTTGGTAAAAATAGTTAAGCAGTAAATACAATGAAATAAGTCTGTAAAAATTAACTTAGTCCTTTTTTTCACAGAAATGAGTATTTATCTAAGTTGAATATTTTCCTAGGTGACAGGTTAGTAGTTCCAGTTTGCAGAAGTAGAGTTTTGAATAAGATAAATAACTTATTCACAATAATCAACATAAAAGAAATAAACTTATTGTTTTTGAAAGGTATTATTTATTCTTCTTAGCTAGCATTTCTAATTCAGTAATCTGGTTTTTAAATCATAGCTTAATTAGACAGAACAGTATCCTTTCTAGAAAACATCTATATACAGAGATAAATTACTCTGTTATACTGAAATACAAAATAATTTTATTCAATCCACATCTCTATCATTTCTTCATCTTTCTTAACAAACTTCCTGTGCAAGAGTATGATCTGGATTACTCCAGATGGGGAAAAACATAGGTAGAATTTATTTTTCATCAAAGAACAGATTCAGCATTAAAACAACTAAGAGATTTCAAACTTAACAGTTTACAACATAACATATAATCATTCATTATTTGTTCACACATAGATATAAACTTTAACACAGAAATTAAAAGATAATGGAACCTGTTTTTAAAGCTGGATGACAACAATGTTGGGAGGCCGTTCCTCCCTACCAACTCCTGGAGAGCACTCAGACAACGACTTCTCAGGACCCCCTAGCCTATTCTGGTCTCCTTGGCTGGAACTAGGTGGAGCAAACAACAAAGTACTAGTCCAATGACTCAGTACCAACTCTGCACTCTGCAGCAAGATCTTTCAGCATGGAAAGTTGTACTAGATCACTTTCCTGCAATTTACCCCTCAAACACCTTCCTCAAAAATTCTCTTCCCAATGAATTCCTTGAAGTGCATTCACCTGAATGATTCTTCTCCTGGAATGAGCAGCCTTAGCTCTCTTCAATGGGTACTTTTATTAAGATTTCCTAGGTCTTTTTGGGTTAGTTGTCATTAATTGAGCCACCTGCTCTGATCCCACTTTCTTGGGGGATCATGACCCCAAATGTAGGGATTTTTCCACCTGCAACATAGGAAGTGTTTGAGGATGCTTCCATTTGTCTATTTTCTCTCCACCTAGTCTCCTCCACCAACTTGACCAGTAACACTCTTTTTAACAGCTCTCCCAAGCTGTTGTCTCCACTTTTATTTATTTAAAATTAAAATATTCAGAATTTTATTCCACATCCTTGGCTCTGCTGAGTCATCAGTTACAACTTTAACATAAAATTTAACATAATGTCCTGGAATAAAATCAAATAAGATAATATTATTTTGCAAAATTTGGGCACGTGACATACACACCCCCTTAGAATATAACATCGTGCTCGATGTTATTTATTCTTCATCCTTCGAAGTCCCCTGGAACATAATTCGATATGCATCTCACATTTTACTTTCCAATTCCCAGGTGGCTTCCTCTGGACTAAGGTGCTTCCATTGCATCATCACCTGTCCAATGGTGCGGTTCCGAAGTGTAATTTCCCTCCTCCCAAGGATACAGTCCCGTTCCACCGGAAATTTTCCTTCTGGTTCCACCTGTACAATGTTCCAGTTAACAACATGAATAGCATCATGAACATATTTCTTTAAAATGAAAATGTGAAAAACATTATGTACTCTTAAGTTAGGTGGTAATGCTAATTGATAAGCTACTTGTCCAATCCTAGAAAAAATTTCAAATGGGCCACGGTAACAAGGTGTCAATTTTGCACAACTCCCCAATCTTAGAGAGCTCTTTTTGGGCCTTACCTTGATGAACACATGTTCACCTACCTGAAACTCCTTTGGAGTTGTTTTTAAGTCTGCTTGACTTTTCTGCCGATCCTGTGCCACTTTCAGATTTCCCTGCACTTGTTTCACACTTTCTTCAATTTCTTTCAACAGTTTTGGACCTAATACCAATCTATCTACTAGATTACTCAAAGAGATAGGAGTATTACATTTCCGTCTATATAAAATTTCAAACGGACTAAATCTAGCTGATGTCTGATAATTATTATTATAAGCAAATTCTAGTAGATGTAAATAGTCCTCCCATTTACCTGCCTGATCTTTCACATACATTCTCAATAAATCTTCCAGTACTTTGTTTACCCTTTCAGTTTGTCCATCTGTTTGAGGATGGAAAGAAGTATTGAAATTTAATGTAGTGTTTAACCCTTTAAACAAGGACTTCCAAAAGTTTCGTGTAAACTTAGGATCTCTATCTGAGATTAGGAATTTTGGTACTCCATGTAATCGAAAAATCTATTTTAGAAAAATATCAGCTATGTTTGCAGTTTTGTAAGTAGTTTTAACAAGTATAAAATGAGTTGCTTTGCTTAACTTATCAACTACTACCATGATAGAATCATTCTGATTTTGATTTCTAGGTAGTCGAGTAATAAAATCCGGACTAATTATCTCCCATTTCCAGCTAGGGATGGGTAAAATCTATAGCAAACCAGCTGGGTGTTGGTGTTCAGTTTTTACCTGTTGACATTCTAAACACCTTGCAATATATTTAGCTACTTGAGTTTTCATATTTGGCCAGAAATATTCTTTTCTTAACATGGTTATAGTCTTTTGATAACCTGGATGACTTGAATATGGTGTTTTATGAATTTTATCCAAAATTAACAGCTTGACTTTAGGTATGTTAGGTACATAAAGTTTATCTTTATACAGTAAAAATTCTTTTTCATTTAATTTGTAACCTTTTATGAAGTTTTTTGTTGGATTTTCTTTAGCTTTAGCTTGCAAATTCTGGTAAATTTCATCTTATTTTATTCCTTCTTTAAGCTGTTCATCTAAGTCTGAAACATAAGTGCTGATTGTTGTTGCAAAATTCAGCCTTGCGTTCCTACTTAATGCATCAGCAACTTTATTTTCTTTACCTTTTATATGCTAGATTTCGAAATCATACTCGCTTAGGAAATCTAACCACCTAGCTTGTCTAGCATTTAAATTAGGCCGATCAAAAAGATACTTCAATCCTTTATTATCAGTCCTTAAAACAATTTTTCTGCCAATTAGGTGATGTCGCCACATTTTTAAGGCGTGTATTACAACTGCTAATTCTAGATCATATGTTGCATAATTCTTTTCATGAAATTTTAACTTTCTAGACTCATAGGCAATAACATGCCCTTTTTTAGTTAGAACACCACTTAGGCCATAATTGCAGGCGTCAGTGCACACCACAAATTATTTATTAGGATCTGCTATTCTTAAAATATGTGCACTGGTTAATATAGTTTTTAAATTTTTAAAGCTTTCTTCACATTTTTTATTCCAGTCGAACTTTTTTCCCTTCTTCTGCAAAGAAGTTATCAAATTTGCTATCCTTGAAAATCCTTCGATGAACCTCCGGTAGGATCTAACATCCGTTACATCCTTAGGAACTGGCCAATCTTCGATTGCCCGTATATTTTCAGGATCTATGGAAATTCCATCCTTGGTCACTACGTGACCTAAATACTGAATTTTATCCTTGAAGAAATCACACTTACTAAACGGGTTGATGTTCTCGCAACTCTTGCAAAACAATTTTTAGATGTTCTTTATGTTCTTCTTCCATTTTTGAATAGATTAGAATGTTGTCGATAAACACGACCACAAACTTATCTAAATACTTATGCGTTATGTTGTTCATTAAACACATGAAGACATCTGGGGTATTAGTAATCTCAAATGGCATTACGACAAATTCGTAATGACCATATCTTGTTCTGAAAGCTGTCTTAAAAATGTCTTCATATTTAATCCTCACTTGATGATATCCAGACCTTAAATCTATTTTCGAAAACACTGTGGCTCCACATAGTTGATCAAATAGATCATCTATGTGGGGCAACGGATATCGATTTTTGATAGTCATCTTGTTTAGTTGACATTAATCTATGCAAAGTCGCATAGTTCCGTGCTTTTTCTTGACGAAGATTACAGGTGCCCCCCAGGGAGACACACTTGGTCGAATATACTTTTTATCAATTAAATCTTTTAATTGCGATTTTAATTCATTAAGTTCCAATATGTTCATTCGATAAGGGGCCTTTGAGCTAGGTACTGCACCCGGTATTATCTCAATGGTGAAATCCAATTCCCTTTTTGAAGGTAATCCCGGAATTTCTTCTGGGAATACATCAACATATTTTTTTAAGACTAGGATGTCTTCCAATTTTAACTTATTTGTTTTAATTTTACTTTCCTCATCAGTAATTGTTACTGCGTAAGCTTTACATCCCTTCCTAACAACTCGTTTAAGTTGTAAAGCAGAAATATGCCTTACAGTGATTTTTCTAGGAATTTCTTTAGAACTTATTGGTTTTTCATTACTGTATAAGCATGTGAAAGTTTTATCATAATAGTTTAGAATTACTCTATGTTGTTCTAACCATTCCATACCAATCAGCAAATCATAAGAGCCAAGTGGCAAAACATTAAGTTTAACAACATTTTCGAATTTATCCATAACTAATGCACATTTTTTCACAAAACAAGTTACTTTTCTTTTAGCACTAGTGGCTAACTGAACTAACCATGAATTCTCAAACTTATCAACAGATAACTTACATTTTTCTACTATCTGAGGTGCAATATAACTAAGACTAGCTCCTGGATCAATCAAAATAGTTACAGGGGTCTGATTTATCATACCTTCTACTTCCACCATGGAAGTCTGATATTCAGTTTGTCGGTTCTCCAAAGCTGCGTTGATTATAGGCATGCTCCTTGCTAGTTCCCCAACGGTCATCTCCTACTGTATAGTATGAATATTTCTAACAGTCTTCTTTCGGTTTGGACAGACTGAAGCATAGTGTGGGCCATTACACTCCCAGCACTTGACAAGATATTTACGCTCAAATTTCTTGGTAAAGTTTCCATGATTATTTGCAGTTTCCTTACCTTTAGAATTGTTCTAATTGTTAGGTGTACTGTTCCTATTTCCTTGGAAATTCTTGTTATTAGAATAGTTTTTGGCCTTATTGTTCTTAAAATTTATGTTAGGCACAAAATCCTTCTTCTTTGATTCAAACTGATTATTATTTTTCTTAGCCTTCCAGTTGGCCAAGCTTTCTTTCTTCCGATTCTGCTTAAAACAAAAGTTATCCTTTCTCATAGCTTCCTCCAAGGTCTTTGGGTTATCATATTCAATTATATATTTAATATGATACGGTAGACAGCTAAGGAATCACTGTACCTTTGGTTTCTCATCTTCAAGGTAGGGTACATACCTAAGTAGAGTTAAGAACTTGCTGTTCAGATCCTTCATTGTCATTGAACCTAACTTCAGTTCATAAAACTCTTTAGCTCTCTCCTCGTAATACTGCTCAAACAGGAATTTCTTTTTGAAATACCTCTTAAAGGTACTCCAGTTAACTTGTTTTTCTTGTATACCCTTAGCTCTCTTCAAGTCTTACCACCAAATGTCAGCCTTTCCTGAGAGGTTATATATAGTCATTCTAGCCTTTAACTGGTTAGAATAATTATATATTTGGAAGTACTTCTTCATCCCAGATAACCAGGATTCAGCTTCCTCCCCTTTCTCAGTCTCTCCATTGAAGGTTGGTGGTTTTATCTTTTTGAATTCCCCAGAAATTTCCTCGTAAGGTCTGTATTTCCTCTTTTTAGTGTACAGATTATCATCACTACTGTCACTAGTAGTAAGGAAATTTTGTTGTTCACCAAACACTTCAGAAGACGAACTAATTTCAGTTTTTGTATGCTTCATCTTTTTAAATTTTCATTGATGACTGGAATCTTCAGATTCTGACCTTCTACCCCTACCTTCAGTTTGAAACTTTTCAATTAGGATCTGATTCAACTCTTCTTGAGCCTCGGAATCCTTTCATTCTCTCGCTTTATAGACTCCATTTCATTTTTTAAGTCTTTTACAGTTTGTAACAACACTGAGGAATTGGTAGTTAAATCCTCTGGTATAGTATCTCTTGGTAAATTTCCTATTTCATTAGCTGGAGACTCCTCCTGTGCATACTCTTCCAGCCTTTCCATACTTGCCTGTTAAACTTCAGAAAAAAATAATTCTTTGTTGAATAACATTTAAAATAAAATACGTCAGCACAATAATTTAATTTACTGTTTTATGAAAGCTAGCTATGCTTCATCAAGGCCTAGTGTTTGGACCTTGTGCTCTGATACCACATCAACACACTACCAGCTGAAGTCCTCCACTAAAGTCCAAGCGCCAAGCTCCTAATTTTAGTTTACGGAATTGAATATGAAGTTCACAGTAATCTAGATCCAAATCTAGTCCCTACTCCCAATCCTAGGCCAAATGGGTACAAAAGGTTATTGAGGAAGATGGGAACATGACTTAAGAGCTATCTAACATGAGGAGAATGAGATCTCAGTTTAGAAAAGAGTTCCTTGTGCTATGTCAAGAAAATTCACTTCCTTCAGAGAGGTTCCACAAGATCCCAAAGAGATGCTACATGATGGTAAGGTCTAATCAAGAATTCTTCTAATGAAGAACAAATTGGATCATTTCACTCTTCCTCCAGAAAGAAGAGACAAAGGAAACATTCCTTCTCCTATATATCATCAGATTGGAAGAAGATGGAGAGATTCACATGCATAGTCCCAGGATACTAGTGCACACAAGGACCATCAAAATGCTTCACTGCTCCAGAGAGATGTAGGTTGCAGAAATATTTTTGACAAGCTTTTTATTTAAGAAGAAATTTTCTCTTGATATGAAAGATTGATATTGTTTTTCCTGCTTATTTTGAGGGGTTTTTTTCCCATGAGTTTTTTGCCATTTCCACGGTTTTATTAAGCAGTTATTATTTTTTTCATTTACATTGTATGGGTGACCTTTGATCTTAGTTTCCAGGGCCCAGGTTGTCCAAAATCAGGATTAAGGGGGGGTGTTGGGATTATTATTAATCCTTCCTTTGAAAAAATAGTCTATTTTTCCATTTCCCTAGCTTCGAAGGTCTTCATCACTCCACTAGTGCATGGAGGACACACCTAAGGGACATGTTCCACTTACTGCACCTGTTTGCATGAGTTTAGGTGCCCCATGGACCAATCCCTATAATTTAGGAACCCACCATGAGTGCCACCAACAATATCCAACAATTGACTCTAGTAGGTATTTAGTTAAGTCCAGTTATGCTTTGATTCCAATCAGTTAGATCAATCCGAGTCATCCTAGCATTAGTTTCCATGATTCAAGGGAAGTAGGGTGCATTTGCTCACCTACCCTCATCAGTTAATTGGTTGTGAACTATTTTAGTGATCCGAAGTTGCATTAGCGAGCTCTAGTGGTGATTTTCCCACACTGAGTTAAGTCCAAATTCAGTCCGATTTGGTTGATTCGAATCCTATCTTAGGTATTCAAATTATCCTATATGTATTACCATTGTATTACTTAGTTATATATTGATTAATGTATTATGATTATTATTC
>LPNX011210049.1:0-102967 GCA_001517045.1 Pseudotsuga menziesii | reverse complement strand
CCTCCGGTCTCGGCACTATCTCCCAAGCATCATTCTTCATGATGGAATGGTACTCTTCCATCATGGCATCTCTCCATACCAGATGCTGGGAAGCCTCCTCGAATGTGGATGGCTCAGAGTCACGAAGACATGCAACAAGAGCCATATCACCCCTGTCCGGCACCACACCAAGCCTTTCTGGCTCCACTACTGACCTGATCCTCTCCTGGGCCCTACCAAATGCCTCAGCTTCCTTCAAGGTCTCCTGAAGCCACTTAGGCTTCCTCTTCCTTGAAGGCTGCTCTTCCTCGTCTGAGGAAGTCCCTGTACCTGAAGGTCCAATACCCCGAGGAACAGTAACGGATGAACCTGTGCCTGCCGATCCTGTAATCTGAGGACTCAAACCTGTACATGTCCCTGAACCTGTCCCTGAAGTGCTAGCCACCTGAATCACTGAACCTGTCGACACTGTGCCTGTACCCTGTGATCCAGTCCCTCAAGAAACCTGTGGACCTGTAAGCTGCATCGAAGAAGCCTGTACCAACTGAGGTGTGGGAGCTGGTGTCTCCCCCTGCTCTAACTCTCTAGACTTCCTGAAGGCTCTCTCCTCATCAAACTTTACTTCCTGGCGGACAACAACTTTTCGCGAGCAAGGTAAGTAAATCCGATAGGCCTTTGAAGTCTCATCATATCCCACAAAGATGCCTCTCTCTGCAGTGGGATCAAACTTCGTCCTCTTCTCAGAAGGGACGTGAGAGTAAGTCATCGAGCCAAATATGCGAAAGTGGCTCACCTCAGGCTTCTTGCCCGAATACATCTCCTCGGGAGTCTTGCTCCCCACTGCCCTGTGAGGACTCCTGTTCTGCAGATAAACTGCAGTGCTACATGCCTCAGCCCAAAGAAAGAAAGGTAACCCCTGATCATGGAGCATCGCTCTGGCTGCCCCCACAATCGACCTGTTCTTTCTCTCTGCTACTCCATTCTGCTCAGGAGTATAAGGAACCGTCAGCTGTCTCTGAATGCCCTCATGACTGCAGAATGCATCGAACTCCTTGGAGGTATACTCACCCCCATTGTCCGATCTCAAGATCCGGATCTTTCTCCCTGTCTGCTTCTCCACAAGGGCTTTGAACCCTTGGAAGACTCTCAACACAAGCTTGGACTTCTTGCTCCTCAAGAAGTAGATCCAGGTCTTCCTGGAGTAGTCATCAATAAAGCTGATATAGTACTCAAAGCCTGTCAAAGACCGTGATGACATGGGACCGCATATATCAGTATGGATAAGATCAAGCACCCCGGCAGCTCTCGTGTCACTGCTCGAAAAAACAGTCTTGGTGTACTTTCCCAAAGCACACCCCCTGCACACATCCCCCTGCTCAGTGTTGAACTCTGGTAAACCTGTAACCATGCTCCTCAACAATCTAAGAGCTGGGTGATGAAGGTGGGCCATCCTCCGATGCCAGAGCTCACATAGCTCACTGCTGCTGCTGTGTGTTAAGGCACACTGTGGCTGAAACAATAGCTTGTACAGCTTTCCACACCTAACTCCAATATCCATGGCACTGGACATACATGTGGCCTTGGGATACACCTGCACTCTCCCATCTGAAAAGCACACCCCAAGACCCCTGTCCTCAATAGTGGAAACTGATACAAGGTTCTTCTTCAGCCCAAGGACATACAACACATCCCTCAGAGTCATGGAACTCATAGACTCCCTCTGAAATGTGATGGTCCCTCGACCAACAGCTCTCACAACGGTGTTGTCTCCAAGGACAACCTCCACATCTCTACCTGTGTCAGATAACTCTGAGAACACCTCTCGAGCTCCAGTCATGTGGCTCGAGGCTCCACTGTCAATGTACCAAGTAGAAGAGGTGGATGGACCCCCCTGATGTCCCGCCAACAAAGAATGCTCACTATCCATATCCATGTCTCTGCTGGTGGCTAAAGAGACTCTCGCTCTCTCCATCTGTCCAGCATAAAGGGAAAACTCCCTCTGAAATGCAACACTAAACTCATCAACCTCTGCTGAGGCTGCAGTCTGCTGTCCCTGTCCCTTCTTCTTCTTCTTGCTTGGACACTGTGAGGCATAGTGCCCAAACGCCTGACAAGCATAACACTTGATTTTACTCAAGTCCTTCTTCTGCCCACTTTGTTGCTGCCGCTGGTGCTGTTTGGCCCCACCCTTCTTGGGACCCTTCTTCTTCTTACCCTTGGCTACCAAAGCCACATCCTCATCATCAGCCCCTCTCTGAGAAGTACTACCCTGTACAAGACCTCTCCTGGTCTCCTCCTGCACAAAGTCATCCCAAAGCCTCTCCCAGTCAGGTAGGTTCTCTCTGCCCACTATAGCTTGCACAAAAGCACCCCAGGACTTTGAAGCCCCATTCACTGCGGTGCGGACAAACTCTGTAGGGGCAACCTTCTCCCCAACCGCTGCAAGTTCATCCCGAACTGCAGAAATCCTAGTAAGGTAAGCTGTGACTCCCTCACCCCCATTCATCTTTATGCTCTTGAGTTTTTCTCTGAGAACCATTTTCATGTTCTCATTAGAACTCTCATACAGGGTGGTTAAGGCTGTCCACATCTCATCTGCCCTATCCTTACCTGAAATGTGAGGGATAATGTGATCTTTAACCGCATCAAGAATAATCCTTCTAGCTTTACAGTCTTGTTTGTTGAAGGCTAAAAGGGCTGCTGCATCAGTAGATGCAGGAATGGTAATCGGATTTGCTGTAGTGTTCCTAACTACATCCGGCCATAGCTCATTCTCTTCAAGTAACAGCAAAATTCTAGCCTTCCATGGCACAAAATTCCCTGTCCCATCCAACCTATCCTCCAATCTAAGTCCTGTAGCCATCTTTTCACCAACCAAACAAAGCGCTGCTCACTGACAGAAGTAAAATAATAAAATTTCTGAATTCTGGAAATTACTGTGTCTGCAAAAATCACTGCTTTCAGCCCCCAAGCTCTGATACCATGTAGAAAATTCTGGGTTTTACTGCATGCTGGTTTATATGAACATTTTTGTGTTTTTCACTTTCAGTCGGTTTTGCATTGACTGAAAGTTACTTAAGAAAAAATATACTGAGCAATATAAACACACAGTAAAATACTAACAGGCTGGAAAACACATTTGGACAGTCACACCATAAATTTAACTCAGAGATTTTTGGCCAAATAAGCCCTGGAAAAACCCCCACGGGGAAAACCAGTCAGAGAGAGGAGAGAGATTTTATTATTTCCTTCAGCAAAAATCAGACATTAAATTTACAGTCAAAAATTCCAACTTATCTCAACCCAGATTTTTTGACCAGCAGCAGACTGTCTCGATTTCTGTGCATGAACAGCACCTCGATTTCTGAGCCAACCGTACAGTAATAAATGCAGGTCGTACACTCACTTTCTGACCTCGATTTCTGTGCAAAAATCGTACAGCATTTAATGCAGGGCCGCACCCTCGATTTCTGTGCTGTCCGTACCCTCGATTTCTATGCAAATTTAATGATGTACGTACAGCAATAAATGCAGGCCGTATAGACTTAAATCTCCTCGATTTCTGTGCAGGAAAATAAATGCAGGTCGTACAGCATTTAATGCAGCCGTACTACTCCTCGATTTTTGTGCCAATGAAAGCAGCCGTACAGTATTAAACAGGCCGTACTCTCCTCTCGATTTCTGTGCCAATATTTAATGCTCCTGTACTCCTCGATTTCTGTGCATAAATTTTCTTGGGAAATGTGCCAAAACCCTAGCTCGTTCTCCTTCTCTCTCAGCTCTTCTTTCTTCTCCTGGAAAAATGAAAAGTAAAAGTCTTTTTGCCTCCCTCAGCCTTTTTGTCTAACCCTAAGTAGGTATCTAATCCAACGGTGGATAAAGATCCAATCCAATGGATGAGATTCAGTGAGAGTAAAAATCCCTTTTATTTAATTCACATAAATAAAATTACTCACCCACTTAAATTTATCAAAAAGTGACTTTATGTTACTAAAGTCTCATTAAGTGACATTTAATGTGAGGGTCACCTTTTTCCCTCTTCTAAGTGACTTAGGCAAAATAAAAGTCACCTAGGGAACATCTGCCTAGGTACAAAAACTAACAATGTTCAACTTTCGATGTTAGACTTTAATTTGTCTTTTCAGTTGATGTTCACATTAGACTTGACTCAGTTCTCTTTAAACTTTAAACTTTTTAATTCCCGATACATTTAAAAAAATGAATGATGTGAACTTTTAAAGTTTTACTTCTTAAGTTTTAAGTCTCAATATTATGTGGTTTTCATTTACTAGTGTATCTTGGAATGAATCATTGATGTATCTTGGAATGATTATGAATCATTGAATTGTGATTTATAAATATGATGTTAGTGGTCTAATGTTTAAATGATGGCAAACACAATATTGAATACATGATGTTAGTATGTTACTATGTTACTATGTTACTGTTTTGTTACTATTAATCTCTAAAATCTGCAATTAGAAATTCTAAATTTTGTATAATCCTGGTGGGGTCCACCTATGTTGAAGACCCCGACGTACCCTTCGACATTTCCTGAAATTTGGGGGGGTACTTCTACATATGCCGTTTCTACGTTTCCACGCTCCTGCGTCCCCACATATTGGAAACTTGGGGGAACATTACTAATAATTAAACTCTTGTTGAGATACATGTATATCCATGTACAATGAAAAGGCTTCTTGCATGTACTAAATATTAATGATTTATTTTCACCCAAAGAGATTATTATATCATATGTAGCACTTTCCTGAGATTGGTTCGGTTGTTACAAGGTCTACACAAAAACAAAGAAATCTCTTAAATCATAGATAGATGATACTTACGAGGTAAGCAATACTCGTATTTCTTAATCCGTTCTATATTCAATTGTTTCAAAGCAGCTCTGCAGATAATAAATTCAAAAAAATATGTTAGCATACAATCAGGAAGTAATATGTTGTAACTTGCTAAAGGCATATCAATAAACTTAAAAAGTAATCATGTTGGTATAATTAGATCACACAGATAACACATGGACTAGGATAAGAAGATTCTTAGTTAATTGAATCATCCCACTGAGAGAACACTGAAAAAGACCATGACCGAAGAAAAGTAAAATATCAAGCATATTTTACCATAACTAAAGATAAAAAGCACAATGAAAATGATCGATCATAAAACAAATAAGAATTTAAGAGATTACTGAGAATCACAAAAAACTTAAAAGTAAAGGGAGAAAAAGAAGTACAAATGACAATCTGTAGTCACAAAACCAGAATGATGAGGTAAAACATTACAAAAAAAAACATCAAATGTCTTACTTCTTGCTGAGGAATTAAAGGAGGTATTCACCCATACTTGTACCCTTGTGACTAAAAAGAGTCTTAACATTGCCTTTCTTGAAATGTTTTATGATTATCCCAGAAATATAGAGCTAGTTTACTATAGGAATAGTAGTTTGTACATAATACAGTTCATATCATTCATAATCTATGTCTTCAGTTGAGAAGGTCTATGTCATATCAGATCTATAACTCATCCTGAAACTATGGGCAGTGTTCCTGTGATAGCCAATCCTGCAGTACAATGAAGCAAAATTACAAAGCCAGCAGTCCATACAAACTGAGATAAGATAAGATAATGTAATTTCATTGATGTCCAACAAGTGACCACCAATGTAGGTCAAAGGGACTAAAAGATGCATCCAGTGTCAAAAAAATGTAGGAGTGCAAAAGCAACACCTAAGACAATGATGAAAGAAAGATGCTAAGAGAGGTTTAAAAGAAAAAGAACTTCATAGGCAGCAAAGAGCTATAGGTTAGTAGTCACAATGAAAGATTCAATAATGTAGATGTCGTGATACAATCAGAGACCCTGCAACTGGGGATCTCACAGATGTACAAGAAAAGGAGAGATGGTTGCAAACCCACCTGGTCCAGAAGCAAGAGTAACACGACTCATTTACAGAATGTTTGGATAAAAACAATTTGTATGAATTCAAGATTTTTCTTACACTCACCTTCGTTGTGTACACTGCATAGTAAAAATTTGAGTTTTCAAGCGTTCAACTGAACTAAGCCTGCAGTTTCAAGTGACAATATTCAATACCAAAACTTGAATCTTTGTATAATAATTTTTTTTTAAATAACAGTAGAAGACAATAGGGATACACTCTTATAGTTACCTGTCTTCAAATGGAATGTATGGAAACCAATTCATTTTCATTTGCTTCATTGGTACTACAGTCTCACCTTCCATTTGAACAGACTTAATTCCAATTTTATCAGAGGGTGGAAATGGGGATGTAACCTGTTCAGAAATATGCCATGCTTCCTTTCAAAACAAATTCCATTTCCATATTCAAGACAATATACTATATTTACCCCATATATAAAATATTATTTATTAAAAACAAATACTGGTAACATCAAAAACAATTAAACTACTGCACACTTCGAAAACAGAAAAGAGATACTCTTTGGTTCGAAATGGTTTTACTGACCCATTATAAAGCACAATATTTAGAAATGTAAGCCTTTTTTATGGTACCATCCAAAAATATTTGCCATATTAAAGAGATCAAAATTTGTATTAAAGGTATTTCATCTGTAACAGAACTCCCTATCATTTTCAGATAAAAAGAATGAAGATAAATTGGAAACTACATGCTCTTGTAGTTCTTTGAACTAAAGTTGACTCTTGCCTGCAAGAGAACCAAGCTTAGCGCATCTTAGAATTAGATGGATTTGGATTTCTGTGGTTGGAGCAGTTGGAAGGAATGAGAGAGGAAAAGGCAGCAAGCTTACTGTAGATTAGTGACAAACCATTGGGCGATGGAGTCATAAACACTCTGCTCATTGAAGGCAATTAAACTTTATACCAGATAAAAGGTCTATATAGTGATGAGTAGAAAAATGGAGAAGATGACAAAAAGTAGAAAATTCAGTAGGCAGAGAGATCCTCTCTGCAAAATGAATGCAAGGTAATTAGATAAAACAGTGATTAATAGGCAAGACACAGCAGATCCTCTGCTGCTCATGAATCCATTAATCAAAGGCAACCATGATACTCAAAGTCTGCAGTTTATCCAAGCAGGATGAACACGCAAAATGGAAAACAAAAAAATTAACAATCTGATGGAACAATTCTCATGAATCTTCAATAACAGTAGAGATTACAGCAAAATGCCCCGCAGGCTTACAAATCAACTCAAACTCTCCTTTTTTCCTCCTACATCTCTCGAGTTTCTAAGACTGAATCCCCTCTTTTGCATATTTATAATATTACATCACAATAAAATACTTAATCCTTACAGAATTGATGATCCTCTTTCCAAAAATAGTTCTAAGATGATAATCTAGACAACTCAGAAACTAACGAAGGATTTGATACCCTTTTTCTGGAAGAATTTGTTTGACTCGAGCTTTTGTTTGATCTGGAGCCCGAGCCATCCAAAGATCATTAGCTGACAAGTGTTTAGGTTTAACCAACTGCAGACAAGCTTCAATTATGACTTGACATGCTGAAAGCTAAGAAATAGACTAACCCGTTATAAAACTAAGATTTGGAGAAAAATGATTTGACCGCCTGAAAACTTGGGTTTAATCTTTCAAGCGTCAATTTCTGCTTGTTATACAGTGTCAACAAAAAAATCTAGAAATAATACCAATCTTTAGATGCTCTGCCACCTGCTAGAAGACTGCCTGAAAATGCTCATCGAACTGCTACAAATCTGGGATATAGTTTGATCATATCACTGACTCAAAAATTCGCCAAGCATAAAATGCATTACAGCGGCTCTTCGTGACAGCTTCACATGATTGAACTTCTTCATAATTGTGCCAAAGCAAGGAGAATAGAGATGCAAGAAGAATTAACCAAATGATGACAATCGTGATGTTCTTTGAATTTGATGTTCCCGTTCACTGAAGGATTTCAATGCTGGTCTTGCTTTGGATATTTGTCCATATGCAAAATTATTCTTAGTCAATTTCCAGAAAGAATGAAAGGTTATTAGAATCTTAGATGAAAATTTGGAACTGAAGAAATTCAATGACATTAATATGGAACTTTTCATTTACATATTATGTCAAACACTTGAGAAACTAGGGTTTATGATTAAAAATTACTTCTTTCATTTGAAATACAAACCACCAAACTCAAGAACTTTCCAAGACTGAAGCAAATCATTCACACATGAATACACAGGAAATTTTGGTCGAAGACCGAACAAAACCCCAACTCCTGGGGAAAACCCTAGAAAGAGAAAATTTTCAATAAAGAAGAATCTCAGAAATTTTTCCAATAACAAAAGAAAAAAAATTCTTCCAACCCTCACAAGCAAAATACCCAAAATAACTTCAACAGCAAATTACCTCTATTTTTGTGCAACCAAACTGTTGTATGGTCTGTTGTACGGCCTCACACATGTACTTTCTGCCACGTGACTATGCGGACTGTACTTTTTCTGCAATTTAATGCTGCCTCGGAAATCATGCCAGCCTGCAATTAATGTTGTATGGCCCTGTCCGACTACTGTACGGATATGCCTCAGGAATTGTGTCCACACGTGCTGCTGTATGGATCTGACAGGCTACAATTAATGCTGCTGTACTTGCATTGGGAATTGTGCCCAACCTAGGGTTTTCTCTCTCCTTCGGTCTCAATCTCCTCTCTCTATTCATTGATGGTGTCCTTTAATTTGTCCTTTAACCTAGTTTTATACTTTAAATTCTCTAACTAACCATCTAACCAACTAATTTATGGTTGAGATGCTTTTACAAAATCTAGGGTCATCATTTAATGCACCCCTATTTAATTAAAACTCACTTTAATTATTAAAAAACATTTAAGTGATAACCCAATACAATAAAGTACAAAACATCATTTATTTATATTTAATCAACTTTATACATAAATACACAAGGAACAAATTCCATGTCCTCTTTGTCACACCACACCAAAACTATAAAGAGGACCTTCAGAGCTAACTTTTTTAAACTCCCTCTTAACAAGGAAAGTCACCAGCACTATCTCCATCTCTGACTCCTACAACAGCTCCCTCCTGCTATGGAATCAATCTCAAAAACATATGCTCTACCCCGTACTGAAACTCAGAAAGCTGAGACTCAAACTGGGCCTCATCCAACTGCTCATATGTAGCATCACTGGACTGGCTGGGCCTCCTGCCAGTACTCTAGAGAGAGTCACTCTCCTCTTCAGAACCATATCTATCAAATGCAACATCATCCTCATTCTTTGACTCTGATAGCCATCCTCCTGCTCTTGGTCGTACTATATTCCCTACTGAAACTCAGAAAGCTGAGACTCAAACTGGGCCTCATCCAACTGCTCATATGTAGCATCACTGGACTGGCTGAGCCTCCTGCCAGTACTCTAGAGAGAGTCACTCTCCTCTTCAAAACCATATCTATCAAATGCAACATCATCCTCATTCTTTGACTCTGATAGCCATCCTCCTACTCTTGGTCGTACTATATTCCCTACGATCTCCCAACTAGCTCATCTCTCCAATACAGGAAGACATGGCCAAACCGTACCATCATTCCGTAGCCTTCATCCTCAAAGGATGATACTGAGAGTTTGCAAACAATACTCATCCCAAGTACAAACAATACTCCGTTTATATCCAGGAACTCTCCAAGGTCTAGTTGGAACCTGATTGTTCCAACCCCTCGTATCGCTATCTTGGGACTATCAATATTTGTCTGGATGAAATGACCTGGCCCCAACGTTGTGATCATCTGACTCCAGTCATATGTCTAGTTGCATCACTATCAACAACTGAGACATTCTCAAACACAGAACTCCCTACACTAGAATCAATTGAGACAGGAGAAAACTCTTGCTCAAATTTCATGTCATAATCTTCTACTGCTGCAGAGGCTGCCATATCTCTTTCAGTCTTCACATTTTTTTCTCAGGACACTTCGAGGCATAATGCCCCATCTGACCACAATAGTAGCACCTAATTTGATTGAGGTCTTTCTTCTTATTGTTTATCTTTGCTACAAGAGCAACATTATGCTCGACCTCTTCGCTGACTTAACCACCTAGAGCTCCTTCGAATCTCCTCTTGGGTAAAATCATCCCAAAGCCTGGACCAGTGTGAAAGCTTCTCTCTACCAACAATGCACCTGACAAAAACTTCCCATTTCTTGGTGAAACCCTTTAGGGCTATCCTCGCCAATTCTGAATCTGAGATAGTCTCTCACACTTTCATCTTTGGTCATCTTCACATTGTGCAACTTGTACTTCAACGCCATTTTACGGTTCTCGTTCTTTGCTTCGAACAAATGCTTCAGGACATCCCACATGTCACTTGCAGTTTTCTTCCCTGCCAAATGTGGAATAAGATGATCTCTTACCCCATCTAAGAACACCCTCTAGGCTCTGGCTTCTAGGGCTTCATGTTCTTCTAATTCATCCTTGTCAGTGGGCTTCGTCATTTTGGCGTTTGCAAAGTTTCATATCTTCCATTCTTTGAGCACTACAATTATTCTAACCTTTTAAGGAAGATAGTTGGATATGGCATCCAACCTGTCTTCATACCTAATGCTCATCATCTGAAAAACAACTCACAACAAATCTTAAATTGGAAAGACAACACAACTCTTTTGTGATTCACAACTTTGAATACTACTTCAACCTCAGCTCTGATACCATGAAGAAATTCAATATGACATTAATATGGAACTTTTCATTTACATATTAAATCAAACACTTGAGAAACTAGGGTTTATGATTAAAAATTACTTCTTTAATTTGAAATACAAATCAACAACTCAAGAACTTTCCAAGACCAAAGCAAATCATTCACACATGAATACACAGGATTTTTTGGTCAAAGACTAAGCAAAACCCTAGAAAGCAAAAATTTTCATTAAAGGAGAATCTAAGAAATTTTTCCAATAACACAAAAAAAAAATTCTTCCAACCCTCACAGGCAAAATACCCAAAATAACTTCAACAACAATTTACCTCTATTTTCGTGCAACCAAATTGATGTACAATCTGTTGTACAACCTCACACGTGTGTTGTATGGAACTATACTTTCTGCCACGCGGTTGTACAGACTGCACTTTTCTGCAATTTAATGTTGCCTCGAGAATTGTGCCAGTCTACAATTAATGTCGTACGACCTTGTCAAACTACTGTACAAATCTGCCTCGAGATTTGTGCCCACACATGTTGTACATGCATTGGGAATCATGCCCAACCAAGGGTTTTCGCTTTCCTTCGGTCTCAATCTCCTCTCTCTCTCTCTTCATTGATGGTGTCCTTCAATTTGCCCTTTACCCTAATTTTATACTTTAAATTCTGTAACTAACCATCTAACCAACTAATCTATGGTTGAGATGCTTTTACAAAATCTAGGGTCATCATTTAATGCACCCTTATTTAATAGTAACTCGCTTTAATTATTAAATAACATTTAAGTGAGCCCCAATATAATAAAGTACAAAAGATCATTTATTTATATATAACTCAACGTTATACATAAATACACAAGGGACAAATTCCATGTCCTCTTTATCACACCACACTAATAAAGGACCAAAACTATAAAGGACTTTCTAACAAGAACTATGCCACCATTGTTTTCCCTTATCTTTTCCTTGATGGCGCTTGATTGTTGGCCTTTTGTTGGGTGTTCTCTATGCTTGGTGTGTGGGCATTATGCCTCTGGATTCTCTTTATTAAAACCACTAAGCTCTCTTAACACACCTTTTAATGAGCCAATGAAACTCATCGCCGATACTTGGCACTTGACCGATCCCTTCAAAGGTTGAATGTTCGATCCTTGAATGTTTTTAGTGCTTGATGTACGTGCTTGGTCACCACGATGTCTTTACCAATGGATCCACGAGCTTACTCTTGGCAGCTCTGGCACATGCCCTGACATTTGGAGGTTGTTTGAGTGTTCTAGCAGCTTAAATTGAATTCTTTATGTTGTATAAGGATTATAGTATTTCATGTTTGATATATATATATATATATATGTCATGGTTTTCATTTCCTCTCAACGCGTAGTGCAAAGCATGTAGACCCGTGAGCTGCTCATTGGTGCTTTGAAATATGGACTTGATACACCTAGTGCGATCTTTAATGCTTGGTGTTTGACTTGAAAAAGGTGATTGGGTATAAAACCCAATATTTTTATTTTGCCCAAAATCATAATACCTTAAACCTTTCCCTTTAGACTCGACACTTGGTAGATGAATTGACACTAAAACATGGTCATGGCCTTAAAGATGAAACTCATAGCACTTTGAGACTCAACATAGAACTTGGATTTAATAATGGATTGGATAAAATCCAATATTTTTATTGATTTTCAACTCTTTTTAACTATACGTGGAGTTTGCAAAGTAAATAATTTTAAAAGGTTTATATTAAAAAGGTGTACAAATAATATAATATTCATTTGACATTTTAATATAATTTTAAAACCTTTTAAAATAATGAAAGGTCTATTTCATACCTTTTGGGAAATGAACTTGGTCATAGAAAATAATAGTCTTTATATGAGAGATAAAAACTTGATCAAAGGAGAAAACTCTACTTGGTGAAATGATCAAGGATAAATTGCTAGACTTGCCAGATTAAAAGTCGGAGTGAAGGGAGATTGACTAAGTTAACATAAGGAACTCAAAAGCTTTGACAAAGATGCCAGTGGACTTTCTGGCAGCAAAAATTGGGATCCCTCTTTGCATATGCGCTGCAGGAATCTAAAAATTTTGATGGAGCAATTCTGGTACCAACAGTAGTTTTAAAGTTTAAACTAGTATTCAAAGACTCCTCATCTCAAGCATGATATTTAGGAATGTAAATCCTTTTTTACTGTACCATTCAAAAGTATTTACCATATTAAAGAAATCAAAATTTGTATTAAAGATATTTCTGCAACAGAACTCCCTATCATTTTTCAGATAAAAAGAATGGAGATAAAATTGGAAACTACATGCTCTTGTAGTCTTTAAAATTTAAACTAGTATTCAAAGACTCCTCAAGTAGAACACAGTCCAATTCCCACAGAATCATACACATACTACCAAATAATGCAAACATTTCAGTCTACAGTAATCCATCAAAAAAGCACTTTCGATGTCCCAGACACTAATTCACACAAAAAAAGAGTTGCTAAATAATAAATATGCATTAGGCTATGACATGGATGCCTCTAAACCTCCAAGAAATAAAGGATGATATAAATAATCAAAAGGACAAGATAAAAGCAAAAAGGAGTTACCGCCACAACTACTGGAATGCAAATAACTTTGCCTTGCCCTTCAAAAAATACTAGTTGGGCTGCATGTAGTTGAACATAAAAGTTAGTAAGCACAATAAGAATACTTGAAAAAACTGCAGATAAGCAGAAAAGAATGGCTGCTAGCTGCATTATATGGCCAGACCTCAATAATGTGGGTACTTAATTTAACCATAAGCTATTAAAAAAAATCGTCACAAAGATGCTTTATAATAGAAAGTTTTGACAGAGGAAAATGATAACAAGATCAGACAAACTAAGATCCTTACGCTCTGTACAGCCAAAAAGATAGACCTTCTTCCCAGAAAGCTCTCCGCCTTCTTCAAATGCTTTCTGGATATCAAGCAAGATGAAATAAGGAAAATAATCACTACAAATATAACATAGCTTACATAGAATGGTGCAATGTTCCTTAAGTAGGTTTGAGAGTTTGTGGACAGACCTAGAAAAAGAATTTACTTCTCCATCTATCTCTTCTAGTTTAAGTTGCAGAAATGAAAAGAACATATGCTTTGAGTGATATGAGCAAAATAGAAGGAAAATAGATGACAGGCAATCACATACCTCCAAGTTAGAGAAATCCCACTTATATTTGTAGACAGAATCCAGCTGATCCCACTGTCCATTGACACAATTAACATTATTAATTGAAAACCAATCTGAGAGAGCATTTCAGCTGCCTATTCATAAAAATCCCAGTGCCATTTTTTAAAACACTAAGATCAGAAAACAGAGCATATTTGAAAGTGCAATTTCCTTTATTGACAAAGGCCATTAATGGCCCAATCTTCTAATACATATCCACCTAGATTTTATGCACCATGTCTAACTCTGGCAGCATGGAAGAAATGATCTTGTGGGTGAAGCTGATGCAGCAAATGATTTTTACAATTAAATCAAATTCCCTTCTGCCATATAGACACACATACAGCCTATATGTTCTAGGTGTTATTCTTTCTGCTAAGAAACTACACAATTTATACAAACCTCAGTGCCAACTGGAAATGCAGCTTGCCATAAATCTTCCTGCAAAAGCAAATCACATACCAAATTTGATAAGCCATTCAGAAAACAAAGCCATCCAACATTTTAATGTAAGATACAACATATTTTGATACTAAATTTCGTTTCTTCATTTCTACTGATACACATAATAATAAATAGCCATATTAGGGAGGGAGTCCAACACTAAAAACAAAACTTTAAAACACTAAAATATAATACAGGACAAAAATATTCAGGGAAAAGGTTGAAATGACATACAATAATGTACAATTATAACCAAAATATGTCACAAACCGTTGCAATAGGGAAAAATGCAATCAAGCATGCTTCTGCAGAACAACCCTTCCAAAAAAGAAATTCTAATATGCTCAAGTCTGGTTTTCCACGAGCACATGGCTGGAACACTTGCCATAGAAGCCTGAAGGGTTCAATCTTTTGAATGAAAGAAACACTATTTATTGGTCTAAATAACTGTAGAGGACAGAAGTGGACTCCACAAGGTTGTGTTGTAGGGCAATAAATGCGTGGCTGTGGCAGAATACTTTTGGAGAAACCACAAGGATATGTTGCAATTAAAAGTTAGTCCACAAAGACCATCCACAGTATAGGTTTCGTTATCCTATTTTGTACAAGATCTGTGGGCAATTTCGTTGCCTTTTTATCACAGAGCTTCAGACTTTGACTAGATTCTTTAGATACCCCAATCAGAGATACCTGGCCTTATACTTGCAAAAGGCCCTCCAACGGCCATCACAGTCGAGACCAATCTCCACTCAGAGTATCACCTCCTTCTTTCCGGTGTTTCCTTCCTCTCAAGGCACACAGGCCTTGACCTCTCGGTTAAGACACGACAATCCACCTCCACCTCTGCCCAACATTAACAGCGGGTACAGTCTCGAACCCATCCCAGCAATCAAACGACTTCATCCAAGATACGACAGCAAGCTCCCTTCTCCAGACAGCAGCGCACTACCCATTGCAGTTCCTCTTGTAGCTCTTCTAGCTCTTCCTCCCGACAGAGCACTATTCTAAGTGTAGAAAATTTGAAAATAAATCAGACCTCAGTCATTCAGACATTTTGTCAAACACTTAGCATAACCCAGACTTCAGTCGTAAACTTTCATTAATTAAAAGTACTTCACATGCATTTAAACCAACAACCATAAAGTTGAAACACTGAAACTAAGTCTGTTTTGCAGCGGAAAAAGACATATAACAGAAGACTGATAATCCAGTTAACAGCAGAATTTTGGTCAATACAAACTTAGAAAAACCCCTCCAGGGAAAACCAGTTCAAGAGTATTTTATTCAGCATTTTCAGGCAAAAATAATTAATTTACAGCAACATTTAACCAACAGTAAATGACTGTACAGCACCTCGATTTATGTGCAGCACCTTGATTTGCATTCCCAAACAGCAGTATGGCCTGTATGGCCTCTACCACAGAGGCACCTCCTCAAAAACTGTGCACAGAACCTTGTTTTGTGTGCCCAGAAATCTGTACAGCATGTATGGCATTCCTCGATTTGTGTGCAGCAAAACAGCACCCCGAAATTCATACCAACTAAAAAGTATGGCCCAGCAGTACAGCCAAGCAAGTCCGTACAGTGCAGCCCAGCAGAAAAATGCTTCTTGGGAAGCGTGCATCTCTGAAAATCAAACTTGCCAAATGCTCTCTTGGAAAATGTTTTCATTTTCTTGCACACTACCCTAGGTTCTCTCTTATAACAAGTGACTTTTCACCTTCCTCAATCCCTAAGTTCAAAGGCCAAGATTTAATCTTGCTGTTACATGATCAACGATTGAGATACTTTCCCTCCAAAATCAGTTACATTTAATTTTTAATAAAGTCACTTTTCACTATATGAAATATGTGCACTTTATTTCATAAAGTCACTTTATAAAAAAACAAGTGATACTTTATAAAAAGTCAGATTACATAAGAGTCACTTTAAAACTACTTTATAAAACACCATTACAAAGTCAAGTAGCCTAGCTAGTGCATGGTCACTTCTGCATACAAGACAAAACTATGCGGAGTGCCTCCAAAGCTAAAATAGCTAACACTAAGCTTCCTCCAGTTGGCCTGAAATGGTCCTAATGCTTCCAGTGTTTCCAGTGCCCCATAATAGTGGTAGTTTCACCATTTTAAAATTTTTGTATCACAGCTCTCGGATCGAATTCCGTTATACATTTTCACGTCTTGGATGAGCTCTCTTCATATCTCTCTTTGTATATTTTTCTACGAGGACGGCTCTCCATTTATGGAATTAGAGTTAAGTTTGAGTTCTGCTTTTAGCCTTTTATAGAAGCTACTATTGGGCTCCCACTTTGCATTGTTATCATGGTATCGCACAGTCTCGTTGACCTACTCTTTTGGGGTCATTTGTTGGACATTAATAAATTATCTTATCTTATCTACAAGAACAGACAAACCACAACTTTTGACATTTCAGAAGCAAAAGCAGCATGGATCCAAAGAGTCAGAATAAAGTATTCGGAAGACAATAGAACAAGAAATAAAGTGAATAGCTGTTATGCTATATTTTTTACTACTTTTGTAAACATGTAAGCTCTTGAAGAATAAAGCATATGAACTGAGTATTGTAGTTTAAATGCAATTAATAGAAGGGGTGTGTTGCATTCTGAATTATGGTGTCAATTCATGTGAATATTTATGCAATTGTGTAATTCTTGAGTACAATCTTTGTATGAATATACTTTAACCAACCTTACCTAGCTAAAGTTAGATTAGGATTGAAGGAAAAACCCAGAATCATGAGCCTGCATATCAATGGGTGACATTATGACAAAAAATTTCAAATGGAGCTACCACATGAAATACTTTTTTAATGAAAGAAACTGTTTTGCAAGGTATAATCAGTGTTTTTCATGACCCAAAAAGAACAGACTGTTTAAACAATCGACTAAAAGAAATGTTTGAATGATATTGTACTCTAAGAAGGCTGTTATTTGCTACTATGATAACAAATAATATAGATCATTTATAATGATAGTCGCTTAAGCAAATTGGCTTGTCAAAATCAATGCCATGCTCCCTCTGCAGCACAACAATATCTTCTGTACCAAAACATTATTGATTTATAAAATGTTCTACAATCTCAAAACATTGCAATTATCACCATGAAGATGTCTTCAACTCACAGTGACATACAGACAAGGTACCATGATGGCTATTGCCAGTACAATGTGTCTCAGTGTATCTGTTATGGTCATCTGTAACAAGGCAGCATAATATTCATGCACCTACTGGTAACTTGGCCATATGGCCATAGATATCCTGCAGCATTTCAGTATTATGCTAGATAAAAGGCAATGCAACTCGGCACAATCCATGATCCAAGTTAAAAGCACTGATGTAGAATGTTGCATGACTCATGTCATTTTCTTAATTAAAATGTGAACCTGCACTGAAAAGGTTTCAAACGAGTTTCAAAGTATTCAAGAGAGCTGAAGACTAATAGAAATTGGTTTGCCCCCATATGTACATTTGGTTTACATACAAAATACATAATAAAATATGTTTTCAGCGATGAACTCGACAAATCTGCCATAACTGAAACATAAAAACCAAATATTTAAATACCTTTACAAAAGTTTACAGTAACGTTAAATAATTCAAAGTGTAAATATAAATTTCAACCCATTGTCAAGGAGCTACCCAGCAAGACAGAACAAAAATGATGTAGCAGAAGCTAGAGTTTCAGTTGTTGGGGGGCTGACAACAGTTGACAAAAGTTTTACAATAAATTGCAAAACGCTAAAGGCTCTATCCTGCTCTCTACCAGTATAGTGAAGACAGCAATGGCATTCCTCCAGCAAAGCAAAGAATAAAAATTCACAGAAGCATCCTCTGCATTTTGAAATGTAAAGTTTATGAAAATGCCTAAAAGACTTAGAGAGCAGACATTTGTTGTGGCCCATGGATATGCCACAACAACCATCTAGGAAGTAAATGTTAATTACTTGAACCACCCAATGAAGGACATGATAAGACCAGTTCATAACTTCATGCCTTGTCTCTATTAACACATGAGATACACAGCACAAAAGGGTTGGATCCGCTAGTGAGGAATGAGGAGTTTTTGACTGGTGACCAAGGTTCAATTCCCATGAGGGCGTCTGGCCCCTGATGTTGCCATGGGGGCACCCAAAGGTTGTGGCCAAACATGTAATGCTTGCATTGCACTCCATGCACACAATTGGATCAAAGCCCACCCTCTTGTCATCCTTAAGGCCAGATGTTACATCTACAACTATATATAAAGGGGTGGCAGGTTCGAGGGCAATCATATATGATCCTAGAGGAATCCATGGGACATTTGCAAGGCAACCAATAACCAAGCAAAAGTTTTGGCTCTCTACCAAGGTCTATTGTTTAATCAAGAATTGGCAGTCCAAAATATCATTGTTATAGGGGACTCGACAACAGTTATCAATCATATGAGCTGCTCTTCAACCTCCAAAGATGCTCGCATCTATCCAAGCTTGTTTAAAGGGCACAATTGAATGCTAAAGCATTTGACAAAACTCCTCTTTACAAGTATTAAGACACCAAAATAAATAAGTTGATCATCAAGCCAACCAAGTCATAGGCCTTGGCATAGAAACATTATGGAAAAGTTGGGGGGCTTCAACATCCAACAGCGAGCCGCCTACCATGAAATTATTTACTCCCACGTGAAAGGATGTGACAACAATTCAAAGTAACACATGGCAAAATCAATGTGCAATCCCATGCACATATTACAAGCAACAAAGAACCTCTATTCAGTCAAAGGAGGAACTCAACCCTGAAATTGTCTCGTTGAGCAAGGTTTTGGGAAACTTCTTAGTGCCAATGAGTTTGTTTGAATTTGGTCAGAGAGGAGAATACCACCCAACAGCAAAGGACAAATGCAAGGCTCCATTAAGGTCACTGGAACACCGCCACACCCACCATTGTGCAATTCGTGAGGTCTCTATGTTGAGACAAGTTCTCGAGAGATCTGAAAGACATATAGAATATAGCTCCAGGAATGCCATGGCCTGCTTGTCCATAAATGAGATAAATGGAGTAAGAATTGGCAACAAGGTCACAGAGAGGAGAAATTGGATGACATCAAAGAGAAATACAAAGGGCTACAGTAAAACAATTGAACAAAAGGAGCAAAGTTGGAAATTAGCAAAAGAAATGGCATCTTCCTACTTAGTCAATAGGTATCTATGGCTTAGAGATGTAGAAATCCATGGAAGAACCAATGATCTAGCAAGCCACAAAAAATCAGTCAAAGGAAGCTCAGCTCTCAAAGACAAGAGGTACAACTTCCTATCAAAGACAAGGTACAGCAATGGCTCCCCTTCAAATTGTTATTAAGCAATACTAAGTAGATTTCTTTTTCTAGTGGACCAATATGTAAGGCAATATACCTGCCATTTTGAATATAGAATAAGCAATTATATGAAGATATATCAATGTTATGGAAACCAAACAAAAACCAACAAAAGCAACCGATCCGATCAGTTTTGGGCATTTGTCAATCCAGTCAAAAACTGACCGGAGATTACCAGTTTCGTACCAAACCGGCCAGTTTTGTACCTAAACTGACCAGTTTTGTGCGAAACCATCCATAAATGCACAAACCAAACAGTTTTGTACAAGTTTGTACACCTTGACTTTGAACATGAAATTTCTATAACAAAGTAAACACCTAGTAATCATCGGTAACATTGAATGGTATATTAAATACTTTTGCTTAAATTGTTAACATCACCATCAATTGTTCAAGAAGTTTAAGAGTGGTTTCAACCTCGTCAGACTTCATATGCAAAAAGTAAAATTTTCAATCCCATTCAAAATTCAACAAACTTAAAAGTTCTCTGGATTCTAAGATTGCAACATTTCCACCAAACATACCTTGACGTTGGTGTTGTTGATTGTTGATCTCCTTTGTCATGACCTTCATAAAAATGTACCATTCACTGAAGCAAAATCACTTGTTAAGCATGAGAAACTTTTTCTACCTTATTTTAAGGCTTGGATGAGTAAGTTCCATCAAAATTGTAAGGTGTTGGCATGTCTTTAGAGAATCACCTTTGAGATCCAAGGCAGAGGCAAGGGCTAGAGCCTAAAGGAGGGGGGCACAAGGTGTTATCGATGAATAGGATCCCAATGTTGGCAATGATTTTGATGATATATAGTTATTGGTTGTAGCATGAAGTTTTTTGGACTCTAGAGGCCATTTAGAGCCTCTTTGTTTATGTATTTTGGGTTAGATGTGGATTGCACTCAATGCTATTTTAGTTATATGCACCCTTGCTATATTTTGTTGAATTTTAGCATTAGCATGAATTCTTAAAATTTTGCAACCTTTAACATAGATAACAATAACAAGTGCAGTAGATAGATCAACACATCAAAACATCATACACATGAACACAAGAGTTTTTCACTGGGAAAACCTTTTAAAGGACAAAAACCCCAAAAGCATTAGTAATTCATCTCTTAAATGAAATGACTTGAGTTCTTCAATTATCCTCAAACCCTTAATAGGTTTGAACCACTGATAAGAAAAACACGAAAGATAATTTTACAATAAAATCCAGATTAGGGCATCCCGCCCTAATTTCTTCATGCTACCAGAAGGCTGCCTAGACTTCCGTACACTGCCCGAGCTACCTGAATCTACCTACTCTTCTGCCTGGATGCTACTGCTGCTTGCCTGGATTTCCACAGATAGTTGCCCAAGATCTTTTCCTTGTTGCCCGAGTCTATTTTGTGCTACCCAAAATTCCACCAGATTACCCGAATTTCCACCAGGCTACCTAAAATCTGTTGTCACCTGCCCGAACTTTTTTCTGTCTGCTTGAGCTCTGCCCGAGCCCTCTTTCTGCCTGCCCAAGCTCTGAATGACCTGCGTGAGGGCAGATCCAACTTGCCCGCATGCTTAGGCATCCTACTGCTGCTAGGAGTAGATAGCAGCCCTGCTAGGTTTTCCCGAGCTGGAGAAGGGCTGCCGTGAGAGGAGAAGAGCTGCCCAAGGGTATGCTAGGGCCTGCTATGGAGGTTTTAATGCTACCCGTGACGAGATGGCAGCCTGTTAGTGCTGCCCGAGACCACAGTCAGCCAACTCGTGAAGATTTTCCTACTACCCGTGATGGTTGAGGGTGCTAGGGTGAAGACCCTAGATCTTCCCTTCCTGCTAGCCGTGGATAGAAGTTGATTGTTGCTACTGGTAGGGTTAGGGTGATACCCTAGCCCAAATCTTGAAGAGCAAAACCTGGTAGACTTGGAGTTAGGTTGTAAATACCCTAGCTGTAGGGTAAACGCTGAAGAAGTGCTGATGTCCTAGCTGTTAAGGTTTGTTGTAGCATAGGGATGAAGTTAGGGCGATACCCTAGCCCAAATCTTGAAGAGCAAAACCTGGTAGACTTGGAGTTAGGTTGTAAATACCCTAGCTATAGGGTAAACGCTGAAGAAGTGATGATGTCCTAGCTGTTAGGGTTTGTTGTAGCATAGGGATGAAGCTGCCCTTGTTGCTTAGGGTGAGATTGTAGCAAGAGTGTAGATGCCCTATCTAGAAACCTCCTTGCTAGGGCATACACAAAAATACAAAACTTCTCTTCCTTCAAAACCAGCAAAAATCTTCTTTTGGAGCAGCTTGATAATGAAAAGCAAGTGTGTAAATGAAATGAAGTTGATCTTCATTTATAGCCTTGAATCGCCTGGATGTGGACCAAAGCTCAAAAGAACAAAATAATAATGTTTTATTCTTTTACCTTTGACTTTTATCTTTAAGGTACTCAAGACCTTTTATGTATTTTCACTTTGACTCTCTGGTGGTCCAAGGGTCCTTATGTATTTTTTACTTTTACCTTTTAGTCTTGTCCAAGTACTTTATGTATTTTTTACTTTTGCCTTTAAGCCTTCTTCAAGTGCCCTGTGGTCCAAAGGTCCTTTATGTATTTTATCTTTTACCTCTTATCCTTTACCAAGTGCCCTATGGTCAAAACAAGTGGTCATAGTGGTCCTTCATCCCCACTCAAAGTACATCATTATAAATATAGAGAATTACTAATGCTTTTATCTCACACTCCATGTACCCTAGACCCAATCTAGGGCTTATAGTGTTATCCTGGAAACAGACCAGGCGCCTCATCCATAGGCTGCATTTGACCGAAGGTCAAATACTTGGTAACAAACCAAGCGCCTCCATTCTCCCGAAGAGGCCCTCAACCCCAGGTTGAGTCCCTAATCCTAGACTAGGTTAAATTCCTGGTAATTGACCAAGTACCTCCATTCAAAGAATGGCCACTCAGCTCTAGGCCGAGCCCCCCAATGCTATATTGGTTCCACATCCTGGTCCTTGACCAGATGTCTCCATTCAACAGAATGGTCACCCAACTCTAGGTTGAGTCCCCCACTGCTAGACTGGTTCCACATCCTGGTCCCTAACCAAAGGTCTCCATTCAACAGAATGGTCACTTAGCTCTAGGCTGAGTCCCCCAGTGCTAGACTGGTTCCACATCCTAGTCATGGACCAGATCATAGATGTCCACATTCTCCTAAGAGAATGGCTCTCAATGCTGCACAGGAAAAATCAACATATCCATGAGAAACTTTGCATATTTGTGTATAATGGTTTGGATCCATATGGATGCACATGAATATGTTTTTTTTCAAAAAGTTGATATTGTATGTATTTTTGGTTGACCAGTTTTTTGGTCCGGTTTTTTTTTTGTCCAGTCCGGTTCAGATTTTTGGGTTTGACCAATTCAATTACCGGTCTGGTTTTAATAACATTGGACATATCCAATAGGTGGTAAAACAGACTAATCAAGAGCAACATATGAGATACACACCTCAAACCAGATAATCCCATGCTACAGTGCCCATCAATAGGCCAGCTCATGTGCTTCTTCTACAACCATGCTACAGTGCCCATCAATAGGCCAGCTCATGTGCGCCAGTACTTTCTCCAATACCAAAAAAATATCTTATGTGGAAAAAAGATCATTTAAATGATGAAATGTGCTGGAACATAAGACCTGCATGCTCTAGTTACCCTACACCTTGAAGATACATCTGCAGCATGAGTAAATTCTAGAATACAACAAAAGATATTTCTGCAAGTTATCTCATTGATTTATAGCTATTCCTTCAGCTTTATCTAGCCAGGAAAACAAGTACAGATACATGAAAACGACATTACTTCTACACAAATGTGATGTGTCAACAGTGATACAGGTATCTAGATATTATGAAAAAGACTTGCAAATATAAGAATTACAGGTTTTGCCTTGTAAATGAGATCCAAAATCAACACCTAATATCCCAAATGAAGAAGCAGAAACACAACTGACTAAACGGCAAGATGCTAAGAGGTCTACAGTAAAGTGCAGACCCCTGATACTAAAAAGACGCTTACAAAGTGTAAAATATTAATTGAATGATGGATCACCAAATGAGACCTGCATGCACTAGATACCCCATCTCATAAAGATACAAAAGCAGCAAAAGTAAATTCTGGAACGCACCACAAGATATTTCTAGCTATTCCTGTGACTTTATCTGACCAGGCCAACAAGTGCAAGTAAGTGACAACATTGCTTCTATGTGGATCTGATGTGCAATAATGTTTTATATCTTATGCAAGACGTTCTCAAATACAAGATAGCATGTTAGTTACTCCTTGTGAATGAGATCCGAAATCCACAGCTAATATCCCAGATGAAGTAGCAGGAACAGAATTGAGTAAATGGCAAGATGTGCTCTAATATACCAGATGAAGTGACCGGTACAGAATTGATTAGATAATGAGGTGTGCTGTAAGAATAAATTCCGAGATGCACCACAAGATATTTCTAGCTATTGCTGTGACCAGGCCAATAACCGCAGGTAAGTGACAGCCACATTGCTTCTGTGATGTGTAAATACTAAATAGTATTATGCAAGAGGTTTCCAAATACAAGCATGACAGGTTTCCTCTCGTGAATGAGATCCAAAATCCACGCCTAATATCCCAGATGAAGTAGCCAGAACAAAATGGACTAAATGACAATGCATCTCGGTGTCTTGGGCAGTCAAAAAAATGAATAGCTTTGTCAAAACTCCAGCCATTTAAGATGTCTTTTGTTCATCTTACCTTTCTGTTTATGTACTGAAGCACCTTATGATTAGTCAACAATACAAATTATAGCAGCAAATAGTGCCAAATAGTGCCTCCAATTCTTCAAAGCTTGAACAGTTGCATAGAACTCCTGGGAAAGAACCAGGTGACTCACTATTACTCTTCAGAGATCCCACCTGTAAACAATAGGTTACCTCAGGCAAATCCCTTCAAAACAGCATTCAAATCAAGGTAAGGAAATCTCTCCAAAACTTATTGAACCATGCTCAGAACGCATTTAGATTTATAAACTTGCATCTTACTCTATTTAACCATGAGCCTAAACAAGCCGGTCCAATAACTAAGTTTGGTGATGTGAACTATTAACAAAATCCAAGCAGTTTCAAGGATCCAATATTTGGTGGTTCTGTGCTACCAACTTACTTTCATCGTGTAGGCTCCAGCTCGTCCTTAAAATCAGAGTTTGTAGGGCGGTACCTGGAGTCAACCAACTAGGGGCACCTATTCTATTATATCTCCTGGGCAATTATTCCATCTATCCATTGACAAATTACAATGAAAATTGAAATGGAGATATGCAATCATCATATGAGGCTTGCTTATTACGCTTGCTGGTGGTGTTGGGGGTCAGTTCCCGGGCTTAGGCTTGGCTCTTTCCTGCTCATGCTTGCTGGCGGGGAGGAGCGTAGCAAATCAAATAAGAGCTATTAGTTACAATCACCAACCAAATTGAATCAAGCAAAATATATAAAATAATAGCATCATATAAAAGAGAGATGCCAAATATCCTTCTGCAATATATAGGTACTTCGCCTTTGGTGCCTACACTTGGAATAGCATATTCACTTGATATTCCTTATTCAACTAGAACCAGTACTATATATATATCCTCCTTGCTTCTATGTTGGGTCTACTGGGGTTAGGTATGGATCTACTTCTCATAGAACTGGATAAGGAACAGCTGCGATTATTCGCTAAGGAGGTACCCCTTACCTAACAGCCTAGATAATTTACAACGATCTGGCCCCCTGTTGCTGGTCCAATGACGGGCATTAGAGCTACCCCTAATGACTCTGTTCCACCAGCCCATACCTTTTGCTGCAAGAGTAAATTCTGCAATGCACTGCAAGACATTTCTAGCCATTCCTGTAACTTTATCTGACCAGGCCAACAAGTGCAAGGAAGTGAAAAACACATTGCTTCTAAGTGGGATGTGATGTGCAAAAGTGTTTTTTAGATCTTATGCAGGAGCTTTTCTAGTACAAGCATGACACATTTCCTCTCATGAATGAGATCCGAAATCCACACCTAATATCTCAGATGAAGTAGCAAGAACAAAAAGACGAAATGGCAAGTGCTCTAATATCCCAGATGAAGTAGACGAAGCAGAATTGAGTAAAGGGCAAGATGTGCTGCAAGAAGCTTTCCGAACCTTTCACTTGATTTCAAGCCTCATATGGAGCTCATAAGCAATTAGGAGATCAATCCAGATAAGCTGAAAAGCACTAAACACTTCTCTTATATGCAAAACTTGCAAGAAATCAACCAAGTAGAATAAATATTTCACCATGAGATATTTTTCCAACCCTCTTCCATTGTTTTCAAGCCATTTCTGATTGAACCTGAGAATGCAAGTCATATGTTACATATTTAAATAACAAGCATACGTCACGCTTTGAGAACCACTGCTACAATACCAATAATATGCTACCAAAAACTTTTTTGAGGGATCTAATTTTCCAATCAGGATGCATGCCTTGAAAATAAAACAGGCAACCACGCTGGACCAACAAGCAAGGATGCAATTAAAACAAACCTGTAGCTAATATTATTTGTCTTAGCTTTTTGTCCTGTTTTCAGTGCTGATCTGGGAGTTGCTTCCACACTCCCACACTGTGTTTACAAGATGTGTATTTTAATCCCATTAACCTACTTTTGAGGTAATTTGCTGGACATTAATAAAATTATCTTGTCTTACATTATTTATTCATGAAATCATATTCTAGAAACCCACAGTAACAATAAAGGCCATCAAACTCACATATCAACTTCAAACTTTTACAAGGACTGGTAAAACTGATCATGCATATCCAGAGCCAAAAGTTGATAACTAGCACAGTCCCATCTAATCCCTGGTCTAATGTCAATTTTGAGGTTGCATGTCTTGAGTTCCGAGATTATATGCATCTGTATTTGTGCAAGCCCGAGATAAGCACCTCGAGATTGCCAGATTCAGATGGGCCTATAATAGTGTCCATATTTAATGCACCCAATGCACCAGCTGGATTTTAAACGCACCGTTCCAGGGCCACGCAGTGGATAATCCTAGCTTCTCTTGGTGCAACAAATATACCACCGATCTTAAATTCAACCATTTCATATGCCACGAATACACTCATCAACGCTTACGAAGACCATAGTATTGCCAAACACCCGATCTGTGATCCGAAAGAAAAACAATACCCCGAGGGTTTCGAACAGCAACCTTCTGTTGGGTCACCTCCCTCAATCTAACCACAATCAGCCATGATTTTAATTTTAAAAGGAAACAAAAACCAGATAAAATTATCCACCGCCATTCAAAACCAAATGCAGGGCGAGCAGACCATCAGATGATACAAAGCTTAAAAAATAAATCACAAAATAGGGCAACTTACCATGTTTCGATGGTCGGGGAAAACCTCAGGCTCCGGTCGCCGTTTGGCGGCCGCGGGGGCCTTGACTCTCTTCCCTCTGGGCGAGGCCTTCGTAGATCCTGCCTTGGGGAAGCCCTTGGGCGACCCATTGGACTCTCTTCTGCCCTTTCTGCCCTTTGGATTCCTCATAGTTTTCAGACGAAGACGAATATGAAAGAAAAAAACGGCTGAGATTTGAGAAGAGAATGAATAATGATAGCGGATAAGAGAATACTGATTTGAAATATTGGAGGCAGAGGAAGAGCAAGAAATTGTTGGGTGTGAGGGAAAGGGCCTCCTCCTCTTGCGTAGAGGCAACGCGCTCGTTTGAAGGAAAGTTGAGTAATTTAAATTACCATGTACAACCGAGCATTTTCAAAAATATAAATATAATTGGAGACCGTCTGCAGGGTTGTCACATGGCCTGTGTTGCAAATCTAGCCGTTGAGAGAGTGGGTAGGGTTTGTGATGATCTCAAATTTGAAAAAAATAAAAATAACAGTGAATCTCCTTTTATAATTGATTTGATTTAAGCTGTGAGAATAAATATTGGGAGAGCGACAAGCCTTACAATCTTGGCACGGGGTGGGATGTTAATATTGGGAAAAGAATAAATATCGTGAGATGGGGGTAAATCATAGAAGGATAAATATCGCGAGGCATGGTGTTATATAAAATTAATTTATGTGATGATAGTAGTGTACAAGTGTTGTATCGTTTATTATTATAATTATTTATGTTAAATTTATTAAATATTAAGAAAGTTTAAGAAAATATAAATTTCACGTTATTTTATTTTATTATTTTAAATTTGTTTACAAGTTTATAAAAAATATATATTTCATGTTATTTTATTTATTATTTTGAATTTTTTTTTTACAAGTAAGGAGGAGTTTAATGAGGAGGGGGAGCAATATGGAGGAAGAGTGGCCGATTATTTGGAAAAGAAATAAAAGGCCTTCTAAATTCTATGTGGTTCTCTTTTTATGGATTGCTTCATTAGAGAGTATGAAATCTTGAGACTTTGAAGAGAACAAGAATATTTTTGGAATATGGTTGTGGTTGTTTTTTCTCTTCAATTGATTCAAAAATTTCTTTTGCATCTGTTGGTTGATCTGCATCCTTTCCTTCATCTTCACTTTCAAAAAAAAAAAAAAACTTCAATATAGTGTGATTTCCCCTTAGCACATTTATGGCCCAGGACCCATGGCTCCTGGAATGAAAAACAAACATTCATTCTCCTCAATTCATCTCGATCTTTAGAGAAGCTATCCCTCTTGAAATTTTCAGTGGGATCCTTTTGGAAAGGTCTCTTATCCTTGAATCTTGAGGGAAAATTACTCTTTGGTGGAAATCTGGTTTTTGGGATAGCAGCTTGAAGATCCCAAGTCTTGTCCATGACATCTTACAGTGTAGAAGTTTGATGAGCTTTAACCAGACCTTCACGTGGCTCTACTAGTCCTTATGTAAACAAAAGAACTAAGCAATATTCAGGCACATCATTAACCATGACAGCCACCTTTTGAAATTTTGAAATGTAAGTCTCTGGATTTCCTAGCTTATTTAATTAAGATCCATGAATGACATATCAGGATCTCTTCTATCAAATCTGTTCACCAATATTTTGGTGAACTATTCATAGGTGGTCAGTGTATCATATACCAAGGCTTTTAACCCATGAAACCACCAATCACTTGCATCTCCTTCCAAGTGCAGGGTGGCCATCCTAATGGCATCTCTCTCCACCATAGGATTCAGCTGAAAATAAGTATCTAGTTTTTGCACCCATGAGTTAGCAATGCATTTTGCAGATCCATCAAAATAAGGAAGGGAGTTTTTTCCTATGGTTCTATGCAATTCAAAGTTTTGAGTAGGTATTATGTTACCTCTTTTGTATTTGACCCTCTCGTGATAATCACAGTAATATCTAAAGGTCAAATGTATTTTGAACTCTTCACTGAAATCCATGTATTCTATGAGCCAAACCTCTATTGGTATGACTCCTTCAAATGGAACTTCAGCTTCCTCCACCCTATGCTCCATAAACTTTGGCATATTAGACCTTGGAAACTCTTTGAATTAAAGATGTCTATTATGGGTTCCAGTATTAGAGAAGATAGGCTCCTTGAATACCTTCTTCTCCTCTTGGTGGGAACCACTACTACTAACTTCTCCTTCTTTTTTGTCTACCAACCTAGAGAGAATGTCCCCAGTTTTTGTTTGTGCTTGGGTGAATTTCTCCATAACTTTCAGCATGTTCAATACAAAAAAATAATCCTTTTATTCTCTACTTGTGCCTCTTTCATCCATGTTTCCTTCTACTCCTCAAATGTTCTCTTGAATGGAACTGACCTCCTCCTCTTCTACAATAATGGAAAGATCTTCGGGATTTTTGTTTCTTGGATGGGGATCCCTTTTGGTACTCATCAATTTTAGTTAAGAACAGGTTTAGAGGACTATGCTCCAATTCCACTGTAATGAACCTAAGATAGAAATCAGGCTCACTAACTTTGTGCAATAGAACTTTCAGACAACTAGTTGACAAGTGGGAAAATTAGCAAGTTGAGGAGGGAATGAACTGGGATTTATAGGTGAGATCAAAAGGAAAGGAAGGATACTTAATGTTCATATTCCTAAGCACCTATATGTTGGGCCCTTTTAGGTTTCAAACATCAATAAGGTTGAAGTCTACTACCAGGCTTCTCGGAGTCCCAACTGGTGCAAACTAAAATATTTACAAGCAGTTTCAAAGAAACCAATGACTAAGATGAACTTAGCAAGCTTATAGAACTCTTTTTAGTATTTTTACATCAAGTTTATAACAGATCTGAATAGTAAAAAATAATCCTAAGGGTTGTAATAGAAAAAATAGTCACTAAGACTATGCAACAAGCTAAACTTCTGGGATTTCCAAACACATGAAATGGGTCACTAATATTCATTTTCAGACATGTGATATCAGTATTATCAATTTATTTAATTTTCATAACATAAAGGAAATAAAATTGATATTTTTAGACTAACTAATTAACTCAAACTGGAAAACTAGTCCATTATTCATTGAAATCTAGGTAGGGTGTAAAAGTATTAGATTCTGGCAGGCAGATCTTGGGCCAAAAATAGTCTTCACATAAATTGCACAAGAGAAATAAAGAGGAGAATAATTGAAGAACAATATGAGAAATCTTCCATTAATTGATTATTCACATTATGGGTGAATATATAATACAATATCAATGAATGATTCGAATACCTTCTCAGGCAGTTGAATCTACCAACCTAGATAGAGCTAACTAGGAGTGAGATAATCACCATAAATAGCTAACTAGTGCAACCGCAGATCACCAAATCAGTTAATAACCAGTTACAATCAGTTAACTAAAGGGGGTAGGTGAGCAAAGGCGCCCATGTTCCCATGAATCATGCAAACTGGCGCTAGAGACACTGGAAGTGATCTAACTGATGGGGATCGGAGTTTAACTAAGGATAATTAATGACCTGGTGGGGTGAACTGTTGGACACCATTGGTGGCACTCCGAGTGGGTTCCTATAAGATAAGAATTGATCCTTGGAGCTCCAAAATGCATCCAGACATGTCTAGTAAGTGGCAGATGTCCATTAGTCATGTCCCCCAGGCAATTGTAAAGTGATGAGACCTCCTACACTAGGGAAATTAAACAAATAGACTTTATGTGGTCAAAAGGAGACAAAGGGAGGATTAATAATCCTAACTTGGACTACCTAGGCCCTGGTAACTAAGACCAAAGGTCACCCATTACAATCTAAAATGCAAAATTTTTATTTGTCCATGAAAAATTGAGGGAAAAAGGAAAAGTTGCATGGGGAAAATCCTTCCTAAAAAATGGACATGGCACAGAATTTAAATAAATATCTTCACTATGTATTTGTTCTCCACTTGAATAAGTTGGATGTACTGCTTCTTGGTGAAAAACTTTGTAGAGTTGTTGTAGATGCCTTAATCATGTATCAGATTTTCAATGTTGTGTAGCCAAAAAGCATGAGGAGAAGCCCCTTGTAGCTCATCTTCTGGTGATGAAGGAGCATAATATGAGTGGTCTTTGATGTGACAACATAAAATATTAGATCTGAACATAAAATCAGAGATGGAAAAGAGATTTTTGCAATCATCTCTTAACCAAAGAACGTCAATGAAATCAACAGACACAATTTCTAGTGTAGCTGCATAATGGTGAACCCAATCATGAACCTTCTTTCCAAATTGATGTGAAACATTTCTAATTATGTAATAGAGCTTACTAGGCTTTGATATATCATAAATCAAGTCATATGGAGTAGTAAGAAACCAAGGTATAGTGGCTCCAAAATCTGGTCGAGTTACAGTAGGAATACTAGGTTCAACTAGTCTACACTAACAATTAGGCAAATATGGTGAGCACAAGGATCTAAAATTTGAACTAATAAAAGTTATATCAGACCCAAATGTTTGTAACAGCAGCCCACTTATATCCAAAGATACGGAAAACCAACCAATTATACAAATCAAAGACATGATAATAACTTTCGCCAGTAATGTAGTATAGGAAACTATGAAATTGACTAGTTTACCAAGTGAGGAGTTTGGGAGTTGTAGGGTCTTTTGAGTATCAAATGGATGGGATAGAGGCATCATAACATTAATATCAACCGGAAAATCATATTCTAAATCATAGAAAGAAGAATCCGAATGGATTTTAAGGATTCGGATGAAGACAAGTCAAAAACTAGTATTGAGAGGAGATGGCTAGGTATTTTTTCAAGGGGAGGAAAATAGATTTTTGATTCTGATATATCAGAAGGAGTATCAAAATCAAATACATCAGAAACATACTTTATTCTAGAACCAATGCATGAGCATCATTACCTCCGAATTGCATAGTGTTACAGTGCCCCTGGGGATCAACAAAATTTTCCCTTCTTGCAAAGTTTGGCACGTCAATGTTGTTTCTTTCAAGAAACTGAGTCATGATGTCCATTTTATTTTTAAAGCAATAATTTTCATTGTGAGAATATTTTCTGCAATAGGTACACTAAGATCTTCCTTTCTTTGTTTCCCTTCTTCTTGAAATCTGAGCCTTCATCAATAGAGTTAGAACCTTCATCTTTGGATTTTGACTTTGTATTTTTCTCCTTCACTTTAGCTTTCCTTTGGACTTGAGATTCTTGCTTCCAAGAGCAGCAAGTGCATGATCCTTTGAGGTTTTGAGAGTCCCCATTTGGATCAGCTCGTTCTTATCTAATGTGAGAGAATCTATGAATGCATCTAAGGATGGCATCCTCTAATTTCGAACTACTAGCTTAGTAGCATAGAATGTTGACACAAAAACTGAGTATTCTAGAACCAGATTTGATAAAATGGAGAGGATTAACTGATCTTCATCCTTCGTAATTCCACACTACTTGAGAAAAAGCACAAGGGACTTAAACTTGGTGATGAATTCCTCAATGGTTTTGAATTCACTTGGTCTCAATGAGATCAACTCATTCTCTAATTGATGCCCTCTAAGATCATCTTTCTTTCGAAAGAGGGATTCAAGTTTGACCCATGCTTCATTAGGGCTTGTCAATCCATCAAGATGAAAAAGAAGTCCAGGAGAGAGAGAGAGAGAGAGAGAGATCCATAAGCTTCATCCTTCTTGTTACACCACCTTGCTTTCCCAACAAGCGCATTAGGCTCTATTTCTAATGCCATAGTAACTCTATAGAGACCTCTGTTGTGCAATAGTATCTCAACCTTGGATTTACATTCATAATAATTGAATGAAGTTAAGGTTACTATCTTAGATAGATCCATGCTCTGCTGCTAGATTGCTGGTGAGTGAATTGAATACCTACACAAAACTAAAAAAACAATTTTTGTTTAGCCTGACCAAGCTCTGATACCATATTAGATTCTGGTAGGCAAATCTTGGGCCAAAAATAGTCTTCACATAAATTGCACAAGAGAAATAAAGAGGAGAATAATTGAACAACAATATGAGAAATATTCCATTAATTGAGTATTCACATTATGGGTGAATATATAATACAACATCAATGAATAATTCGAATACCTTCTCAGGGAGTTGAATCTACCAACCTGCATTGAATCTAAAGCTAACTAGGAGTGAGAGAAACACCATAAATAGCTAACTAGTGGAACTGCAAATCACCAAATGAGTTAATAACCAGTTACAATCAATTACAATGATTTAACTGAAGGGGATAGGTGAGCAAAGGCGCCCATGTTCCCATGAATCATGCAAACAGGCACTAGAGACACTGGAAGTGATCTAACTAATGGGGATTAGAGTTTAACTGAGGATAATTAATGAACTACTGGGGTGAACTGTTGGACACTGCTAGTGGCACTCTGAGTGGGTTCCTATAAAATATGGATTGATCCCTGGAGCTCCAAAATGCATGCAGATAGGTGCAGTAAGTGGCAAATGTCCATTAGTCATGTCCCCCACGCACTGGTAAAGTGATGAAACCTCCTAATCTAGGGAAATTAAACAAATAGACTTTATGTCCTCAAAAGGAGACAAAGGGAGGATGAATAATCCTAACATAAAGATCCTTATGAAACTTAATCAAACAAGTTCAGAACGTTGTGAAACTTTCAGATATCATTAATTACATCATAATAGATTAGTGAAGGTCCAAATGAATCTCACTAGAAGCTTAGAGACAACCTCTTATAGCATTAAACCTATAGAATGGCTCCCGGAGCTAGGAAACTAGGTGGAATCGAATGCTAAGCCTCCCAAAATTTGGGAATGGCATGAATACAGAATGAACCTAATATTAAATGAAATAATGAATATTAGTACATTAATACATATGAGTGGGGTTGAAATTACCATTACAAATACTCCATAATAGCCATAATAACCAAGAAAGGATAGGAAGAAGAGAGAATAATAGATTTCACTTAAGCGAGATCTTTAATCTCTACTAAATGATCTAGAATTTAGCTGAAGTAGACATCAGAACCTGCAATAAAACTTCTACAATGGATGCATTGACATTAGGAACAAAACATGAAATCCACTGGCTAAGGGGCACACCACCCAAAGCTTCAATTAAGGCACATCACTCAACCACTAAGAGAAAACTATCAAACTCAGAAACACAATGACCAAAATTTGGAAGAGGGGTGAGGTATCCTTCCTATATAGGAAAGTTGGCTTCATTCCCAATCCACCTTGACCAATGCACCCTCATGGATGAATGGAGAAACTTGTTCACTTTCCTGCTTTTGCCCTGACATGGCTTTTCCTCTTTTTTGGAAACATCTATTATGTATTTCATGCAACAAAACCTTAATTCACATCTATAAGTAACACATTCCCACTTTCCCATATGCCATTATAACACACCTACAATCACTAGTGGATGAATTAGGACACTCTTGCTAGAAATTTCAAGCCAACCAAGGTCTAATACCATATTAAAAATAGACATTGTGAGAAAAGTAACACAAACAATCACAAATAAACCATAACGCATAAGATATTTTACTCTAGAAACCACTTACTAAGAAACTAGCACCTAATAAACATCTATTATTACCTTATCGAATCTCACCAAGTCGGTCAAAGAACATGCCCTTAGACGCACATAACAATGGAGTTCACCAAGCCTTTAAATAGGCTTCCTCACATCAAATAACATGGCATTGTAAATGACCAATGGTAAACCCATCATTCACCAAATATATGTTAACCTATTTATTATTTAAACATGTCTGACCAAGTCAATCTTAACTTAACATATTTACCCTCAAATAGATAGAAAAATTGGAGAAGACAAAAATTTGGCACTAAGATTGGAAGTTGGAAAAAAATAGGATTAGATGGTGATTTTGTTGATGCATGGGACCAAGTCAATCTTAACTTAACATATTTACCCTCAAATAGATAGAAAATTTGGAGAAGACAAAAATTTGGCACTAAGATTGGAAGTTGGAAAAAAATAGGACTAGATGGTGATTTTGTTGATGCATGGAATTTTTTCCTAGAAGAGTCATTGAGAATGCATACTAGAGTGAAGGATGGTCATGATGATTCGACGTGGGATAAAAATTAAATTCCATGGGTCTACTTAGCCAAATAAGGTAGGTTATATGGCATTGGTAGAAGCTAATATTCATAGTAAGTCTTGGTGGTTATCCAAACTATGGCAATTAAAGGCCCCCCCAAATTTTGTTTTGTCTTGTCTAGAGGAACAAAAATACATCATGGTTTTTTTTGCAAAAAATAGGTAAACATGACCAGAATATTAATGTGTCGTGCATCAAGGGAATGGATCACATAATCATGTATTTCTTTAATACTCCTTTGAGCACCATATTTGCGGCAATAGGACTAGATGGTTGTGTTTTCAAAATTTGTGGCAAAGTCCAACAATTTATTTATGTGTGGAATCATGGTTTCAAAGGAATAAACTAATTGTTTTTAGAAATGTTCCATTTACCATAGTCCAGGGAATTTGGTTGGCACACAATGCATTAATATTTTAGAATAGTAAAATGCAAACATTTCACGTATTTTGTCAAATATGTGCAATCTATCATTGGTCACTAGAATATGAGCATCATTGGTGGCATTTCTTATTATGATGACAATCATTATATACAATTTAAAGAAAAATGGGGGTGTGGTACAAACAATTTCATGGAATTGATGACCATATAAGGGCTCATGAGTTGGATTTTGATCAAGGAATCACAAAACTACAATTACATTTTCGATAAATGGATGGATAATGAAGACCATATTCATAACTAGGTTATTTGAGAAATTGCACTAGGAAATAAAAACTCCAAGTTATTTGATTTAGTTAAAATTTCCCGTGTGTATAGGGTTTACAAATGATTACTGGGAAAATTCATGTGATAGGATGCTTTAAAGGAAACCTCTTTATTAAATAAAGTTTGACACTTTAAAAACTCTTTTTGTGGATCTATTACTCGTATTATTGATAGGAAGACTATTTTTTAAGATTGTGATGTTTGAATACTTTTGGAAGAATGTAATAGACCTTTTCATCAATTGTAAATGTCTAAGTTTTGTAACAATTTGGAGTTTTTTTTTGGTAAGATAAAGATGATGTGATTTGTTGGAACCTAATCCATTAGGGTTAGGTGGAGATGAAGAGTCATATTAGAATTCCAAGATACATCTTAGGAATACGAACTCAAGAGTCACATAATTGTATTTATATGTACATTCTTAATGAAAGCAATTGTGATTTGATGCCTAACTTGCAATGTCTGTGTATATTTTCCAAACTAGGCATCCTAACAGTGATATCAGATGTATGAAGTTCTGCAGTATTCTCTATCTAGTTAACCTTGCTAGTCCTGCTTTCTCAAAAAATATATGGTGATCTACTAGAACAGTTTGTCTACCCACTACCTCCTCAATTTGACATATTCTTGACGGTTTTGTTGATCCTTAACTATTAGTACTGTCAACTTTCATATCTAAACTAAGGTATTATTCTCTACATTTCTTAGGGTTTTTTTCTACATTCCATGTGGGTGATTCCTCTCAATGTAACTCCTTCATCAATATGTATATTTCCCTAATTATCTCACGCACTCTCCATTCTTGCATGAGCTCTCATCCCTCATTACTGTTAATCTTCATCTAGATTGATAATGGTGGGCACCCACTTATTCCATTGGCTTAAGATATTTTTATAGTTTGGTAGTTTATTACAAAGCCTTAGGGTCTAAGGCTTTTGTGAGAACATCGACAAGGAGGACTTGCTAGACATCTCTAAACATGTTGGAAACCACAAGTCTAAGGTTAATATTACAAAAGGGAGCATAGTACTAGACACTAACATTGACATGATTGATAGGGTGTGGGACTAGGTCTCAAATGAGTTCAACGGGATGCAATCTTTAAGGAATTTTGACCCAAAATGATAAGTTGGAAGAAGCAAGGTCACATTGAGCATGTGCAAAAGGTAAGACCCTTTATTGTCGAGGGAGGAAGGGGTTTCATTTAAGTGTCATGGGTTTGATAAGGATCTGAGTGAGCATTGTAGGGGTTTGGGAGTGTTATCCATTGATGAACTAACTAAAAGCAAAGATGAAACGTTCCAGAGGAAGGACCTGAATGTGGAATATAATTATGTGAAGAAATGGAATTGAAATATTATTAGAAATGGAATTGAGAGATTATTGGGACTAAAAGAGATAGGTTAAATTGGTTATTGGAGAGAATGCTTATATGGAACGTATTGCATGGCAAGAGAACAATTACAGATAGTTTATGGGAAAATAAACAACAAAATGGGTTCTATATATTAAATTGATCACATAGATCTGTGGACAAACACACAACTCACAAGATAGATCACACAATTTACTCAGCAATTGAAGAATGAAACAGTGCAAAAATGGCTTGCAGCTGTGAATGATTTCATTAATTAAAAAGGTAATTAGATAGTAATTATAATGAAGTACAATGGCTTTAATAGCCACATGCAATTCGAATCCACATGAGGAAATTCGAACTGATTAGACTCTACTTGACTGTAGGTAACTAAGACCTTGTCTAAATCACTATCGGAGGACTCAATAGTTAACTGACCTTGTCTGAACCATAACCGGAGTTCATAGGAGTTCTAAAACACAACTCAAGTGTTACATTCAGTGTTGACTAAGGCTAACTGACTGTGGGAGGTGAGAAATGTGCCCCTCTTGAGTGCAACCATGCAAACCTAGCGCTAACTAAATGTAGAGGACTAGAACTGAATGTAACTGACTCCTAACTTAGCTTAACTAGTCACCAAATGAACTGAACTAACCTTGGTTGGTTTCAGCACTCCCAGTGGCTCCTAAATTGTAGGGATTGGTCTAGGAGGCTCCTAAATTGATGCATGCAAGTGCAATCAGTGGCAGTAGGGCTCAATTAGTGTTCCCACACTTTAGTAACTGAAACATGTGCCCCAATTAGGCCAAGTAGACCCAATGGTGCTAGTGACTAAAAATAGACTAGATGGACTCCCAATTTAGACATGACTCCTGATTTAGACATATGACCAAATTGGACAAGGGAGGATTAATAATCCTAACACCCCCCTGAATGCTAACTTGGACAATCTATGGACCTTAGTAACTAAGACCATAGGTCACCCATTACATCAAGTAAAATAAAGTAACTGCTTAATACAAGGAGCTGGGGAAAAAACCACATGGGAAAAAAGTCCCCCCCTCTATCTAAGCAGGTAGAATCAGGTCTCAAGTTTGAAAAACTTGAAAATATGTTGCTGCAATCTTCATCTCTGTGAGGTAGCGAAGCAGCATGCATGGTGTGCTGTGCACAGGTATTCTGGGGCCTTGCATGTAGTTTTCTCCTTCTTCTCAAAAAATGATGATGGAAGGAAGGAGGAATGTAACCCTTGTCTCCTGATGGATGAAGAGGTGTATGATCATATCCATTCTTATGAGTGTAGTAAGACTGATCCCTTGCCATATAGCATCTTACAGGGAGTCTATTACATCTCTTTGAAGGAGGTAAGATTGCATGGCATAGCGCAAGGGTCTTTCCTTTCTGAGTGTCAGGTGAGTTTCCGGTCATCTTCCTAGCTTCCAGTTTGGAAGTAGGGACTGAATCTACATCTGAGTCGCCCTGAATCTCAATCTCATAAACTAATAAAGATGGATCTGCAATACTAATAGAAGCTGTAAAAGAAGTAGATGCAATGATTTTACCTTCCCTTGCAAGTGGTTGCTGAGAGTGCACTGGTTCTGAAGGAGGCATGAAATGTGAGAACTCATATGCTTTCAAAGCATGATTTGCAACACCCTTCGCTATGATGTTCCTAGTAGAGATATATGTGATCTCCACTGAGTCAGGACCAAAAATCACCCGCTTTGGAGATCTAGTATGGGTCACCTGATAGATAAATAATAGGTTTGAAGCTAGGGAGGGAACAAATAGCACATCTTTGAACCTTCCATGTTCAAGTTTGACAGAGCCCTTCCCTTTTGTTTTGACTTTACTGATATTTCCCATCTGAATACTAGGACCATCAAAGGACTGAAAATAAGAGAATGATTCTCTGGATGCAGCCATATGGTTGGAAGCTCCATAATTAATGAGGAAGACATGTGTTGATGTGCAACAAGCCTTCAGTGCATGGCCTTTCCTTTGGTATTCTTCATCTTCTTCTTCAGAGTCATCCTTCCTTGCACTAGCAGGTACATAAATGTTATTTTTCTTCAAAAGAAGAGCCATCTCATCAAGTTTTCTTCTCATACAGGAGATTTCTGAATGAAAGCCCCTTCCACAGTAAGGACAGAGGACCTTGCCTTTGTCATTCTTCTTGATTCTCTTCGAACATGAAGGCTCCTTTGACTGCTCTTTCTTCACAGGATACTCATCTCTTTGCTTCCCTTTATCATTCTCTACCTCATCTCCTCTTGCAACCAAAGCTTGATCTTTGGAAGATCGAATGATCCCCATTTGGATCAATTTATCATTCTAAAAAATGAGAGATTGGATGAAGGCATTAAGAGTGGGAATCTTCCAATTTGGAGTAGTGAGCCTTACTATTTGGAAGGTTGATACAAAGACTTAGTAGTATGCATTGAGCTTTGTGAGAATGGCAAGAATGATCTGATCTTCATCCTTCTCCACTTTGCATTGCTTCAACTGATATATCAGGTTCTTGAACTTTGTGAAGAATTCATTTAGTGATTCGAAGTTGGATGGATTAAGAGTGATCAGATCATTTTCTAGCTGATGGATCCTCATCTCATCCTGCTTATCAAATAGGGAGGCAAGCTTGTCCCAAATCTCCTTGGGAGTCTTCAATCCTTGGATGTGGAATCGAAGATCTCTAGAAATTGAGGAGAACAAGTGTCCATGGGCTTCATCAAACCTGTTCAAGTACTTTTCTTTGTCATGATCTAAAGCTGGCACTACCTTTGTTTCTTCTATGAGTCTACAGAGCTGCTTGGTGCGGAGCATTACCACCATGTCTTCCTTCTACTGGTGATAGTTGAAGGGAGTGAGAGGCTCTACTGGATGAACCATTTTGAATGCAGTAAGAAGGACTGAGCCGCTGTAGCGAATGCAGTGAGAAGAAAGGGCTGCTTGTAGCGAATGCTGTGAGAAGAGCTGATAACCTGTCACACAATCAAACATACAAAGTAAGGTCGATAGTCTGCACTTTTGGAATTTCCTTCACACTCAGCATAGTTGATCAAGCAAGCTTGATCAACAATTTCCTAACTTGGGATATTTGGGTAAATTCTTCGCTTCTGGTGCAGTACTGGAAGGAGCAATTTTGGTAAAAAAAAAATGATCCAGTTGGAGATATGAGGAGGAGAGGTGTCTTGTCCATCGAGGCTTTGATACCATATTAAATTGGGCACCTAGATCTGTGGACAAACACACAAGTCACAAGATAGATCACACAATTTACTCAGCAATTGAAGAATGAAACAGTGCAAAAATGGCTTGCAGTTGTGAATGCTTTCATTAATCAAAAAGGTAATTAGATAGTAATTACAATGAAGTACAATGGCTTTAATAGCCACATGCAATTCAAATCCACATGAGGAAATTCAAATTGATTAGACTCTACTTGTCTGTAGGTAACTAAGACCTTGCCTAAATCACTATCGGAGGACTCAATAGTTAATTGACCTTGTCTAAACCATAACTGACGTTCATCGGAGTTCTAAAACACAACTCAAGTGTTACATTTAGTGTTGACTAAGGCTAACTGACTGTGGTAGGTGAGAAATGCGCCCCTCCTGAGTGCAGCCATGCAAACCTAGCGCTAACTTATCCACTCATTCCTTTAAACTAAAAGTATCCAAATAGATTCAAATCCAATGAACTATGAAAAATATTTCCCATCATCAATTTGTGTGGCCCTTATGATGGCATAAAGGTTTTACAGAATAACTTTAGAGCTCAATCAATGCTTAGACTCAAGTAATAAGGTGATTATAGGAGGGGATCTAAACTTAAAATTGAAGATAAGAGAAGAGTGGGGAAAGAATGTTAGATTGTAGTGTTGTTAACCCTTGAACTTAGAAAGACCATAGGATATACAAAGATTTACGGTGTGAGTAATTGTAGATTATAGTGCAAAATAACCGAACGCAAGAAAATAGAAAAGAGAGATATGTTGTAAAATAAACATTTGTATTATGATAATCAATCAGAAAGCAACATTCATTTTTCTCTTAAGGTTGGGTAACCTTTCACTTGAGTTCGGCTCCAAATGCAATAATACTTTACAAAAGCATCCATAGCCTCCTAGCTCTTTAAATAGGTTTTAAATGACCAAAACCCTAATTACTTGTGGTCCCGTAATTAATGAGTACCAACTGCCTAATGGGACTTAATTAACAAAGAGACCCTTTTAACATTAATTGATTGTCCATTACTAACTAATTGACCTTATTCAAAGGAGATGTTTGCATACATTGCTTGACTAACTCCTATGTAGCCTAAAGTGAGGAGGGATTAGGGTAGGGCCCTAACATTATGCCCTCCCCCTTCAAGATCAATGTTGTACTCATGGTTGAAGGCGAGAAGATTGTTGTAGAATCCTTGTGTAACACCTTGGTTTTGACCCCATTTGCATTAAATGTATATGATGTATATATTGTAATTAATCATGGTGTGGAGCTAAAGGCAAAAGCCCCACCATCGATTTAGCGTTTAATGTTTCGACGATTAAAAATCGTTGCCAATGGTATATCGTGATATCCGACACATTATAATTTTGGCATCATGTAAATATGCATTTTAATTAAAATAAACCCCAACCAGCTATGTCAATGCAACCAGGATGAAAAGGGCATGATTTTCCTAAAAATAGGGAGGGAAATTATTTAACCCTTAGGGCCAATGGGGAAAAGACAAGTTCCAGTTGCTAAACCCATTTAGTTGTCACCCACCCTTTTGACTTACTCACCTTTCCTTGTCTCAACTACCAAATTAAAAGCCTCTGATGTTAGTTGGGAAGTTATTGCTGGGCAATGGGGTGTGGAAGGACTGTCAGTCCTTGCCCACATGCACACTCCACCAGCAGACTCTTTCACCCTCACGTGAGCAGGGGAAGCACCACGACTCCATTCTTCATTGTTTCCTCACGCAGAGAGTTGGGGAAGTCGTTTTCTGGCATTCACGATTTTCCTGTGTATGTGCCATTCATGTTTGGGTTGTTGTGGGTTCTCATTTACAATTGGGGTTCCTGGACATTTTATACTCACATGCAGGCTTGGAATTCACCTCCACGCGGGTTTTTTTTCCTTCCTCGCGCAACTGAGAAATTGATTGCCATTGGTTTCCCCATGATTTTGGTTTACTGTGGGTTCATTTACGTTTTTGGGTTGTTGTGGGTTCTTATTGAGTCATTTTGGCCACAATAGGGCCAAGAACGACTCAAGAATCAAATTCCCTAGTCAGAGCTGCGTATTACCCAAATTGTCACCTCGGTTGTTCTGTGGTGTTTGATTTTCTTCCCCAGTGGTTGGTCTTTGGACTGTGTTGGAGTGGGAATGAAGGCTTGGTATGCTTGATAAACCTGGTGTGTTTGGGAGCCACATAGATAGAGCTAGAGGGCTGGATTTCTTCTCCACAACCCCTTAATAGCACTAGAAGGGAAGTCAGGGCCTGAGGGCTTGTGTAGCAGAGAAGGGACTGATTCCTTGTGTTGGGTGTGTGTGGGTGTCCTAGAAGTCAAGCTCGTTCTGGTGTAGCTGTCCTTAGCTCTTCAATGAGCCCACCAGCTTAGCATTAAGCTTTTCCCAGCTCCCTGATGGCCTGATAAACCCAATTGTGTTGACTTGGTTGATTTGTGTACCTTTGGCTATGTGTGAGCCGGCTTAGTTCCTTATTCCTTGGGGAATCATGCCCAGCTCAGGGGTGGCAGTGTTGCTGAGAGATTAAGGAGCACACTAGCCTATGGTTGGGTGGAACATTGCAGCAACGTAGCTGGTTGCGGTACAAGTTCTTCATAAGATAAGTATTCTTGTGTTCAATCTCTGCAATCATATTTGATGTTTAATGAATTATGATGAACATGTTGAATGCCTAAATGTATGTTTTGATTCTGTTGCATGCTGAATAATTATGCATCTCTGCATGTTTTACTTCAAAGCATTTAATTTTTTTATGTATGTACATGTTCATGGGGCTAGTTGCTCGGATAGCTAATGGTATGGTAGCATCCTCTTCGTCAGTCGGAGGGTCGGGGACATTACACCCTGCTAGATCCCATGTGGCATTTTCTGGTTGCATTTATTTCCATTAGATCAAAGACTTCTTTGATTGTATGCATATGCAAATAATATTTCTTGGTATACAATATTGTTTATAGCTAGAGCCAAATGGTGCCTTTCTCACCAAATTATGTTAACTTGTTCTACACTTTACAATTAGATGCCACCACCCTTTTTAGGTAATACACATGAAATTTCAAGTGAATCTTGGAGTGATCTAGGAGAGCTAGCTTGTAAGGCACCTGCCAGTCCAATGCATTGCATAACCTTGCAAGGTCCATAGAACTTTGGGGCTTATGGTGGAGCTTAATTTTGAGTGATATTTGTTTATAAGGTTGAAATCAAAGAAACAATTGATCCCCTTCTACAAACAAATGCTCTAAGTGGTGTTGATCTGCTTATTGTTTCATTTCATTTTGAGCCATAGCCAAATTGTCCTTGAGTGTTTGGAGAATAGCTTCTCCAATGTGAAGTGTGTTATCCATTGCATGGACCTTGGAAGTGCCTAGTAAATAGGAAACCACACACAAGGGATTTTGACCATATACTGCTTCATTTGGGATCATTTTGGTAGCTCCGTTATAAGTGGTATTATACCACCATTATGCAAGAAGAAGTCATTGTGTCCATTAATGTTTTTTTTAAAGCGAAGCATCACAAATTGCTTTTTTAAGCACTTATTGATTGCTTCATTTTGGACATCTGTTTGTGGGTGATGGACTATGTTGAGTTTCAATTCGGTACCATGAGGTTTAAATGTATCCTGCCAAAAGTCGTTGGTGAAAGGAGGACACTGATTAGAGACAACGAGAGTCATCATGCCATGTAACTTTAAAATATGATCTCCATGAAGACTTGGGCCACTAATGATGATGTAAAAGGGTGTGACAATACACAAAAGTGGGCATATTTTAAAAGACAATTGGCAACCTCCATGTTGATTTATTTCTCACCAGCTATAGGAATCCCCACTGTAAAATACATAGAATATTAGTACATATATGGGTCGAAATTAGAAGTGGTTGCAAGGCCCCTTATGACTTCATCGTTTCTCCTTTGCGTCTTTGGCAAGTGTCATAGGCCTCCACAATGTTTGTTTTCATAACTTCCCAAAATAATGAGCACTTAATCCTCTCACAGGTTTCATGAAATTTCGATTGACCTACTAAGGGAAAAGAATGTAACTCCTCTAAGAATCATTGTTTTAGGGTTTATTAGGTGCCCAAAAAATGTGCTTTTTATATTATAATGTATCTTGGTTCCATGTGTACCATATGTTGAAATTATGGTAGGTTTTGTGATCATATGGAAATAGATCAGATTGTGATATGGTTGTCATTGATGGCAACACATAGTTCCAAGCATATGTTCCAGATAAGTAGAGGACTCAAAAGAATCCATGGCTTGTGCAGAGATCTGATGGTCAGGTGTGAACCTGCAAAAAATCAATGGTCAAGAGTAAATCCACAAAGTTTGAAAGAAAATCTAATGAACAGATCCGGCAGTCGGGTGTGAACCCGCAAAGAAATCAATGGTCAGGAGTAAATTCTCAAAGTTTGAAAGAAAATCTGATGAACAGATCCAACGATTAGCAGTGAACCCGCAAATAAATCAATGGTTTAGAAGAAAAGCGGAAGATGGAATGCAGAAGACAAGAAATCAAAGTATAAAATAATATGGTTTCCGCAACCCAATGTCCACCAGCGGAAGGCAGAAAGAGGAAAGCGTAATGTGGAAGATGATAAATCAAAGTATAAAATAATATGGGTTTTTGCAACCCGGTGTCCGCCAACGAAATGTGGAAGGAGGAAAGTGGAAAGCAGAAGATGAGAAATCAAAGTATAAAATAATATGGGTTTCTACAACCCGGTGTCCGCCAGGAGAATGCCGAAGTCAGAAAGCGGAAGGTGGAAGGAGTTTTGTGGAATATGGGTTTTTGCAACCTAGAGTTTGCCCTGCGGAATGCGGAAGGCAAAAAACAGAACTTGTGGAAGTTGTTTAAACAAATTTGGAAAACCTGGGATTTGTAATCCGCATCTGATCTAAGATTGACGATTGGGAAATGGTGCACAAGAAATCGACGATGCAGAAGGAGTTTGCAGAAAAGGATGTGTGGAAGCATGTGTTTGTTAAGTCCTATTTCATATCAATGATCAGAAGAGAGGCCGCGTGAAATCAACAGCATAGAAGAATCCCTGTGGAACCAGAACAATGGAAACTTAGATTTGTCAAAAAAGGAAAATTGTGAAAGGAGACAGAGTTGTAGAAAAAGACAATAGCAAAAGAAGCCAAAATTGCGAAGATGCATTGCACAACCTCATGATTACACATCGACTGGACTCGATTGTCGTAGAAGTGGGGATTGCATAATGAAAGAGGACTATGAGTTATTTCAAGAATATCCAAAACGGAGACAATGAGGGGAACCAAGATGCATAAGCAAATACAGAAGTAGATCAGAACAGAGTTGTTATGCATTGTTATATATGTTTTTCTCCATATTGTAATGAACATGTTTGAATCTAAGGAACAAGGGTGGTAGGGTGGTGTTAGGAATAACATGTTGCCTTCTATGTACAAGTTGGAGCCTATACAAGTGGAAGTTGGTGCTTCCACTCAATAATAGTTGGAGAATGTTATTTTAGTGGGTGCCAGAAAAACATGAGGGTTGGTGCTCTCCACAAGAAGGAATTTGTAAACAGAGGTTGCAGCCTCATTTGAGTAGGTGCTTAAATAAATATGAATATTTGTCTGTCTCTATCATGTGTGTGTGATTGATGATAATCATTCCTTATGTTATACTTGCTGCATTATCATAACTATAAATCTGTAATTAGTAATAATGTTCTAAATATTGAACATGGTTTAAACTTTAGAAATAACCGATTCTTTCCCCCTCTCAGTTATTTGAATAATTTCATCAATTGGTATCAGAGCACGTTCCTTTTATTTAAAGGTATATCTATAAGCTTAAACATGATAAGTTATGAAGGGACTTCATCCAATAAGCTTCCTCTGTTTGATGGAACAATTTTTTCCTTTTGGAAGGTTAGAATGAGAACTTATATAATGTCCTTAGTTGATGATGTTTAGAATGTAGTAGACACTGGCTATGTAAAGCCAGTTGTGCTAGCCTTCAGAGATGATAAGTTGGAATTTAGTTTCAATGCAAAGGCAATTAACATTATCCTGAGTGGTCTTGCAAAGGTTGAGTTTGTTAAGGTGATGCATCTTGAATCTGCGAAAGTGATGTGGGATAAACATGTAAGTAGTTATGAAGGAAATGAGAAAGTAAAGGATGCCAAACTACAGACATATAGACTAAAATTTGAACAGCTAAAGATGCATGAGGATGAGACTGTAAGTAAATATTTCTCAAGTATAGAAGAAATTGTGAATGCTATGAAGGGTCTTGGTGAAAAGATTGATGAAGCATCCTTAATTCAGAATATTTTGAGATCTTTGCCTAAAAGATTTAATCCCAAAGTTTCTGCAATAAAAGAATTAAGTGATCTTAAAACTTCGCCTATTGATCAACTCTTAGGTACTTTGACAGCCTATGAAATGAAAGTTGGTAAAGATAAATCTACCACTAAAGAAGCATCCTTGAAAACAGATAAGAACAGTGACTTTGAAATGAATGTGACTGAGGCAAAATTTGTAAGGAGATTGAAGAAAGGATCAGGTAAATATAAAGGCAAGATGCCCTTTAAATGTTTTACCTCTGGTAAAATAGGCCATTTTGCATCTAAATGTCCCCACAAGCAAAAGAGGTAGACTTCTGATGATGAAGAAAACTATACATTCAATAAATAGGCTAAATATAAAAGGAAACGTTTGTGTGCAAATGATGTTGATTCTTCAGAAGAGATAGACATCGATTCGTCTTGTGAAGATGAAGTGAATAACTTTGTGTTTATGGCCATAGAAGATTTTGGAAATGAATATACAGGAAGTGACTTGAATGATGAAGAAGCTATGGTTGATATGGAAGGTGAACTAATTAGTGCTCCGGAGGGGATTGAAAGACTCATACTAAAGAAGAGGAAACAAAAACAATTATTGATGCAGTATGAAAAGAATGGTAAAGAACCAAGTGAAGATATTGCCCTGTTAAAATTGGAATTACAAGAGGCAAAGAAAATAGAAGATATTCTAAAACAACAATTAACAGAAGAAAAAAGGAGATGTGAAGCTTTGGAAGAAGAAGTAGTGACAACGAGGAAAGAATTGGAGAAATTTCAAGCTCTGTATCACCAAAATCTGTCAAGTATTAAAGCTTCAGAAGAACTGAACAACATTCTAAGTAAGCAAATGTCCCCATGGTTAAAAACAGGTCTTAGCTATGAAGAAGGGTCGAGCAGCAAACAGTCAGAATGCGAACATATTGTGCAAACAATAGGAAATGAAACAAATACCAAAATCAGAAACTCATCTCAGAATTATCAACCAAGGATTTCTCAGAAACAAAGTTAGCAAAAAGGAAGACAACCAAGATTCAAGTACCATTTTTTTTCCATGGTTATTGTTATTGTTGTTCTAATTTTGGCCACAAAGCTGCAAACTGTGCATTTGATTTTAGAAATATGCAATCAAAGAACAGTCAATTGCTACAACATAGAACAAGACACTTAGCAAGTAAACATGAACTGCATACAAATCAATTCACAACTAAAGGAATAACCCATGATAGATATAACAACTCTTTTGATCTATTGTACAATGAGCCAGAATGTTATGTTTGTCATAATTTTGGACACAAGGTTTCAAACTTTCATCTGAAGGATTACAAAACAGACCCAAGAGTGAATTACTCTGTTGAAAGTGCTAAAGTTTGGAAGAAGAAAGAAAATAACAAATGCGACTTAGTGCTTTTTGTTCAAAGGTAAAAAGGCCCTTGGTATATTGATAATGGCTGTTCCAAACACATGACTGGTGATAAAAGTAAGTTTCTATCTCTAAGTGAAAATAAATCAAGAAATGTAACTTTTGGAAATGATGCTCCAGGGAAAATAAAAGGAAAAGGAATGGTGAAGTTGAGTAATGGCAAAGGGAAAGCCCAAGATGTGTTGTTTGTAGATGGATTAAAACATAATCTTCTTATTGTCCGTCAGGTTTATGACAGAGGATGTGAAGTTGTTTTCACCTCTAAAAATTGCAAGATAAAATTTGTACCCTTGGGACAGTTGGTTGCAAAAGGCATAAGAACAGAAAACAATGTCTATGTCTTGAAATAAGGAAAAGAAGAATGTCATCTAAGCAAGTATGATTAAAGTTGGCTTTGGCATAGGAGACTTGGACATTTAAACTATGATCATATAATCAAGGTTGTGAACAATGGGGCAGTAAAAGATCTTCCAAAAATATCAAATCCATATGACTATTTGTAAACCTTGTCAAATGGGAAAATTGACTCGCACACAGTTTAAATCCAAGAACTTCACATCAACAGACAAACCACTTTAGTTAGTACATATGGATTTGTGTGGACCATCGAGAAAGGAAGGCACAAGGAGAGAAATATATTTTATGTTGGTCATTGATGATTATTATAGACTCGCATGGGTTTCTTTTCTGAAAGAAAAATATAAAGTGTTTGAAAAGTTCAAAATTTTCAAGGCTCTGATTGAGAATCAAACAGGAAAGAGACTAAAGGAAATAAGATCTGATAGCAGAGGAGAGTTCAGTTCAATAGACTTCAAATAATTTTGCGATAAACATGGAAATAAAAGAGAATACATTATTCTAGGGACTCCACAGGAGAATGGAGTAGTTGAGAGACATAATAGGTCAGTACAATAGATGGCAAGATCAATGATGAGTGAAAGAAATATTTCTCAGACTTACTGGGTAGAGACAATTCACACAGCTATCCATATTCTTAACAAAGCTCACTTAAGGCCAAATAATGATAAGACTCCTTATGAACTATGGTTTGGAAGACCTGCTTCTATCAAACACTTTAAATTCTTTGGAAGTAAATGTTATATTAAAAATAATGATGAACATCTTGGTAAATATGATGACAGGGATTATGAAGGTATCTTCTTAGGATATGTTGTAAATAGTAAAGGATACACTTGTGATAATACGAGGCTGCATAAATTGGTTGATTGTATTGACATTAAAATCAATGAAGGAATACTTGCAAAAGATATTCAAATAAGAATTGTTGAGCCAAATACAAAAGATACAATTGAAGATAAGGAATAACAGGTCCAAGAATCAGAAAAAGAAGATTCAGAGTCAGATGATGAAAGTGCAAACACTCGTGCATATTCAAGACATTAGACAAAAACAGTACCACCTTCCATAATCGTTTAGAAGAATCATCCTAAAAAATCAGATAATTGGTGATAAGGATAAAGGAGTTCATACAAGAAGGAAGTTGATTAAAGCTTCAAAACAATATCATATTGTTTTCCTCTCTATGACGGAACCTACAAATTTTGAAGAAGCCAGTGAGGATGAAGATTGGACTAAAGCCATGAATGAAGAGCTTGATCAAATCAAGAAGAATAATACTTGGGAGTTGGTTTCTAGACCTACAGATAAAAGTGTAATAGGCACCAAGTGGGTGTTTAAAAACAAGATGAATGAACAATGGCAAATTGCGAGGAATGAAGCCCTATTGGTCTGTAAGGGATATGCACAAGTTGAGGGATAGGATTTTGATGAAACTTTTGCACCAGTGGCAAGATTGGCAGCTATTAGAATGTTTCTTGCCTATGCCAGCCATAAGAACTTCAAAGTGTATTAGATGGATGTTAAGCCAGCTTTTCTCAATGGAGATATAGAAGAAGAAGTCTATATAGAGCAACTTGAAGTGTTCCAACTGACAGACAATCCTGACAATGCTTGCAAACTGAAGAAGGCTCTATATGGATTGAAACAAGCACCAAGAGCCTGGTATTATAGATTGGATAAATATCTACAGGACAAACGGTTCAAGAAAGATATTGTTGACAGTAATCTATATATCAAATCTGAAGGTGATAATTTATTAGTTGTTTTGGTGTATGTGGATGACATTAATTTTGGATGCACTAATGATACTTATGTTCAGTGGTTTGCTAATGCCATGCAATATGAGTTTGAGGTGTCAATGATAGGAGAATTGTCATTCTTTCTTGGTCTTCGCATTATCCAGAGTTCTGAAGTTTTATTTCTCTCCCAAGAGAAGTATTTGAAGGAGATGTTGAAGAGATTTCAGATGGAATATTCGTCATCTGTTAGTACACCTATGGTTGTTGGTTGTAAACTTAGCAAGGATGATCCCTTACCTGATGTTGACCAAATAACATATCGGTCAATGATAGGAAGTCTCTTATACATCATAGCATCTCGTCCTGATATAATGCAAGCTGTTGGAATGGTAGGAAGATTTTAGTATATTCCCAATCAAAGTCATTTGGTGATGGTTAAGAGGATATTTGAATATTTGAAGGGCACAATGACTTATGGTCTCTAGTATCCTAGAAATCATAATCTTCAGCTAACTGTATTTTTCATATGTTGATTGGGAAAATTGTTTGGATGAAAGAAAGAGCACGAGTGGAGGTGCATTCTTCTTGGGTGATTCTTTAGTTGCATGGTTGAGTAAGAATCAAGGCTCGATATCTTTATCCACTACATAAGCTGAATACATTGCTGCTGCCACCTGTTATACACAAATACTCTGGATGATCCAGACACTAGCAAACTTGGAGGTAAAATATGTTGACCCCATTCCTTTCCATTGTGATAATATTAATGCCATTAGTATGTCCAAAAACCCAGTCCTTCATTCCAAGACAAATCACATACCTATTAAGCATCACTTCTTAAGGGAGAAGGTCACAAACATAGTGGTTCAATTGAATTTTATTCCTTCTACAGAACATATTACCAATATCTTCACTAAACCCTTACCAAAGACACAGTTTGAGTATTTACGCCAAAAGTTGGGTATCATATCTTATTCCAAATAACTTGTCCACTTTGATAGGGTGAGTTGTGCTATAGAGTCTTATTTGACATTGATGTCAAAGGGGGAGAATTTGCTTGTGCTACAGATGATAAACAAATGGTAATTACAAGTACAACATGCATCCAGAATTTGAAGGTTGCCATCAATGCCAAAGGGGGAGATTGTTGAAATTATAGTAGGTTTTACGATCATATGGAAACAAATCAGATTATGACATGGTTGTCATTGATGGCAACACATTGTTCCAAGCATATGTTCCAGGTAAGCAAAGGAATCAGAAGAATCCATGGCTTGTGCAGAGATCTGACAATCAGGCATGAACCTGCAAAGAAATCAATGGTCAGGAGTAAATTCGCAAAGTTTGAAAGAAAATATGATGAACAGATCTAACGGTCAGGAGTGAACCCGCAAAGAAATCAATGGTTTAGAAGAAAAGCGAAAGGAGGAATGCGGAAGAGGAGAAATCAAAGTATAAAATAATATGAGTTTCAGCAACCCGGTTTCTGCCAACAGAATGCGGATGGCAAAAAGCATAATGTGGAATACAATAAATCATAGTATAAAATAATATGGGTTTCCGCAACCTGGTGTCCGCCAGCGGAATGTGGAAGGCAGAAAGAGGAAGGAGGAAAGCGAAAAGCAGAATGTGAAAAACGAGAAATCAAAGTATAAAATAATATGAGTTTTTGCAACACGGTGTCTGCCAGCAAAATGTGGAAGTCGAAAAGTGGAAAGCGGAAGGAGTTTTGTGGAATATGGGTTTTTGCAACCCGGAGTCTGCCCTGCAGAATGTGGAAGGAGGAAGGAAGAAAGCAGAAATTGTGGAAGTTGTTTAAACAAATTTGGAAAACCCAGGATCCGCAATCCGCATCTGATCTAAGATTGATGATCGAGAAATGGTGCACAAGAAATCGATGATGCGGAAGGAGTTTGTTAATTCCTATTTCAGATCAACGATCAGAATAGAGGCCACCCAAAATCAGCAGCATGAAAGAAGTCCTGCGAAAAGAATCTTGCGGAGCCAGAACTGTGGAAACTCTGATTTTCCGAAAAAAGGAAAATTGTGAAAGGATTCAGAGTTGCAGAAAAAACAACAATAGCGGAAGAAACCAAAATTACGAAGATGCATTGCAAAAACTCATGATTACACATCGATTGGACTTCTTGTCTGTCATAAGTCATCAAATGGTTTTGATCAGTTATGAAAATCAACAGTCACGCATACGAACATGTGAAGGATTTAAAGATTGATACGTATAAGAGGATGCATGTGAAGAAGGAAGGTGTGCTCTCTCTGCAGGCAAAGAGCTAGTACATGGATTGTCGTAGAAGTGGGCATTGCATAATGAAAGAGGACTATGAGTTCTTTCAAGAATATCCAGAACATAGACAATGAGGGGAACCAAGGTGCATAAGCAAATACAAAAGTAGACTAGAACAGGGTTGTTATGCATTGTTATATACGTTTTTCTCCATATTGTAATGAACATGTTTAAATTTAAGGAACAAGGGTGGTAGGGTGGTGTTAGGAATAACATGTTGTCTTCTATGTACAAGTTGGAGCCTATACAAGTGGAAGTTGGTGCTTCCACTCAGTAATAGTTGGAGAATGTTATTTTAGTGGGTGCTAGAAAAACATGAGGGTTGGTGCTCTCCACAAGAAGGAATTTGTAAACAGAGGTTCTAACCTCATTTGAGTAGGTGCTTAAATAAAGATGAATATTTGTTTGTCTATATCATGTGTGTGTGATTTATGATCATCATTCCTTCTATTATACTTGTTGCATTATCATAACTGTAAATCTGTAATTAGTAATAATGCTCTAAATATTGAAAATGGTTTAAGCTTTAGAAATAACTGATTCACCCCCCCCTCTCATTTATTTGAATAATTTCATCATGCTATTGGAGGGTTTAGTTCATCTTGAAGCCTTTGGATGAGTTGATGTATGGTGTCATTAACCATCCATTATTGATAAAATTCTTAAAGCTAACTTGAAACTGGTAAGGATATTGTAGATAGGAATCCCTCTTCTTCAAATTGCTCAGACAATGCTTTAAACGCCGCATTTTCTCTACCCTTATTATATATAATTCCATGATCATACCCCCACATTTTAGTAACACACTTATGTTACTTCAAAGATGAAAACCTTTGTTTGAGAATATATTTCAAACTATGATGGTCAATCTCAATTTGGAAGTGCCTCCCTAATAAACAAAGGCACCATGTCTCAACAACGTGAAGGCTGGCCATTGTCTCTTTTTCATATGTAGTTCTAATCACATAAATACTTACTAGTGAAGGCCAAAGGACATCCTTCTTGCACCAATAAAGTTGCAAGACCTTGTCCAAATGTATCACATTTTAAGACAAAAGTCCTAATACCATAAATTTGCACATGGCATCCTCTACTGTTAAGAAATCCTACTTAGCTTCGTCGCTCTAGATAAAGGAATTATTTTCTAGAAAGGACAATAAGGGAGTTGTAAATTTACCATAATTTTTCACAAACTTTACGTAGTAGCCAGTAACTCCTAGGAACCCATGCAAGCTCTTGAGGGTCTTGGGGTGTGGCCAGTATTGCATAGTGACCACTTTCTTGGGTTCACTTGTAGTCCATCCCAAATCACAAAATGACCCAAGTATTCAACCTTAGTAACCCCAAAAGCACATTCAGAGAACTTCATGAATAATTGATGATCCCTTAGAAATTGCAAGGCATGTTCGACATGCTCTAGGTGGCCTTCCCATGTTCTATTGTAGATCAAGATATCATCAAAGACAAGCAACACACAATTGTGGAGGAAAGGTTGGAATATTTGTTCATGAGACTTTGAAAGGTGGATGGAGTACCACAAAGGCCAAAAGGCGTGACTAAAGACTCATAATGATCCACATGGTTGTAGAAAGTTTTCTTAAGAATTTGTGCTTCTTTCATTTTGATTTGGTGGTATTAAGAACAAATATCTAGTATAGTGAAGAACTTGGATCCATGAATCTCATCCAAGAGATTGTCAATGAATATGGGAATAGGAAGTTTATCCTTGATAATGAACTTATTGAGAGCGTGCAAATACAAGGACATGTGCCAAGTGCCTTCCTTTTTCATTACCATAACCATCGATAACGAATTAAGGATTGTACTGGGACGAATTATGCTAGCCTCCAAAAACTCCTAAAATATCTTTTTTAATTCATTATTTTGTGGAGAAGGGTGTTGATAAGGGCATGCATTAGGGGGGTAAATGTCTGGAATTAGTGGAATACCATGGTAATGCTCCCATTGATGTTTAGAGAGAACCAACTACAAATCAAAGTGAATGCCATGTGGAGTTGTGTTCATGATTTGGATGGCATTGAATTGTGCAATAATACTTGAGTGGTCTTTCTTAAATAACTTCTCCATATGGTGGGAGGTAATAGTTTCCAGATAACACGAACTAATCCATTTGAGATTATGTTTGTTCCCTTCCTTAGCAAAGATTATATATAGGTCCTTAAAAATCCATGTTGATTGGTCCCAAAGTCCTTAGCCATTTAATTTTCCCCGAAAACTACATCACACCCACCCATTTCAACAATGAACATGCATGTTTCAAGACGATATTCGCCTATTTGGAGTTTCACATTTCCATGGCAACCCCCACATTTAATCATACCACCATTTGCTATCATGATTTGGAAATTTCATATAGGTAGGAAATAGAAATGGGTTTATTCTAAGACTTGCTTATAAATGAAATTATGGGTACTACCGCTATCAATTAACCCAGTTACTTTGTGATGGCTGATGTAGCCTATTGGCTTCAATGTTCGAGGTATTTAGAAGGCTAACAAGGCATGAAGTAAAATTTGGAGTTCCTCCCCGGGAGCTTGCAAAGTGTTGTCATATTCCATGGGTGGGACAATATCCTCCACTTTTGGTTCTTGAGTGTCTTCAAGTTGATCATGTGGTGATACATTTATTTGGAATAATTTATTTTGTTTGAATTTATGCCATTTGAAATATATTTCATCACAATTATAACAAAGATCGAGGCATTGATGTTCAACCATCACTTTGGGAGACAAATTTTGGATTTTTAAGGGTGGCATGTTAGAGGTGCTCGGAGTAGGAGCCATGGGAGAATTAGTGCGGATAGGAAATGGAGGTCTTTTTTTTGGGTGTTTATCACCATATCCACTTCTCTAGCTCTATCATAAACTTCCAACCATGTTATGGCGCTTTGCATTATGACGCATGCTTGAATTGCCTCTTTAAGGTCACTGATGAAGCATTCCTAAAAAAGAATCAAAGAGCCCACTTATGTGGATTCTCAATTTCTCAGTGGATGTAATATAGTCCATGACTATGTCGCTCTAGCGTAATTTGGTCAACCTTCCTAGGTAGTGGGTGTCACATTCAAAACAATCATGAAAAGTATTCACAAATTGGCTCCAAGGGACATAATGGCAATGATATTTTTGGTACCATTGCCACCATTGCCAACATTATGAGTATAAATATAAGACTCCCACTTTTAACTTTTGGAGATCATCCTGAATGCCATGGAGAGAAAATAGCGTTTCATTTGGATAACCCAACCTAAGTGATCTAAGCCATTAGATTTTCACATGTCGATCTTTGGGAAACGGTGTCATGAATTGTTATTCTCCATTTACCACTACTATGATGGCTGGTGATCCTCTTTTTTGAGATCTAGACCCATGTATTTAGTTGGTTAGCCATATTGATTTGGATTTGATCAACTAAATGCTTTAAGCTCATGAGCATTGATTCAATATCCTCGGTAGCCTTGGGGATGTTCTATGTTTTGTTCCTCCATGTTTGGTCAATTGTGAGTGTGGACCATGGGACCACTTATGATTTAAAAAGTATTAATACTAGCCTATCTGAAAATGACCAGTGGCTAAAGAGGTTTCTTTTAGATACACCATCAACTATTGTATTATCGAGTCCAAAAAAAGGGTTGTTATAGATGTATACCGACATGATCAACACGATGCAAGCATTATTTTGAGATAGGTATCCAACAATGTTGTTGGTGGATCCCATACTTTTCTAAACATTGGTAGGAGTATTATTCCCTACAAAATATTTTTGCACTAACATAATTACCAAATTCCTTCTTGATGCAAAGATGTAGAAATTTGTTGGTTAGTCTAAGAGAACGGATTTTACAAGGTATTGAGGACAAGTGCGTGACAATTATTATAGCTCTCTGATATACATGTAGGGTCTAGTAGTAGTACTCATCCCAATCTCTTAGGGCACTAATTAAGGAGTTGGCTCAATCATGCCCTTAACCGTAATGCCTGACTACCCAAGTATTAGAGAGTAATCTTCCTAAGTGTTGTTACTGGTGGCACTATAGCAACAAGATGGTCAACCAGATTGCCTAAAGCTGATTTCAAGTTTCTTGAGGGACTTTCGATATACCATGGGGTACATGGAAGTGAAATTTCATATATAGGTGTTATCTGATGTTGTACTGCACAAAGGGGTACCAACAGGGGTTGCAAAGGTGTATAAACAAGTGAAACCACCTGTATTTCATGTGTGTAATTTTCCCTGAATGCAATTTTACTCATCGAATAACATATATTTGTGTTATTTAAAGACACTGAAACACATCTCTAGCACAAAATTTAACAACAAAAAAACTCAAAAATTATAGATGTGTGTTGGGTTAGGAAAGTGTCTTGATACCACTTGTAGTGTTTTTAACCATCAAACTTAGAAAACCATAGGATATACAAATATTTATGATGCAAGAAACCATAAATTATACTGTATAATACCCAAACACAAGACATAAAAAAGAGAGAGATGTTGCAAAATAAACCCTTGTTTTATGATAATCAATTAGAAAGCAATGTTCACTTGCCTCTTAAGGTTGGGTGATCTTTCACTTGAGGTGAGCTCCAAATGCAACAATACTTGACAAAAAAATTCATAACCTCCAAGCTCTTTAAATAGGATTTAAATAGCCAAAACCCTAACTACTTGTGATCCCATAATTAAAGAGTATCAACTACTTAGTGGGCCTTAGTTAACATAAATACCCTTTTTACATTAATTAATTGTCCACTACCAACTGATTGGCCTTATTCAAAGGAAATGACCACATAAATTCCTTGACTAACTCCTATGTATCTTAAAGCAAGGGTTATGGTAGGACCCTAACATAGTTCGAACACTCCAGCATATTATTTTTCACAAATAATTGAATATGTAAGACTTTTTAATATAGGATTCGTTAAATTGGTTCCAACATAGAAGGATTTAAGAAACAGAAAGGATGGAGTTTCTAAAAGGATAAAAAATTCTTTGCAATATAAAATCTCCTTAAGGAGGGGGGAGAATGAAAACTTGGGTAGGATCAAGGGATATTCATATCACCTTCTATATTGCTACAATTATAAGAAGAAGACTCTAAACCTCTAGGGTACTTCAAAATTCAACCACATTTAGTTAGAATATGAAAGCTTTGACAATCTAAACTTTCATAACTATAAGAGACATGAGCTTAAATTGAAAACAACAATGCACTAGTTTGCATCAATTTTTAAAAAAGTAAAAGGAATTGTAACAAAATTAGTAAAGGAAAAAACTATAAATGCTCAAAAGAATCTTACAAAAATTGAAGATTAAATCTAAAGGATCTTACAAAAATTGAAGATCAAATCAAATTGTTATTGGATAATAAGAAAGCAAATATCTTTATAGAAGAGTAGATAAACGAACTAAAAGCACTAGAAGGGATAAAGGGGGAATTCTTGGAGCAAGAGGAGATAAAGGGTAAAGTTGTTTGGTTCAGAGAGGGAGATGAAGATAATAAAAAAAATCAAATTTATGCAAAAAATAGGAAGAATATCAATACAATAAGGGGTTAAAATACAAGGAGGGAGTAAAAGTAAAAAGTAAGAAAGTTTCATGAAATAACAAAAGTAGGTGTGAAACATTTTAGAAGTTTATTTTGAGAACCCCAAAGGGAAAAGATAACTAAAATTTTAAGTTTTTTTTTTAAAGATGGTAGAAGACCAAGAGAATGAGGATCTTAAAGAAGAAGTGGTAAGGGGAGGTAAAGTATGTAATTTTATCATTTAAAAAGATAAAGAATCAGGATAATGGAAGTAATATCTAAGGTTTCATGACTTTATAAAGGAAGAGTTAATTGGATAAAATAGAGGAATTTAAAGTTTTGTCAATAGAGCCTATATTGGGTGGTTGAGAGCATTAGTTGTGATATTCCCCACTCATGTTTAAATCTAACTCATGACATGTTATGATGGACATTTTGGATACCTTGATTCTTTGTGTTTAGAAGGTGTTTATTATTTTCGTGGATGTAGCCCATGACTTTGGTGAACCACAATTTAAAAAAATAAAAGAGGAACCTAGAGTTTTAGGGAAAGCATTTTGTGCTCTGAATTCAACCTTTATAGCATCAACTCCAAAGAAGAATTATTCAAATTCTTTTAATGTCTATAGGACAATCTCTTTGTGTATCGTACAAAATCCTTGCAAAGGTTTTGGCTAAAAAACTAAAAGGAATTGTATATGGCTTTATTTTGGAAGAACAATTTGGGTTTCTTCATAATAGGTAAATTCATGATGAAGTTGAAATAACACAAGAAGGCATGCACACAATAAAGGTAAAATAAATTCTTGCCATGGCGATGAAACTATATTTGGTCAAGGTTTAAGATTATTAAGGTTAGTTGGTTATAACTTAAATTAGCGATGATACAAATTGGGATGAAAATTCAAGTTGTAAATTAAGTAATGGGTGTGTAACCATTTGGAGTGTTAATAAATGGTTCAACTTATAAGTTTTTATTCCCTTTAAGGGGACTTAGATATGGGTGTCCGTTGTCACTTTTTTTTTCTTTTTTTAACTAGTTGCAAAAGACCTAAGTTGTATGGTTTCAATAACAAAATGGAGGGGCATTTTAAAAAGCATTAAAATAAGGGAATGTGACTCCTTCACTTATTATTTGTAGACAATGTCATTTTGTTTGGAAGAGTTTTTTCCATACAAGCAAAAAGATATAAAGTAATCCTTGATCTATATTGCAAAACAATAAAAACAAAGGGATGGAAGTTAATACTCATAAGTTCCCAATGTTGTTTGATTGTTTAGAAGAAAGTTTGAAAATATAATGCTATGAGAAATTGTCATTTACCAATAATATATTTAATAATGGATTGAAGTATTAAGGTTTCTTCCTAAAACCTAATGCTTATAGAGTAAGCATTGAAACTAGCTACATATGAAAGAGTTGAAGGGATAGTGACAATTAATGCTATATGTGGTCATTTAGACGAAGTAGATTGATCTTAATGAAGTTCGTGTTAAAAGGGATATGTGTGTATTACAATTCATTACCTTACAAGATAATAAAAATTAAACATTTTAGCTTTTCCTGGATAGAGAAAAGGAAAAAGGAAGAGATTCATTTGGTAAAGTGGAAAATACATGCAAAACTTAAAGAGGAGGACGTGGTTTAAAGAATATACATATGTTTGGACAAGCCCTTGCAACAATAAGTTTATGGAGAATGAAGAAGAAAGAAGGCTTATGGGGAAAGTGGGACATAAACGTATATAACTCCTCAATGAGTGGAGAATTGGATCATTAGCAAAGTAAAGAAGTTTACATAGGGTCGATCATTGGGAAGGTCTTAGTTACTTATTTTCCTCTATTATGGATAGTGTGATTCTGGGAGGTAGGGATGGGATATAAAGTTAGGATTGGAGAACCCATGGATGGTGTGTGTGTTTGTGAAACTTTAAGCATAATTTCTTTATTATTGGTATTATTCAATAAATTTTTGACCTAGGATAACTGAAAGAAGAGAGCATGGCAGTGTTTTGGATGGTATATTCCATGGAAAAATAGGATGAATCCATAGATCATTTGCTACTACGTTGTCCTTATACTAATGGAATATAGGGAGAGGATCGAAACTAATAGATGGAAATGATAAGTAGGAAGAGAATTTTTTCTTGGAATGCTTTAGAGGTTGGCATAAGTATAAAATACAAGTAACAACAAGTCTTTGTCTTCTGTCATGGCATGGGTAATATGACTAGCAAGAAATGGAATGATGTTTCAAAGCAAGGGAATCTTGCCAATAAAAATCAGTCATCAATTCATATATATATATATATATATATATATATATATATGGAAACTAATAAAAAAGGAGGACTGGAAAATTTAAAGAGTCTTGATATTGATAAATCAAAGGCATGGGGTTCATTTGATGGAGCTTGACAATGTATCTAGGTGCACGTGAAGCACAAGGCATTATAATAATTAGGGACATGCGTGTTATTTCTTTCAAGGTTGCACTTGGGGAAGGAACTAATAATATATAAAAATTGTGTGCTCTATAGTTGATGTAAAAAATTGGTATCAAAAGAGGTATAAACTGTCTTCAAATATTGAGTGACTCCAATCTCATTCTTCAATGGGAAAATGGAAATTGCAAGCTAAAAATTTATTATTAGCCCTTATTATGTACATATTCATAGAGGTAAAGGCTCAATTTAATTTTCTCCCATTCCAACATGTATATAGAGAACTTAACATGAAAGCATATATGTTATCTAAAGAAGCTTTAAGATTGCAAGAGGGGGTGATGAAAATTGATGAAGAAATGGAAGGGCATGCTCTTCTAATTATAACTCTCCCCATTTAATCCTAAAAACATATCTTAAATAGCAAGTTGTGGCGAAAGTTGTTTGTTTAACTCCAGATTTCCAATATTTGCTTTATGTGGTTGTTGTGCTTGGATTTAATCATGGATATAAAATGCAAATAGCGAATATAATGTATAGGAGTAGTGAGACCTGTAGTTTTAATGATGAAATCGCGTTTTGATTTTTTCTTTGAGTGTTAGACAAACACAACACTATTTGTATTTCCTTTCTACTTGAAGTATCAATATATGTTTTCTTTGAGAATTTAAAAAATAATAAATATTGAGAAGGATAAAGAAATTTGAAATATAAATTTTCGGTGTTTAAAAGATTGAGTTATGATGAACCTATGCTTATTTATTTTGTTATGATTTATTTAAAAAATTATGGTAAACAATTGAGTTTTCTTGTTAATGTTAGTGGGTTAGTTCATTCTTTGAACAAATTGTTTCAAGGTTGAATTCGTTGTGAGGTTTTTAGAGGCATGACTTTCATTATCGACTGATATTATGGTTGGTGGTTGAGCCACCTTCCATCTAGACATTTTGGGGCAAAGGGAAGGATATCATGAGTTTTCCTTGGAAAATTTATTTGAGTTTTCTTTTTTCTTTTTAAACCATTGATTTTTGTTGTTTATAGTGTCACACATAGACTATTGTCATGCTTCTCATTCACACGAATTGGAGAGTGCACTTGTTTTTCTCCGTACAAATAAGTTTAGGAATTTGCAGTCCACATTTAACATTTAAATTGCCAATTTTTTGGGTGCAAGTAATGCTTTGTAAACCACTTTAAATTTATTTTAATATAATTGTTATGTATGTGAAACAATGCCCTATAAGGGGCTCTACATATGTTGCAAGGTTCTTTTTAAAGCATGGGAGTCAATAATAGGATGAGATTACTTAGGTGAGGCCCAAGTCCAAATCCGGTTGGTTTCCCACTACAACTCAATAGTATATCAAATAGCCTACAAGTCAAATATGCCAATAACTAACATTATAGCCTTCTTACTAACATAACGGTTGACTGGTTGTGAGATGAATATGTATGCTTGTTCAACCTCCCCTCCTCTATGGGAAGTGCTGTGTGAGTGCATGTGTGTGATAACAAACAAGATGCATTGTCATTAGCATCTTAAACCATTTTATACAAATTTTAAATTTATACTTAACATATAAGTCCGATATACCATTTTTTCTATGCCAACGAGGGTAAAGCTCTTTTTCTAGATCTAGGGGAGTTGGTAACTAGCCAAGATTATCTAGATTAGACCCAAGTTCCAATCCGACTAACTACCATTATAAACCCTATCCTAGTGCTAGCAGGTTGCAAGCCAACACCTAGCAAGGACCAAGATGTTCAAAGACACACTAAGGATGGGGTCCCATTCAACCCTTCTAGCCTTATCACAACATGCCAACATCTCATTTGGGATTTGAACTCATGTTGGGAGAGTGAAAACTTACCTCCTCGCCATGCTAATGAGGGTAGCCCTCTTTTTTTAACCATTGGAATCGATAACTTGTTGTGACTACCTAGGCGAGGCTTAGGTGCAAATCATGTGGCTGCCATTATAACCCAAGAGTATATGCAATAGTCTGCAATCCATATATACCAATAACTAGTGCCTTAGCAAGAGTCAAGACATCCTAGAGACACACCCAGTATGGGGGTCCCACTCAGGGGAGGCATTTACCCTTCTAGCCTCATCACATCAGGCCAATGTCTCACTGGGGATTTGAACCTAAGTGGGGGGAGTGTGAAACTTATCTCCTCAGCATTCGTGTTGTTGACCCCTCGACAATGAGGGTAGCCATCTTACTAATATAATAATTAATCGGTTGTGGGGTAATTTTGTTTGCATGCTTAGTGTTCCCCTCCCCTCTTAGTGCGCCGATATATTTTGTTTAAAACCTTAATTAACAATACTCCATAATTCCTCTTTCATGTGTTTTCCTATAAATTAATTGCGCCGAGAGGCGCTCTACAACCCAGTATGGGGGAGATCTTGTAACGTTATGTAACATTATTTTTAATTATAAGACAAAATAAATGTCGGCCAAAAAAACAAGCTAATATGGGGGAGATGTTGTAATCTTCCTACCTAACAAAACAATAAAAAAGTAAAAATTTAATTATCCGTAAAAAAATGTGGGTCATGAAAAAACACAATATGGGGGATATGTTGTAATGTTTCTACCTAACAAAATAATAAAAAATAAAAATTTGAATTATCCTCAAAAAAATGTTGGCCTTGCACATGGTATGTGCATGGTTTTAAAACCATGTGCAAGACCTTCTAAACAACCCATGGTTTTATTGTACATGGTTTAGGAGGGCCGTGCACATGGTTTTAAGACCATGTGCAAGGCCTCCTAAACAACTCATGGTTTTATTCTACATGGTTTAGGAGGGCCTTGCAAATGGTTTTAAGACCATGTGCAAGGCCTCCTAAACAACTCATGGTTTTATTCTACATGGTTTAGGAGGGCCTTGCAAATGGTTTTAAGACCATGTGCAAGGCCTCCTAAACAACCCATGGTTGTAGGAGGGCTTTGCATGTGGTTTTAAAACCATGTATGGGGAAATATTGTAATGTTCGTTCCTAATAAAATAAAAAATAATAAAAAATATTATATGTCGACCATAAATAATATTAAAAATTAATAATAAAAATATTATATGTGGACCTTAAATAAAAAGATGCGTCTTTTGGTTTGAATCAAATCAATGGACACCTAAGAAGAGATTTCATCCCTCTTGGCGCTTGATAGAGCCTAGGATTTGGATCTACGCTGGTTTTAAAATGTTAAATGCACCTATCAATTGTACTTTTTGGAATAATTTGTAACATAAAAACCCTTTAATGGGCTCAAATTATATAGCTCTTAACTCAATTTTATTTATAATAATAATAATAATCTAATTTAAGGTCATAACATAGCTAGGACAAGGGATTCCCTTTGTATTATGATTTGCTTATTTAACCTAGAAATATGTGCATATCCTATCCGTTTTTGAATTCAAACCTATAATTTTTAAAGAAAAAACTTATATTCTTAACCATTAATATACAAATATAAAATTAATATTACAACAACTTATAATTAAATAACTAAAAGATATCATAATATTGTGTAATTAAACATTGGTAACATAAAAATGAAAATATCAAAATCCTCATCATCCAAAAATCAAACCTATATTTTAAAAACTTTTAAAATTAAATTATTTTAAAATGATAAGTATTTTATTATTATCATACTAAGTATATATGTCCACTTGATAATTAATTAATCATTATATTGTTTTCTTTAATATCCCTGTTAATAAAGGAAAGATACCCTATATTAAAACCCTCGAATATTATTATATTACTGTTTGCTGTGCGTTGGACATTGCAAAAGGTTACGAATTCGAATTTAGAATGCTTTGTAAATTTCATATGTACTTATGGCGGTAAAATAAGTTGAACTTTTCGAGAAGGGAATTCAAATCCGAGTACTAAAATAGGTTGAACTTTTCGACGAGGGAATTCAAATTATGGGAACACTCTTACCTACCCTTCCTTCTTTTTCTCTATTAATTTTTAATTTTAAAACTAAAATTTTAAATTTTATAGGTTGAACTTTTGGACGAGGGAATTTACCATAAAAAAACCATCGATTCATTAGGTAAACACCCGGTGTTGTTATCCATAAATCAGTCAGGGACATTAAAACTGTTTTTAGAGACACATCTGGGAGAGTAAAATACCATCGATTCACTAGGTAAACACTCGGTGTTGTTATCCATAAATCGGCTAGGGACATTAAAACTATTTTTAGAGACACATCTGAGAGAGTAAAAAACCATCGATTCACTAGGTAAACACTCGGTTCTGTTATCCATAAATCAACTAGGGAAATTAAAACTGTTTTTAGAGACACATCTGGGAGAGGAAGATTCGGGGCCACTGCTAATGGAATCTAAAAAATATCGGCTTTTGGTTGTTGGTAAGTAATGGGAGAACAAATCTATCTTTTTTTCTCTATTATTATTATTATTTTTTTAATTTTAAATATCATTTTTTTAATTTTATTTTTTAAGATGGTAAACTTTATTATTATTTTTTAACCATGGGAACAACAACCTCTCAAGAGTATATCTAACAGCCTGCAAGCTAGATATACTAATAACTTGTGAATTAGCAGGGGCTGAGACGTCTCAAAGCCCACCATGGTGAGCCTCTATCCCAGGTGTCGGCTACCCTTCAAGCTTTGTCACAACAGGCTAATGAGCAACCCTACCCCCTCGTCGGTTTTGAACGTGCGACCTCTAGGGAGATAACACATGTTCTCAACCATTAGGCCCACTTAGGTGCTCTTAAGATGGTAAAGTTTATTATTATTTAGTTGTTAAATTGATACCTAGGACATTTATCATTTATCATCAACTATTATCCACAAATGTGAGTGGACTTATCACTGTTATTTAAGGAAAACCACGTCACTTGAAAAAACTTATTTATGGTTCTCAAAGGAGCATGCTTCTACTCTACATGTCACCTCTAGAGTTGTTAATCTACTTCATTACATCCAAAGAAGTGGAACTCTTAGTCAAATATAAGTAGTTTTAGGTCTTACTGAATGACCATTTAAATCTTTCTTTCTTTTTTTCAAGGAGAAAAATGAACATTTAAATCTATCTAATCCATTCAAAATATAACAATTTATTTTACTTAATTTTAATAAGAGTTAATCTATTAATTACGTTTTATTGAGTAATAAAAAAATTAAATCGGTTTTTTATTAAAAAAAAATTGCCCTAATCTTACTTTATTTTGAATTAAAAAACAATTCTATACAAATTAACACTTTGTAAATAAGATAAAAATCATGCACCTTATTTAACTAGAAGGTAATCTTTATTTGGCCTAACTAAAAGGACCTACCCTTCATATGAATGAACTTCAGACTTATCTTTACTTGTAGTATAAGGAGCGCACGATATTGTTGAGGGGTCAACAACTCGAACGGTGAGGATGTTAGTTTTACACTCTCCTACTTGGGATTCAAATCCCCAATGAGACATTGGTATGTTGTGACAATGTTAGAAGGGTAGGCATCGCTTATGAGTGGGATGCCTATATTGGGTGTCTCTCAAAAATGTCTTGGTTCTTGCTAAGTCATGAGTTATTAGTATATATAGTTTGCAGGTTGTTGGATATACTCTTGGTTTACAGTGACAACTACCAGATTTGAACCTGAGCTTCCCCAAGGTAATCACAACGAGTTACTGATTCCCATGGTTAAAAAAGGAGTGCACAATATCACGAGTCCCCCAGATCTAACTTGAAAAATAGTGCATGGTATTTAATGTGAGTTTTGTGTTACCATGTGATAGTGATTATAAGTTAGTTATCATTGTTGTAACTACTTGTTCACATTGTGTGGTGTTTGTTGTTTATGGATATAGTTTTATTTAATGAAATTAATTATAAGAGATTAATTGAATTGGTGAACAAAAGATAGAGATACAGTATTATTATTTTTAAATGGTCGATACATTTTTACAAGGACAGCACTGTTAAGAAATTGAATTATCATGACTATGAAATTAAACTAACAGAGATATATCTTAACTCCATATCTATTANAGAGAGATGGAGAGAGAGAGAGAGAGAGAGAGAGAGAGAGAGAGAGAGAGAGAGAGAGATTCTTCAAGTGCTCATGCACATGTTACAACATTACAAAATGTTGTTGTGTTTACTTCATATCAAAAACCGAAAACAAAAGAGAGATTATTATCTCACCACCTATTACATCTTCATCCCATTCCTATATGTTTATCATAACAATCATTTTCCATATGTAAAAACCCCATAAGTATACATGTATGACTCATCATTTTTTTGGGGACAAAAGTACACAAATTTAAAGAGAATACCTAAGCATGATATCCAATGGAAAAAAAATTATAGTGGCATTCTACTCTCAGCAGAAACCCCCTCAAATATCTCTTCCAAAAAGATGCAACCCAGTTCTAATCAAAGACCTTGTTTTGATAGTGTATCAACAAAGGTACAATCAATTCAAACTACATAGAATTATCCTTTGAGAGACAAATGCCAGTAGGTTTATGTTTAGTAATTGACGACCATTTTGCATCCATTTTATCATTAACGAGGAATAATTGAATACCTGTAACCTTTTAAACCCTTTAAGGATGCAATCATCATCAATGAATGAAGAACCATCAATTCTGCATAAATGTTTGTACTCGACCCCAAGTAAGCTTTGAACTGGTAAAAGTGTGAATCATTGAGAAAAAGTAAACCACCAATTGATCAATAATTTTTCTCCTAGCCTTAACAAACCACATAAAAAAAGACCATGGGATAGACTTCTCTATATGAAGAGTCTCCACTCATTGAGGAGTTTTTAAAGGCCTATCCTTCTTTTAATAAATGATACATTGCAAAAGTCTAGGCATTAATTTGAGGAAGGGAATATGCATGTGCTAAAAACTAGAGCATTTTGGGTTAACCAAATGCCCTGTTAGAATATTGAGAAATATGCATAAACATACAACAATACATTCAATTACATGTAAATCAATAACATGGATCAACTAGTCTTGCCTCCTATCCATATAAACACCAAATAATCAAATAGTAAGAGAGAGATAAAAGAAAAAGAGATAGTACACCAAATATGCACGGTAAAACTACAAATGGAGAAATATCCATGGGAGTGTTTGCTCTTCTTTATTCTTCAGAAATCTCCACTCTTACACTTGAGAATCACCCGCATATTCTTATCACAACTTTACAATATTGTTCAAATTTTCCAACATACCTCAAAGGGTCTCCTTCACCTCTATTATATAACTAGAGGTATGTAAGAATTGCATCCCATAATACATGTGGGATGCATTGTTTTCGACCTCCTTATAAAATGAATGGCAATAGGAGAATTTTACTCCATGATGCATGCAAGATAACTCCTTTTACATAAAATAGAGAGAATTAAGCCTTTCTTTGCTATATAAGACATCATAATGTCTTATGACATCACACTAGACATCATTACACTTCCAAAACTAATCATACACATTCCAACACTCCTCCTTAATGATGGCTAGGGAGAAGTAACACACATGGAGAAAGATGATATTGCATTAACATTCCCCCTCGACAATAAATTTATGTATTCCCAACAAAGCTCAAAGATGCACAATCTTCTCTTCTGTCATGGTTTTTGTGAAGATCTATGTTGCTTGTTGTTCCATGGAATAATACACCAATCAAATAGCACCATCCGCACCAAGATCTTGAATGTAATGAGTATCAAGGTCAATATGTTTGATCTTGGAGTGATACATTAGATTATATGCAAGCTAAATTGCACTCTAATTACCACACATTAACTCAATAGGAGACTTATGAACCACTCTAATCTTTGTAAGAACACGACGAATCCACACTGCTTCCTTAGTTTCCACGTACTTTGCTTCACAAGAAGAAAGAGAAAGAGTTCTCAACTTCTTATTGGACCATGAAATCAGACCTAAACTAAGCTAAAAGATGTACCTTGCAAAAGACCTTGTATCTGAATGATCTCATGCCCAACCATAATTTCTATAACCAACAAGTGAAACCGTAGCCCTACTATTATATAAAATGCCACAATGTAATGTCCCATGTAAATATATGAGAATTCCCTTTCGTGCTTTCCAATGGATTTCACGAGGATTTTGCATAAACCTAGAGACCATGCTGACTGCAAAAGAGAGATCAGGCATGCTATGTGTCAAATATATCAAACCGCCCACAAGCTAACGATAAAGAGTAGCATCAACAAGAGGAGTATTACAATTAACAATTAAGTTTTTATATTGGACTGAAATGGCGTTGGTGAAGGCTTATAATCACTCACATGAAATCAAGCAATAAAATATGTAGCATACTTAGGCTGAGAAAGGGATATACCATCAACCATATGTCAAATATGGAGACAGAAAAAATAATGCAATATGCCTAAATCTATCATTTCAAATTGATGCTTAAGATTATTCTTCAATTTTTGTTTAAATGTAAGCTGGTTGCCAGTAAGGATTAGATCATCCACATAAAGTACCATAATGAGGACATCATCATCAAAGTTCTTAACATATAGATTTGGATTAGATTTACATTGTTTGAAACCATTCTACAAGAAATAAGTATCATTTTTTCATACCCAGCTCTAGGTGCATGTTTAAGGCCATATAAATACTTGTTTAATTTGGATACCAAACTTGAAGTTTCAATAGTGATAAAACCAGGTGGTTGTTGCATATAAATTTCTTCACAAAGATCACCATTCAAAAAAGCACTCTTGACATCCATTTGGTGTATTTCTCATTAATAAGATGCAGCAAGAGAAAGTATGGTTCTTATTGTGTTCATTTTAGCAACCGAAGCAAAAATTTCAGTATAATGTATACATTCTTGTTGAGAAAAACCTTTCGCTACTAATTGGGATTTATATTTTTTAATTCGTCTTTCCGTAGTAAACTTTGTTTTGTAGATCCATTTACAACCAACTAAATTCTTGACGAGAAGAAGAGGAACAAGAGTCCAAGTCTTGTTCTTCATTAATGAGTCATACTTTATAGTCATAGATTTTTCTCATTCAGGTTCATCATTAGCCTGATCATATGTGGAGAGATCATTTGTGGCTAAAACTTTGGTCATGAGAGCAAAGTTAGATCTAGTCTGTTGAGTATTGAAAGGAATACCAATCTCAAAACCTATGGATTCAAGAGTTTTTCGAGCACAAACATGAAGAGGACTAGTGGTGGGAACCAGTCTAGTATTTTCAGAAAATTCGGGTGGATCACTTGAAGCCGAAGGTGAACTAGGATCTAGATCATGCATAAAACTAGAGGTAACATATATGGGATCAACTGAAGATGATGGTAAATTCAAGGTAACATGAGGTTCAACAGACTTAGGTGTAGAAGAGACTTCATGGAATTGCACATTTCATTGGATGATGACACCTTGGGTAGATGGATCAAATAACATGTAAGCTTTGGAATCCTCACCATAACCAATGAATATACATTTGTGAGACTTAGGCTCTATTTTTTTTTCATCAGAAATATGGGCTGCAATATTCACATCCAAATATCTTAAAGTTACTATTATCAAGTTTCCTTCCATTCCATTTTTTGGGGAATAACTTGCAAAACTTCTTTAGTAAGGACTCTATTCAAAATATGATTAGCACAACAAAAATATTTAGCCCAAAATATTTTATGTCATTCTTTATAATAAAGCATCCATCTAGTCATTTTAACCTAAGTTATATTTTTCCTTTGAACTACACCGTTTGATTGAGGTGTATAAGGAACCGTCTTTTGATGTTGAATTCCATGTTTAGATAATTATGTATTGAATTATTTTTAGTGAAATCCCCCCCATTATTAGTTCTCAATGCCTTAATACTTTTACCATATTGATTTTCAACCAAGGATTTAAATTCTTGAAATAGATGAAAAGTTTCACTTTTATGTTTCAAAAAATAAACCAAGTTTTTCTACTATAAACATTAATAAAAGTAAGAAAATAGTCAGCATGAGATAGAATGGGTTGCAAGAGGACCACATGTGTAGCTATGAATTAATTGCAATTGTTCTTTAGCACACCAAACTTTACCTTTGTTAAACATTTCCTTATGATGTGTACCAAGCACACAACTTTCACAAACACCTTTAGTGGAAGAAATTATAGGTAAGCATAGTACCATTTTATATAACATTTGCATACAATAATTCGAGTGACCTAATATTTCATTCTGTAATTTACTTTGTTCATCGGTGTGAGCAACATAGGAATAAAATGGTTGATTTTTAGTTGAATTAAAACTAGTAAACTTATATGAACTAGTAGTATGCTCAAGAGGACTGGAAGAGACAACTTTGAAGTTATGTTTGATATCTTTTAAAATATATTTATCTGGTCATGCTTCAAACTTATAAACTTTTTGATAAACACAATAAATAGAAATAAAATTGGTGGGCATTTCTTGAACACGAAAAACATCTTCCAATGTACCATTAGGAACTTTAATATCACCATAACCTACTATTAAAAGTTGTTTACCATCAATAATTGAAACTTTATGTGTTGTGTGCTTATTAGTGTCATGAGATGAAAATAAAGAAGTTGTACCAGTCATATGATTAGGCACATTAGAATCCATTATCCATTCCACATAAGAAGAATATTTACTTGGGTGAACATAATAGGCACAAAGACCTACCTGTTGTTCCATGAAGGATTTCTTCTTGGCTTTAGCTAGTTCATGTCTCTGTTTAAAACAAATATTCTCTGGGTGGTTGGTTTTGCCACAATACTTACAGAGATTAAACACTTTCTTTTTAGGAGCATCATTAAAGACATCATTAGAAGAGTCATGGATTGAACCCTTAGTATGTCGTTTAGGGTTTTTATTAAAACCTTTATTATGATTCTTTTTACTATGTGCCATAAGTGCTTTACCATTAGTTAATTGAATTGAATCAACCAATCTATCTTGATCACATCAAACCTTTACAAAATATTCAAAGGAGGTTGACATGCATAAAACCTTTAAATATTTCAATAGCCTTATTCCTAGTTTGGATGAACAAATCAAAGGCAGAAGGTAAGTTTTGCTCAACAGGAATAATAAGGGCAACATTATTTTTCCTGTAATCTTTAACAAAATTATTTAGCTTTTCATTATAGGTTTTTATTTCAACAATAAATGACTCTATTCTAGCTCATGAATCTCTTTCTTAATATAATAAGTAGAAATAAAATTATATTTATCAAATAAAGAAGCCAAAGTATTCCATAACTCAACTGGGCAATCTTCAGGCTCAATATGTACCTACAAACCATATGAAACATTTTGACCAATGAATCATCTTGCTTTATCATACTAATCTTCCCATATAGCTAAGTCTTTAACATTGGTTGGTTTCGTTTTTTCACCTTTAACTAAGCACTTGAGATTCTTACTTCGGAGGACAGCAATCATCTTTTTCTTCCAAGTAAGATAGTTAGTACCAACTAACTCAGGAATAGAAGCTACATATGAACTCATAATGACAAAGAAGAAACTTAACCCCAATGTAAACAAAATACAATAAACTAATGACTAGAAGGAAATGACGAATAAAGTTGATGTTTCTCACCAATGACAAAACCCTGCAACACATTACCAAGAGATCTGCAAACTGTTAGCAAAAACAATGAAAAAAAGTTTTCAACAAAGTTTTTGCTTCAAAATAGCGCCCACACACTTTCCTGGTGGCAAAGATGTGTGTGTACGCACCTCCTATGAAGAAAACGAGTGTGTGTACGCACCCTTAGTGAGGAAAAAGGTGTGTGAATGTTGGAAATATCCTAAAATTGGAATTTTATGAATGTGGTCACTATCTAGATGGAAATATACAACAAAACACACCTAGAAGCAAAAAAAAAAACATATATTCTGCAAGAAAGATAGATCATTGACAACAAGTTAGTATACAATGGAGTTCAACTCAGATACAAAAAAAGGGAAAACTTGAAAGATTGTAAAAAACAAATGGTGAGGGTTAGGGTTTTGAGAAAAAAATCTCAAGAATGTAGTCAGATCTAAAGAAAAACCTCAATGGTTGTCCATATCTTATGGTAAAGCTACTAGAGGAGTGCCCCACAAAAAAATGAAGAACTTGATGCTTGTAATTTTTTAAACAAAAATTACTAAAGAAGGTAGAGCTTAATAACCAACTCTAATACCATGTTAGAATATTGAGAAATATGCATAAACATATAACAATACATTCACTATCAAGTAAATAAATAGCAGGAATAAACTAGTGTAGCCTCCTATCCATACAAGCACCAAATAATCAAATATTAAGAGAGATACAAGAGAAAAAAGAGATAGTACACTGGATATACTTGGTTAAAACCCAAATAGAGAAACATCCATGAGAAAGTATGATCTTATTTATTCTTTAGAAATATCCATTCTTACACTTGAGCACCACCCACATATGCTTATCACAACTTTACAACATTATTCACAATAATTTTCCAACATATGCCAAACGGTCTCCTTCACCTCTATTATATAGCTAGAGGTATGGAAGAATTAAATCCCATAATACATGTGGGATAAATGACTTTCCACCTCCTTATATAATGAATGGTAACAGGAAAATTTTATTCCATGATGCATGCAAGATAAATCCCTTTACATATGATGGAGAGAATTATGTCTTCCTTTGCTAGATAAGACATCATAATATCTTAAGACATTACACTAGACATAATTTTACTTCAAAAATCAACATTACACATTCCAACATGCTCCACAAAACTAAAATTAGAATGACTTTGAAATATTTTAAGTCTTCTCTCTAAAACTAAATAATAAAGCACCGACTAATACTCTCACCAATACTCTCACCATACCAAATCCATGTCCCATTTAGTTTGAAAGTATGTTTGATGAGATTCCAAACTTGGAAAGTATATGAATAGTGTATATATAGATGAGTGTTTGTTTTTTTAGAGCTTTAATGTAACACACACATATTAGAACCTTGTGCTTGTATTTTCTATAAAAAGTCACATGTAAGGGATGCACTATTCAAAGCCAAACCACGTGTGTATTGTAGACTTTTAAGGACCCTTTATCTTCCAAATTTCATTCCACCACCACTTTGAATCTTGAACCTCCATCATTCTATGGAACAATAGCCCAACTTAGCACCATAATAACCCCTAGATTTGTTCATTGACCACCCCAAAAAATCATTTTCTTCCTTAATACAATTGTATCCTTACTATATATCATCCCCATATTGTGTCGAACATAGAGTAAGATTTTATGGAAACTCAATAGAATCTGCAAACAACCATCCTTTATGCCAAATGTTTGTTGTGCAATGTAAACCTCTCAACCACCTGGTTCGAATGAAAATAATCTTTGTCATGCAAAGCTTGAATCATATATGTAGGAAGTATCACTCCAAATCCATAACACATAATAGCATCAAAACCAATGAGAACCAATATTTCATTCTTGACCCTCCACACAAGATATCTCCCTATAAGAGGGAAGGCTAATACCATAACTTTCCAATGATTTGACATGATTTTGATGTTTTTCCTATCTGCCTTGATCTAGTCTAGAAGTGATTCAAGATCCATATAATTCTTCATAATAATGCTATTCTAAAGCCTTTCCTTATCGATAAGATTCAATAGATTGTTTGGTCGGGTTAATATCTTTCCAAAAATCAAAGTCCATAGTTTATGAGAATTTTTGCGGAGGGGATAGAAAGAAGTTGTATCAACAAGAAGTTTGTCTTTATAGCTTGACTAGAATGTTATTTTTGAAAAAGATATAGAACAACCCAATGTATATTTTCTCTTTAAAGAAACTATAAATATTTTTTCTCTGGATTACACTCACACGCGCGCGCACACACACACACACACACTTTGTATCATGCAACTCACTGTTTATATTGTGGATTTATAGAAAACAATCAGGAATGGTGCCAAACTAAATTTCATCAAATTCCTCTTTTTTCCAGTAATTGATATGATTTAAAGTCTATAATGTAATACATGTGTGTGGAGAAAAAACATAATTTTATTTATAAAAAAAAGAAAGAAAATCACATTCTTTGTATGTTCTAGTCATATGTACGAAAATAATGAAAGTAAAAAGGTTTATATGTGTGTGTGTGTGTGTGTGTGTGTGTGTGAATAATTAATATTATTTGATATATCATTTTTGGGATTATTTATGTGATGTAAACCATTCATTTATGAACCATATCCATGAGTATTAGTCAAATTTAATTAATTTCTCACGATTTTGAATAGTCCACTAAGCACTCATTACATAGGATGATGCCCACTAGGGTGTAAAATTGAGATTAAAACTAGCAGAATGAATCACATAGGATTAATAATAACCTCTGAGACGTGCACATTATATTTGTATTTTGGTACACATTATAGTTATTATTATTAATTATTTTAACAAAAACGGGTATGATTTTTATAAAAAGAATGAAGGTTGGGTTTTAACCAAATCAACCATTATTACAATCAATCTTCAATCTCTTAGAATACCTCTATATCAGCCCCGATCCGATTACCTCCGGTCTATGGAATAGGAGCCCAATGGGCTTCTTCTTCATTTATCCTCAGGGCTCCTTGAGACAGTAAGCAACACTCATTTGTCTTAACATCGGCTTCCTTGTTCAACCCACGCAAAATATGAAACAATAAATGCGAAGAGAAATTGTGCATTACTAATCTCAACCTTTGTAAGATTTTATTGAGCAACGGATCATTGAACATGGAATTTGTGGTTAGAGTCTTTATCAGGATTCTCGTGTTCCCGAAGACTTGAATGTCCTTGATCAGTTTCCCCCGTGCTATCTGACAAGCTTTAAATAAGGCGAGAATTTCTGCATGATTCTTGGTTTTCTGGCAAAGTCCCCAACTGAAACTATCGACTCTTATGCCATCCACGGAGTAAATCACCCAGCTAGCTCCTGCCCTCCCTAAGTGGCCTTTGGAGGCACCGTCAAAGAAGATCGAAGCATTCCCTTGTGACATCCACCAAATCTGGAAATTTGCTTCCTGATCTCTTAGTCACTATCTTGGGGTTATGCTCATCCGGCTCAGGTCCTTTTTTCTATCTCTGAAGGTATAAGTGCCCAGACATCCTTTTTCTTATGGGAGAAACGAATATCCCTTCTTAAAAGATTGGACGCCCACCGTTTCAATGAGGAAGGATTTGGATTTTGTAGCGACCTTAAGCGGTTGTTGAAGATTTTATCATTTCTGGCCAACCAGATGCCCTAACACATATTTGGGGATAGCCACCCAAATTCCACTCCATGCAGACTTGCCTTGAATTGGGTGGGGGTATCTCGATTTCCAAGTGGAAAATAACGCTATCATCGAGATATTCTGTGGAGCTGGGACGTTGAGGGCAAGTAGGGTGATAGACCACACTTCTCAGGCGAAAATATAGCCCACGAACAGATGGTCGCTGGTTTTTTATTCTCTGCAACACATGATGCATCTATGGGGTCCAATTATGCCATGTTTTTCCATATTTTCTCCGGTTAATGACTTTCTGTTCATCAATACCCAAAATAAAAAAATTTACCTTTGGGAGACTGCCATGATCCCAAACTCGCTTCCAAGGTTCTGCTGGGAGGCCCAACACTTGCTTCGTTTGCTATGATGAGAATCCCTACGCTACTGTGTAGGAGCTTGTTTCCCCCCATCGGTGTTTCTCTTGTAGGTGAAAGGGAGCCATATCAGATAGCGCATTAAGGAGCTGAGATTTTTGGTTTTCAATGTGCTCTGGCATATGTGGAAATGCCCAATCGTGCCAGCGATCGTTTTCTTCCCAGCTTGAGATGTCAGCCAGCGTTGAGAACCCACACAATTTTATCCAGTTTTGGATGCCATTGATCCCCTCCACGGTGTCTAATGGTGGCTTCCCCATAATTCTATCCTTCCACAACAGTGTTTCATTGCCTCTGCCAGGAATTCTGAAGAGATCTTTTTGGAAGAAATAGTAACCTCTTTTGCATAATTTCCATGTAACAATACCATTTAGAAAATTGACTTCTTGGAGATTGCGCAGGGGTTCTCCTTTCATGTATTCAATCTCATAATTCTACTAAAAAGGTGTTTATTGTCAGTATGTAATTTCCACAGTATTTTACCTCCAAGTGCCAGATTTGCTAAGCCCGGATCCCAGATCTGTAGTCCTCCTTCAGCCAAAGGTAGCTTAACAATGTCCCACTTTACTAAGTGGATTTTTTTTAATTTCCTTTACCTCCTTGCCATAAGAAGTCTCGGATTAAATTAGAGATATGATCCATTAGCGAGTTTGGAGCTAGAAGAAAGGAAGCTTGGTAAATTGGCAGAGAGGAGAGCACTGCTTTCACCAATGTGAGCTTGTCAACTTTGGTAAGCCATTGGCCACCCTAGGCCCTAATTTTTTATCTTAGCTTGCTCAGCACATCGTCCTACAACGAAGCTCTGTTATACCCCAAGGTAAGGGGAAGCCCAAGATACTTAGTTTTTCCTAGCTGGCATAGCCCGAGAAGCCCAAACATTTTGCAATTAGTTGAATGTCTTTTTGATCTGTGCTCCAACCATACACAACCGTTCTTCCTCTTATTGATGAGAGCTCTGGTTATACTGCAAAAGTCTTGGAGAATTCCATTGGAGGCTTTAGCTATCTTTATGGAATCCCCCCCAGGAGCAGAGGGTCATCAACAAAGAGAGCGTGATTAATAGGCTCTATGCCTTTTACTATCCTTATACCTGGAACTGACCCAACCTTCTTTTCTGTAACTAGCTTTTTGCTCAATGCATCTGCCATCATTATGTACAAAAATGGAGAGAGGGGATAGCCGTTCTTGATTCCCCTCGTCGCCTGGAAATAATTGGTTGGTATACCATTTACCAATGGAGCTATCCACGGTTTTGCAATGCAAGCTTTGATCAAAATGACAAAATTAGAGCTCAAACTGAAAGAGATAATAACTTTGAAAAGGAATGAGTGTTTTACCCGGTCAAATGCATTCGCCATGCCAAGCTTTATTATAATTCCTTGCTCCTTCCGGTGGTAGCTCGAGTGGATGGATTCTTGAACCTGAATCACATTGTCTATGATGTGTCTCCCTTTGACAAAGCCTCCCTAGCTGGGAGAGATGAGTTTCCCGAGATGAGGTTTGATTCTATTTGCAGTAGTTTAGCCAGTATTTTGTAGGATGAGTTGCAAAGGGATATTGGGCTGAATCTTTCAAAGGTGCTCGGATTCACTTCTTTGGGGATCAGAGCAAGAAAGGTGGAGTTAGTGCTGCCACCCAGCTTTTCTTTTTGCTGAAAATATTTTTCCATTCTCAGGAAATCCGATTTAATGATATCCCAGTACTGTCGCTAAAATTGGACTGAGAAGCCATTCGACCCTGGGGCCTCATTAGGTTCCATAGCCCATACTATACTGCAGATTTCTTCCTCTGTAAATTGCTTTGAGAGAGCTGAATTATCATCACTGTTAACAAGGAGAGGAATATGGGAGAGAAATTTTGAGGTGGCATCTGTTGGAGACATTTACCACCATACACACTCATTTTGGTCAATTTGGCCTAGTTAAAACACTATCCTAAGTATTATTGACTTAATTGAAATCAGTGGAGCATTAAATGACATCAAATAGATCACACCCATGCCTACCTTTAGTCAAGGAGGCTAACTTAGCCTTCTCCTACATTCAGGGAGGCTAACTGGAGCACTCCGGGGGTGATTTGAGTGTCATTAATGCACTTTATTGCTAACTGATGGCTACAATTAGTTAAACAGAGCAGTGAAGGAACCTCTCCTTAATCAATTGATTATTTAATGAACTGGAGTCAACAGGAGCGCCTCCAACCACTTCTGATGTTCAATTTCACTTCAGTTAACCTCATCGGGGTTCATTGGAGTCATTGAAGCGCTACCACCTGTTGGTTGGGTTGCCATGACATGTGTCTGACCTACTTTCAGTTAGACTCAGTTATTTATTGCACTTCAACTTTAGCTAGGGTTCAGTTGAGTCAATTAGGGTTTTGATTAGTGGTTAACTTGAGTGTTGATTGTGGCTTACATTCAGTTAAACTAGACTCACTCATTCAATTCGAATGATCTCCTTGAGGATTCAAATTGCTAGTCATTCATGCTTGGAGCATGATCATTGTAATTGATTACTCATTCTTTGTGTGAATATACAATGCGACTACTCATTCTGTAGCCCTTTTACACTATTTTCATGACTATTATTATTAATCTTTGATGAGACTTGTGTTTAGTCCCTAGATTACTGTGACAGATTTAATATGGTATCAGAGCTCACGGCGGGACGAAGCTCAATCTCTCAAAAACAAGCTTTTTGATAGATTTTTGCATGAAAATTGAGCAATAGCTCAAAAATACAGCACTGCACCAGAAGCCAAGTCTTACCACTCAATACCCCAAGTAAAGAACTTGTTGATCAAGCTTGCTTGATTGACTATGCTGGGTGTGATGAAAGCCTAAAATGTGCAAGCTGTCTGAACTTACATTTCCCTTTCTGTTGTGATTTTCAGGTTTTCTATAGGTGAAGCATTTGCTCCAGTAGATCCAGATGGCCTCCTCAGTAGATCTTTTGACTCCATTCAATTTCCACTCGTGGAAAGGAGACATGGAGATTCAGTTGCATTCCAGAGGACTCTATAGAGTCACCATGGACACTGAAGATGAGCCTGGTTCTGCAATAGAAAAGTCAAGATTCTTGAACAAGAAGGATGAAGCATTCAGATCCTTGTGCCTCTCTATTTCCTGGGATCTCCTTTTCCATCTTGCGGGATTGAAGACTCCAAAGGAAATTTGGGACAAATTGGAAACCCTATATGGAAAGTAGGATGATTTGAGAGTTTACCAGCTCAAAAATGAATTGATGTCTCTCCAGCCTTCCAATTTCGAGACCTTCAATGATTTTTTCACAAAGTCTAAGCACACTATCTTACTCTTGAAGCAATGCAAAGTGGAGAAGGCGGATGATCAGCTCATCCTCTCCATACTCTCCAAGCTTGGAGCTGATTATTTAGTTTTTGTCTCTACATTCTGTGTAGGGAAGCTCACAACCCCTGGATGGAAGATGCCTACACTCAATGCCTTCATTGAGTCCCTAACAAGTGAACATGATAAGCTTGTCCAGATGGGGATCATCAGATCCTCTCGTGATCAAGCCCTCCATGTCTCGGGGCCCAAAGTTTTGAAGGGTAAAGGAAAGTAGTAGAAGAATCCAAAAACTAAATTCGAAGCTCCTAAGCCTAAAGTTGAAAACCAGCAGCATGATGAGTCTTCCGGCTCAAGGAAGAACAAAGGAAAAGGGCATCATGGGAAGGAAAAAGTCAAGTGTTCATATTGCGGGAAGGGCTTCCACCCTGAACATGCCTGCATGAAGAAGAAGCTTGATGAAGCTACCTCTCTCCTTGAGAGAAATCACATCGATCTTCCAGAAAGCTTTCAGAGGAGAGATCATCAAGATCGGGAATCACAGCATGAAAAAGGTCATGCCCTCATGGCAAGCACTTCGAAGTCCAAAGCACTCTTGATTGATTCTGGAGCTTCGAACCACATGATGGCTGAAAAAGGCTCCTTTTCATCCTTGGAGATCGGCAAATCCATCCCCATGCACATGGGAGATGACTCCACCATCATTTCAGAAGGACAAGGTACGGTTGATCTTGAGAATGGCTATTTTTCAAATGTTTTGTATGTACCGTCTCTGGCATCAAATATACTTAGTGTCTATCAGATGACACATACAGGAGTGCCTAAGAGAGTATCTTTCAGCCCAAATGATTTTGAGATAACAGAACTTACATCCATGAAACTCATTGCTAAAGGCCTTGCAAACCATCATGCAAGAGTTTATGAGTTCTCTCACTTTGTGGCGGATGCAAAGCCCACCGCTCTGCTAACTCATGGAAATGAAGTTAGTAGGATATGGCATGAAAATTTTGGTCATCTAAATTTCAAATATTTGCAGCAATTACATAAAAACTCCATGGTTGAAGGCCTTCCGGTCATCAAGGCAACCACTGGAATTTGCAAGGGCTGTGTGGTTGGAAAGCACCCTGAGCACAAGTTCGATCGGGGGAAGGCAAACCGAGCTACATGCATTTTGGGGCTGATACATTCTGATATCAGTGGTCCAATTCCTATCACATCCATGAATGGATCAAGGTATCTTCTAACCTTTATTGATGATTTTTCAAGGTACACATGGGTCTTCTTCCTCAAAAAGAAGTCTGAAGTATGTGAAAAATTTTCTGAATTGAAGGCCTTGATCGAAAATGCCTCTGGGCTTAAGATCAAGATCTTGAGATCTGATAATGGTGGGGAGTATGTCAGTAATGAGTTTCTGAACATATGCTCCCAAAGTGGTATTCAGTTCCAACATTCAATTCCCTACACTCCCCAGCAGAACGGAGTAGCGGAAAGGAAGAACCGGTCTCTCAAGGAGATGACCACCTGTATGTTGGAATCTGAGAAGTTGGCTGCAAATTTGTGGGATGAAGCCATGAATGCTGTAGCATACATTTATAATAGGGTACCACACTCATCCGTGAAAGGGAAGACCCCTTTCGAAGCATACTTTGGACACAAGCCGGATGTGTCGAACCTACGGGTGTTTGGGTCCATTGCATGGGCCCAGATTCCACTTGATAAAAGGAGGGCTTTGCAACCGTAAAGCATAGAATGTCTGTTTATTGGTTATCTTGATGAATCAAAAGGTTTCAATCTGCTGGATATCAAAACAAAACAGATCATCATTGAGAGAAGTGTCAAGTTCGATGAGCCTCTTCAGGAGGTGGAACTAGTGAAGGAGAAAACTGCTAAATTTCCTTCCTATTCTACTGAATATTTGGATGATGAAATTGGGGGTGATGACCCTGATTTAGATCCTCTGATTTCTGATATTAGTGTGTAGCAAAAATTAGATGTTGAATCAGAACCTAAAGTACAAAATCATCTTCCCACATGGGCCCAACAGAGACTCTCCTCCGCAGGAGATAACATTGGAAATCTGGATGATCCAAGGAGAACCCGGTCTGATTTCCAAAGAGCAGGTATTGCGCTCTCTTGTCATGATAATTTGCTGTCCAAAACTTGTTATTTGATGATTAGTTCAGACCCAAAATCCTACTACCATGCTCGGAAGGATATGAGATGGCAAGTTGCCATGGATGAAGAGATGAATTCTCTTCAGAAAAAACACTACTTGGCAGCTAGTTTCTCTTCCTCCGTGAAGGAAATTGGTTCAATGCAAGTGGGTGTTTCGGACCAAGGTTGCTGCTGATGGAAGCACCTACAAATATAATTCAAGGCTAGTGGCAAAAGGTTTCTCTCAGGTCCAAGGTGTGGACTACCATGAGACCTTTGCACCGGTTGCAAAAATGGACTCCATTCGCCTAGTTTTGGCAATTTCAGCATCTAAGCACTGGGAAGTGCATCATATGGATGTTAAGTCAGCCTTTCTGCATGGATATCTTTATGAGGAGATATAAATGAAGCATCCTGAGTGCTACATCACTGATCCATCTTTGGTTTGCAAGCTAAATAAGTCACTATACGGGTTAAAACAGGCCCCAAGAGAGTGGTATTCCAAGATGGATGCCTTCCTTCTTTCGCAAAACTTCCAAAGGTGTAGATCAGATCCAAATGTGTATTTACAGCAGTAAAATGGTCATTTGATTAATATTGTTTTATATGTTGATGATTTACTAATCACAGGTAGCATAGTTGCTTCCATCTTAGCCATCAAAACTGCTCTCCACAATGCCTTTGAAATGAGTGATTTGGGGCTCCTAAAACAATTTTTGGGGCTCGAAATTGAGCAAAATTATGATGGGATAATGGTCACTCAGTCCAAATACATATCAGACCTATTAGTCAAGTTTAACTTGGATGAATGTAGGCCTGTGCCATTCCCTTTCCTTTCAGGGATCAACCTTGAAGAAGGAAAAAACACACCTCCCATGGACTGCACTATCTATCGACAACTGATTGGTAGCTTGTTGTACTTGACACATTCTCGGCCTGATATCTGTTATGCCATGAATACTATATCAATATACATGCAACATCCTCATGATCTGCATTGGAAGATAGCCAAGAGGATCCTCCAGTATATTTAGGGAACCAGGACCTACGACATTCACTATGCTACAGACTCCGAGCTAGAGCTAGTTGGATACACAGATTCTGATTGGGCGGGTGATTCTATTGATCGAAAGTCTACTTCCAGATATGTATTCATGTTTGGTGGTGGCCCCATTTTCTGGTCTAGAAAAAAGCAGGCTGCCATAGCATTATCTTCAGCAGAGGCCGAGTATCGAGGAGCGGTGAATGCTTGCATCCAAGCAATTTGGTTGCAAGGCATTCTTTCAGAGTTTGATCTTGGTATTACTTTGTCCATTGTCCTCTTTTGTGACAATCAAAGTGCTATTAAGATATCCACAAATCCAGTTACCAGGCAGAGGACCAAGCATGTAGAGATCCACATGCACTATATTAGGGAACTAGTGCATGACAGGACCATCATTCTGCAATACTGCCTGACTAATGAGAAGATTGTAGACATCTTCACCAAGATATTTTCAGAAAAGAAGTTCACTTACCTCCGTTCACTATTGGTGGTGAGTTCATCAGGGTGATTCAGACTACTCTCAGTGTTCAGCTTGAGGGGGGCTTTTTCCCACTGGGTTTTCCCTCTTTTCCTCACTTAGTTTGTTTTTGAGCATTCTTTCAGTTTCAGCATTTTATAGGGTGACCTATGGCCTTAGTTGCCGGGGCCCTAGCATTTTTATGCATTTATGTTTTCTACTCCTCCTAAGTATAGCTTAAGGGGGGGTGTTGGAGACATTTACCACCATACACACTCATTTTGGTCAATTTGGCCTAGTTAAATATCCTAAGTATTATTGACTTAATTGACATCAGTGGAGCATTAAATGACATCAGCTAGATCACACCCATGCCTACCTTCAGTCAAGGAGGCTAACTTAGCCTTCTCCTACATTCAGGGAGGCTAACTAGAGCACTCCAGTGGTGATCTGAGTGTCATTAATGCACTTTATTGCTAAATGATGGTTACAATCAGTTAAATAGAGCAGTGAGGGTGCCTCTCCTCATTAAATTGATTATTTAATGAATTGGAGTCAACAGGGGCACCTCCAACCACTTCTAATGTTCAGTTTCACTTCAGTTAACCTCATTGGGGTTCATTGGAGTCATTCAAGCACTACCACCTATTGGTTGGGTTGCTATGACATGTGTTTGACCTACTTTCAGTTAGACTCAGTCATCTATTGCACTCCGACTTCAATTAGGGCTCAGTTGAGTCAATTAGGGTTTTGATTAGTGGTTAACTTGAGTGTTGACTGTGTCTTACATTCAGTTAAGCTAGACTCACTCATTCAATTCGAATGACCTCCTTAAGGATTCTAATTGCTAGTCATTCATGCTTGCAACATGATCAATGTAATTGATTACTCATTCTTTGTGTGAATATACAGTGTGGCTACTCATTCTGTAACCCTTTTACACGATTTTCATGACTATTGTTATTAATATTTGATGAGATTTGTGTTTAGTCCCTAGATTACTGTGACAGATTTAATAGCATCCTCATTTCCTTCTCTATTATCTTCCAACAAAATTTGATAATGAGTTTCAGCTTTGAGCTTAATTTGGTCATGACTTTTGTGCAGGATCCCGTCTGATGTGGTGATTTCAAAGATATGGTTTTTGGATAGTCTAGCTCTGCACTGTCTATGAAAGTAGGATGCGTTATGATCTCTTGATTTTATCCATAGACTTCGAGATTTCAACCTCAAGAAATCTTCTTCTTGCCGAAAAGAGAGAAAAGATTTTGCTTGGGCTGCCAGTTCTTTTTCAATATCTGCTTTGGTAATGTCCTTTCTTTCAAGGTCTACTTGGAGATTTTCAAGAATCTGGATAGTCTCCTTTATGTGGCTAGTTGGAGTCTTATTGGGCTTCCTGATCCATTCCTTCAAAGCTGCCTTCGTGACCTTCAATTTCTGCTCCCACACAAAGGAGGGGGACCCTCTCACTGGAGTAGACCAAGTTGAGATTACTTTTTCCTTGAACCCTTCCTTTTCGATCCATAGAGGGATGAATCTGAAGGGTATGGGCCCCAGATTCTCTTCTTCTTCCAGCTGGAGCAGGATGGGTTTGTGGTCTGAAGTCAGTTTTGGGAGAGTTTTGAAGGAGATCACCCTCTTTTCTAGCAGTGAACTTTGAACCAGGAAATGATCCAGACGGGTAGCTATGTGGTCTGTCCCAGCTATGTTGTTTGTCCAAGTAAAAATACCATGTTTTGGATTGATGTCTAGTAGATCCCACTGCTACATGAGATCCTCAACCAACGAGAGAATTTGATCCTTGCCGTTGTTCCCTCCCCTCTTTTCTTTAGGATAAAATATTAGATTTAGATCTCCCACTATTATTATATTCCGAGGGGAGTAGATTTCTATGAAATATGCTAGAGTTAGCCAACAATATTTTTTTTCTATCTGAAGGACAGGGACATACAAATTGAAGAGAGAAAGGGTGAGCTTACTTGTTTTATGACGAAGCTCATTGTAGATCCCGTGCTCGGTTTCAAGGGAGCTTTCAAGAGTAAACTCCTCGTCTTCCCACAAAGTTTCTAGACCTCTAGAGGTGCCTCTAGTGCTGATGGCCTTCCATGCCTTTTTATTCCACTCTATACTACTGATCTCAAGGAGGGATTCCCCTTCAATCTTAGTCTCTTGGAGCATGAGAATCTTGGGGGTTTCAATTTTCAGAAGGTATTTTACTGCTTCGGCTTTCGAAGGGTTCCCCAGTCCTCTACAATTCCAAGAGACCAAACGCACTATTTACTGATATTGGGGTGGGTTGAACCTCCCTTGGGAGGTCTTGTTCTGGTGTTGCTCCCCATTGTCATTTTGATTGTAGCTTGGCTGCCCTGCATTTTTTGCCTCTTTGCTTCTTCCTCACGGGCTTCCCTACGGGATTTCCTCCCATCTTTTTTGGATGGCCTCTCGAAGGACTCATCCTCCGATGACCCTGAGGATTCTGGAGGTTTGTTCCTAGCTACCTCAATGTAGGAAGGTGAGGAGTAGATCCCTTCTGGAGATCCTAGGTGGGGTTCATCTGTCACTTCTTTCTCAGCTGTTGGGGGAGGGGGTTGCTACTCGATCTCCTTCGTTACCATTTTTGTGTTGTCTTCTATTACCCTTAGTGTTTCAAAGGGATTTTCCTCCATTTCTTTCCTTGGCTGATCTTTGTTTCCCTTCTCTTGTTCCTGCCTTACTTCTGGTACATCAGATCCCATCGACGTTTCTTTCCCTTTTTTCCTACTATTTGTCTTTGCCGAGGCAGATTTTCGTGCCTAGATCCATTGATCTTTGTTTTTCTAGCCTCTTCCTCAGCCTTTTTCTTGTATTATCTCGCAAACTATCCATGGCTATGGCAGTACCTGCATTTGAAGGGGATTTGTTCGTAATGCAACTCTTGTATGTGTGACCAATTTGAGATCGTTAAGTTGATTGCTTCTGGTAGCCCTAATTCCATATCAACCTTAACACAGATTCTCATGTAGGAGTACTGATCCTTTCTCTCTACACACTCTATGTATTTACCGAGGGTGTTGCCAATGGTTTCCAAGGTCTTCGGGTTCTAGTAGTGCAATGGTAAGTGGGGAAGGCACACCCACGCCGGGACAGCCGACGACACATCTTGCGTTGGATCAAATTTTGGGGTCCATTTATACAAATATAAACCCTGGGGACCCATAAATTAGGGCCTATTCTGAATATGAGGCTTCTTTGTTCTTCTTCTTTGAACGCGAATACGAAGAAACCCTTGCCTACAGAGTATATTATGATGCCTTGTTTTACTAGCGGTCTCCAATTCCTCTGCACCCATGCATATACTGCCTTGGGAGAGGGCCACAAGCCTATGAACTGTCCAATGAGACCCCGATCTTCTAGATTCAGAGCCTATCTACACATTTCTTCAGGTGGGAGGGCGACCGTAGGGATACTATCCATCTTTTTAACGAATTTTTGTTGTGTCTCATTCAGTTTACGTTTGCCGCAGCTTGTTATGAGTTTCTGGAAGGCCACCAACTCTGGTGGATGAGATGAGGAGCCTTTGGGGCCCTCGTTTAGGACCATGGAGACAGGGAACACACCAATAGGAGGCTACTTGCAGGGCTGGTGCTCTACAGGGATCAATCAACTCGAGGGGGCTCGCGTGAACTCAACAACCAAAAAAAATCAGAGAATAAAATTATAGTTATTATTTTTAGTTTTATATAAAATACGATATTTAGTTAAACAAAATAGAACAATATTGAACTATAAAATGTACATCACTTATCTTAATACATTCAAACAAGATAAATAGTAAGGATGTTGCAAGTCCCTGCCTAGAGGTAATAAATTTACGAGAATGGGAATGTATCGTGCATGGGGTATTGCGAGAGGGTCCTGAATGTTGTGGTGGTGAAAAGTCCATAGGTGTAATCTGTTGCACGGTAGAGAACTGGATGTGTGTGACACATCGCATTTTGCGCTTGGAAAACTTATTACGAGCGTGAATTATTACAACTCGAAAGTATTTTGTGGTCATGATGTGTCGTACATGCACACGATGTGTTGTAATTGGAAACAATTGAACCTGTGACACATCGTTGGCACCAAAGAGTGACACAACATGACCTATAATGGGGAGGAAAGAGTTGCGGGTCATGATACATTGCACCTATGAAAAGTTTGGGAAGAGCGACACAAACACTCCATCGCATAAGCATGAGGCTCTATCGATGTGATGTGTCGCGAGCACAAAGTTTTGTATGATACGACATGTTGCACCTCCGAATTGTTGATGACTATCACATCACATAGTTGTAATACACTTCATTTGCAGACATGGTTATCACGATTGTCACATTGTGCACATGGTGCGATACATGAGCATTTCGTGTCAAAAAACCTTTTTTTCACACGAAATGCTCATGTATTGCACCATGTGCCTGATGTGACAGTCATGATAATCATGTTCGCAAATGAAGTGCCCGTGTGTGCGTGCATGTGTGTGTGTGTGTGTGTGTGTGTGTGTGTGTGTGTGTGTGTGTGTGTGTGTGTGTGTGTGTGCAAGTTGTGACAAAAAAGCAAGAAAATGTTTATACATTTTGTGACCAAGTCCATGGTTCGAACATGTGGCACAAGTGTTGTGATGAAAAGTAAGGTAATTGTGAAACTTGAGGTCAATCTCCATAAAACCTACTTTAAAATTCAACCATAAGATCACAGGTGAGCCACCTTTCTAATTCCTTACTAGCAATTTATTGGATTATAATAGATGAAATAAATTAAAGAGTAGTGGAGCAAGGTGGGTGTTACCCAAAGAATAAATGACCAACTAGGTGGCAAGTAATGGTCACCGTGGAAATTGTCTATTGGTGGCGAAGCAAGATGACCAAATTCCAACTCTTTAAAACACCAGTATGCTAAGAGTCTTTTGTAAGATGAAGGAAAACACTGAACTAGTCTTAAGGGATTCAAACCTAGGAATTGTGTAAAAACCTTCCCCTTCTCATATTCTTAATGTTATACCACATATTTGTTGGCTTACTAAAAATAACAATGTGACGTAGATTGCATTCCTTAACAAGAACCTTGAGATTTTGTCGTGGTTTATCCTTTGACGACCCCATAAGTGCAAGAAATATCCTTTTGACAAGAATTCAAACTTCCTTTTTTTTAAACCCTAATTATTTAAATTTTTCCAATTCCATCTTAACAATGGCAATGTTCAACATACTAAATTGAATAAAAGCATGAGAAAATGCCTTGGAACCCTTCTCAATGCCTGTCCCCTCGACATCCTTTACAAGCCTTGCCAACAATAATTAGAGAATTTTTTATGAGAGGCATTCTTTTGACCTAGGCATGTCATTTTAGTAGGTCATGCACTTTCGATAGTCATAGCTTTCTGACAATGTTTTTCTTTTCTCAAATCAACTACATGCGGAAAATTTATACCTTGAAAAAATCATCCAATTATTTCTCATAGGTTGAAGTAGTAGCCACTTCATCTTTGCATTATTGACCCATATATATTTATAACATATGGGAATATACTATATAGTTTTATGAGAATTACACCATATAAAACCTTAATCATTTCAGCCAAGCAAGAGAATTCAATCCTAGCCGAAACGAGGGAAAGGAGTTCAACTCTTGTTGTAACGATTTGAAAACCCATAACAAAGTAACTACAAAGAGCAATAGACAAATATAATAACAAAGGATAGAGAACAATATTTAGGGGATTGTAGCATACCACAGTGTCTGATAGTGTTGTAAAGATATTTATTATCTATGTATTTTTTGTCTGGTACTTTGTATTGATCAAGAAGCAAATGGAAACATTTGTTTGCTTGTTGGGTTTTCCCACAACAAGTTTCCTAGGGGGAATTTGCGTGGATGGTATTCCAATGTGTGTCTTTGCTACTCTATTTTTTTTATTATGTCACAAAGGTTAAATAATTAATATGCTTTATTATTTTTTATTAAATTAATACAAAATAGAAAAAAAGAATATCATGTCCTTGAGCACAAATAGTAGTAGTAATCGTTTAACATCTATCGCAGTGATCCAAGCATTGAAATTCCGAATTTAGTTTTATTTTTCATGTAAATTATCCCGGGTAAAAACCCCCTAACACTTCCTCTCATTTCAAGGATGGCATGTATGGTAAACCTATATTCTTCATGGCACAATTCCATTACAACAATATTTTGATTATGAAATCAACATGCCACTTACAAGAATAGAACCTTAATGGGGAGAACAATATTCCATCCCACAACCCCTAAAACCGAACCCAATTGTCAGTCCCTAATTTAGTTTACAGATCACATGGTATCATACTAGTTACAATTGGCCATTTGTGTGGTTGGAGCATATTATATGCTTACCCAACTCATGAAATCTAAATTTGAGAGAAAGTTGCACCCTGTAGATAGACTTGAGATTGATTATACTAAGGGTAAAGAAGTAACCACAAACCTCAAATATAATGAATGAGAATAAGTAAAGACCTGTGGATGGTGGGGACTTAATATTTGTAAGGTTTAGAGCAACTTGCTTCTCATGGGGGAATCTTCTCAATACTTGTTTACAATGACAATAAAAATTGATATAAAGCCTTATGGAAGTGAATTATTTATTTTTAACATATACAACTTAATGATATTTTTTAAACAAGCAATAATAATTATCCATGACCTTCAAAGAATGACTATCAATAAATATGGTAATAATTTTATGTAGAGAGGAAGACGAGGAAGGTGAAGAGTACGTATGAGTCCTAAATGCTCCCTTCAATAAGTTATAGAGACTCAAATCTAAGTACATGACTTGGATTTTAAAGCTACAAAGTATTTGGAAGTCCTCAATTGACTTAAAAATGATTTCTATACCTAACCCTTTCTTCTTAAGGGTGGTTTCTAGACACATTCTTGTCCACCTCAATATTCTCCATCTTAGATGTCCTTTCTATAATTGACTCAATTTCCTTAAGCATCTAGTTTTGTTATTCCCATGGCACCAACTCTACTTTGGTTTGGGTTTTGACCTTTTGTGCTCACTTGCTTTTCATAGTTAACTCTTGGAAGGAAACCCTCCTTGGGGAAAGTTGTCTTGGACCATGGACTTTCACATGACTTGGAATATTATTCAACCTAAATTTTATTCTCCAATTTGAAGAAGATAAGCATTATATACATGTGTGTTTGTTTGTGTGTGTGTGTTTCCAAGAAAAAAAAGTTAATTTCTTATTTTAAGTAAAAATCAAAATATACATACATATTATGTGTCCCAATGCACATTCTTCTATTAATTATTGCCTCGAAGGTTGTTCCATCATTAAAAGTTGATTGTATCTGATAGGTCAGTTTCATTGGCTTATTATTTCTCGACCACCTATTTATTGCTTAGAATCCCTCCATCCTTCATTGCTTTCTCATGTTCCGAGTTTTCACCTTGATGATGGACTCAATTATTTGGTAGTCCGAAACGTCAGTTTCAAAAATAGAACACATGGCTTCTTCTTTGACAAATTTATCTCAACATATTCACATATAATAATAAAAAAAGAAGCAAGCATATAAATGTGTCTTCATTCGTATTCTACTTTCATTTGAAAGAATTGATTACCTTAGCCTAAAGGTTAAAAATAAATTGGAGATGAATCCATTCGTTGCAGGGGAGGATAATTGTTATGACACCTGATTCCTAGAAGTAAACACCATGTAAAACAATGCAAACGTGGAAACAACTCCAATATAGACAATAGAGATGGGTTTCACAATAACTCCTTAAAGAATATGAGATTCTTCTCCAATTACCCAAGACATTCACATTATAATTTTACATGTCTTTAACAATGACTACATTACCTTTATATATGCATATCCTCTCATTTCACACGAGGCCCCATCATCATACTGACCTTATGTCATATGCATTTTCCCTCATATATGCCCCCTCTTGGGTCATATCATATACATTTAAGCCCATATATGACCCCACTTGGGCTATGTCATAGTACCCTTGTTTGAAAATATTTGTCCTTGAAGTTGTGTCATTAATGGATTTACATGTGATGAAACCAAGTAATAGGATTTCCTTATATTCCTTTTTTCTTGTTTCCATTGATGATGATCCATCCATCCAAATTTAGTTCGTTTGGTCTCAATACTTGATAGTTCATTTTTGCGTAATTTTGCTTCCAATTTTGTTGTGATTGTGAGTTCTTCAATTTATGGTAGTTTTTAGTCTCTGATAATATCTTGTTGAATAACAATTTTCTAATTCCCCATTCCGTTTGTCGAGTATTCCATATTCTTGCTTGATAGTGTTGCTATATATCTTCATGCCTTTCTTGGAAGCTTTCTTGGTAATGATGATGTCGATATGGTTTCACACTTAATGATTTCTCCTTTTTCTGCATACCTATGTCATTTGTATTATTTTCATAGATATATGCATTTGTATTATTTTCATAGATAATGCCACATCATATCCGTTGTGCTTGGTCTTTGATCATTCTCACCCTTGAGATAATACCCTCATATTTGACATGTGGCATATTCAAGATTGAGCTCAACTTCTTCATGTATTTTCTAATGTCCTTCTAGAATCTTGTCCTCCTTCTCCTTTTTAAGATGTAATGTGATGCCATTCATAAATGTTTGATGTCCTTTTTCAACTATAGATTGAATTTCTTCTTTTAAATCATCTATATTTAGCGCTTCTTCAACCTTCTTGCAAATTCCTCTTCAAGTCTTTTGATAGTATCTTCATCCAAAATTCTTGTTTTTTTCTTTATTTTGACCATGCTTCTTGTCTTCTTTCAATCTTTTGACCTCATCCAATATCTTTTTATTATGAATTCTCAATCTATATATTTTTTTCATCCTTTTTTTCAATTCTCCCCTCAACTCATCATTTTCCCATTTTTCTTTCCCATTATTTCCCTTTTTCAATTTATGAACCTCTTTACTAAGTGATTCGTTAAGGACTTGTATATTTGACAACTCTTCAACTTTATTCTTGAGTTCCTCTTTTGCTTCTTTCAATTCATCTTGAATTTTATCCATTTCTTCTATTTTTGAATCCTTAATCCATATTCTTAACAAGCGTTCTTCAAATTATTCCCATGTGATATATTTTCTATTGAAGTTATGAATACTCATCCACCACTTCTCAACTTCACCAGAATATTGAAATTTTTCCCCATAAGAAGTAATATACTTTTTCCTTATCCTCTTCAATTTTTCCCCATAAGAAGTAATATACTTTTTCCTTATCCTCTTCAACCATTCCAAGGGATTGGTTTCATACTTATCATTATCTCCACTAAAAATAGGCATTGCCATTATTCTTAACTGAAGTCCAAACAAAACTCTCAACTTCCAAACTCAATATGTTAGAAATAGTATAAAAATTTGATAGTATAAAATTTCACAACATATTATTCTATATTTCCTATTTCCAACGAATTTTGAATCACACAAATAAGACTTTCCAGTGAAAAGTTATGCAATTTTCAAAATAACATACCTTTTAAAACCCTAATTTGGAGTATGTCTTTCTAGCTGACCTTTTAATTGAGGTAACTCTATAATTTCATCCCCTTTGAGTATAAAATTGTGTTGTGTAGTATCCCAGTATGTCTTGTTTGCAATGCCACAGTTTTGACCTAATTTTGATGTTATGAGGAAAGGTTATGGTAACTTTCCCAAAACTTGTTATTATTTTCTTATTAAGGAGAGTGATAGTGTATGTCCTACCACGAGTCCAATTTTAATGGATCTAATTATGGAATTACTATCATAAACACTATGGTTTATTTTCTTTCTTTCACAATAGGTCTCAATCAATTTGGATCTCTCAAGCTATGGATATAACAATTTTACTTAGAACACTTGCTTAAGATTTTTGGACTACTCATAAACACTTACTTCCTTTGGGTATCATGCCAAACCTTTAATGAATCATGACATAAAATGGGTACCAAAAATACTACTACTTTTTTTCATTCTAATGCAACAAGTCTCACTCAATTTGGATATGTGAAGCTTCATATATAACGGTTTTACCCAAAACACTTATTTGAGACTAGTTTTTGGACTAGTAAAAGACCCTAACTTCCACAGGGTATAATTTCAAACCTGTAATGAATCAAGACCTGAAAATTGTACCAAAAATATTTTTCTATGTCCTTTGAACCCCATCTAAGTTTCATTATCTAAAATTTCCCATAAAAAGTCATACAGAAAATTCCAACATGACTTGTTTTTGGAAGTGTCCAAACTCTAATACAAAATATTATGACACCCAATCCTTAAAAATAATATAATATAACATAAGTACACACCATGTACAACAATGTAAGCATGGATCATAACCCCAATATAGATAAGAGAGATGAGTTACACAGTAACTCCTTAAAGAATTGAGGATCCTTCTCCAATTACCCAAAGGCATTTACATAATCATTTCACATGTCCTCAACAATGACTACATTACCTTTATTTTTACATATTCACTCATTGCACATGAGGCCCCTTCATTAGGCCAACCCTATTACATATGATTTAGCCCCATATATTCCCCTCCTAGGTCATATTATATACATTTAACCCCATATATTCCCCCTTTGGGTCATACTGTATACATTTAACCTTATATATGTGGGTCATATTACTAATCACCATGGTTCAGTTGAAATATTACATTTGTTATTTCATGTAAAACATGTTATGGAAGATGTAAGTAAAACATGCAATCAAAAAGAGCATGAAGTGAAAAAGAAGCAGTGGTGTACACAATCCCAGAGTGAGAGGAATCTCCTAATCAAGATATAGAATATGATGTAGCAATACTATCTAGAGCAGTCTATGGTGACAAAAAAATGCACAATAGACAAGGAAACCAATTATCAGTGGGAAGAGATTTGTTGAAAATTTAGCCAAGATACATATCCAAAACTAGTCCATAGTATCATGCCACTCTATCTATATGAGGGCATGTGTGATATAATACAAAGGTGAGGAATACACAGGGTTGCTTCTAGATAAAAAATCCTTCCATGTACAAAGATCATCTCCTATATTATATATCACACGGGGATAGATTGCAGGATCATCATAGATGCTCAAGGAAAAGCATTAGCTTCTTTCCAACCTTCAAATATCAAATTAATGTAGAAGTTTCCAAATCCTCAAGTAGATCTCATATGTTAGATATAACATGATCTATTAAAGAGTTGGTGTGTAAACAAAAGAGCTTTTTGAGCAAGGAAGAATGGGGAGTATTACACTAAGCAACTAAGAGCACCATACAATATGACATCGGCAATGATTAATAGACTGCATGGTGAAAAAGATGCCGCCATGTTCAAAGAATCATGGGATCCTTTGATCCGCTAGATAACTCAAGTTGGCATAATATTCAATTGGATTTCCATCCTCTTCACCTCCCTCACTCAAGCAATATACAAAGTAAAAAATACAACTTGAGGGAGTTCCCCAACTTTTTACATGTCCTCCTACCTAATGGAGATGATATGTGCATCAAATAACTTCCTTAAATTGGGTTGGGATTGGAAACTAAGTGATCCACCTATACATGTTGCCAAATGTTAAGTGAGCATAAATATAGGATTCACTACCACAAGATTTGTGATCACTTCTTAGCAATGTTTTACAAACTAATATTCTGTGATCCTACACAATGCATGTCAGAGAATTCCATGCAACCCTCGAGCTAAGTTAAGTATTGGTACATAACTGAGAAAGGCACCTATAACAGAATCTTTGGTGCTACAAAGATCCCTCACTTCCTTCATATGTTTACTCCTAATAAGTTTGTCTTGCAAGAAATTGCATATCAAACTTATGTGCATGGAGTACCCACATTCCTTACAACAACAAAGAAATCACCATGGCCTCCTTTATCCATTGTGGTAGGAGCTTATAGTATAACAAACATGGAAGAAGCACATCTTGAAGTAGAAGCACAATAGGTTTTTCATTTTGGAGAAGAAACATTTAGGAGGCATAATCCCAAAAATGTAGTCTATAATCACTATGACAACTGTAATATTAAATGGACCTATCAAGATGAAAATTGATAGCACAAATAATACATCATAAGAGTAGTTCCATTATATGATGTTGTAGCAAAAATGGGAGGCAATAAAAGGTTCCCTCCTCCTTAATTCAATATAAGCATAAAGAAGAAAATGAGGCAACTAGGCTGACAACACTAGAAGGTGCAGAATGAGAGAGAGATAGGTGCGAGACACATCTTGAGGTATTAGAGAAAGCCACTTGTGAGAAATTAGCAGTGGATACAAGAACACAAGAGGAATAACACAACATGAAACAAGAAGAGGAGGCCTCCACTAAAGCACAACAACATCAAACAAAAACAACAAAAATTAGAGAGGAGCAAGGAACTAAGGATACCCAACCTATGGACATAGAGGATTCCAATACAAAAGTTACCACTAAAAGTCAAGTTCCTTCCATCACCGAAGGACACTTCCCATTGCATGAGTTGGGATTGGGAATCTTCACCTTGTCCAAGTTTGAAGTAGTGGCTTCACTTGAGTCATTTGTATTTGATGAATGGAGGAAAAGGGTGATGAGATTAACAAATAAAAATACCCAATTCCTAGGGATTGCATTAATGATAATCATCATAGAGACTCTAGTGCTTGAGAATAGAGAGGATTCAACTACAACTGCATTAGCTGGAGTAGTGCTTAGTCAAGCATCATTATCAAATGCACATGCTCCACTTAAGGAAATATTTGTAGATAAGAAAAGGATAGTTGAATTAGAGGCCCAAATAGCCAATTCTAGAGTTGATATAGGTTGTTTAGAGCATAATTAGCTAAGGTACAACATAATTTGAATGGCGTCTTAAGAGAAATGTATGCTTCCTTGGAAGAGTTATAGAATTATGCCACACAAATTTTAACTCTTCTAAGGTAGGTGTAAGAAAAAATGACAGTTCTCCATGAAGTGTAGTTGGTAGTGGAGGAAGTGCAAAAATAACAATTGGAAGAAAAATGTGTGCCTTCATACTTTCCCAGAATGAGCGATAGAGACCATGAATGGAATGTTACATCACTACGAAAATGCCAAATAGAAAGTGCTTCAATAGAGAAAAACATCATCAACTTAGTGAATGTTTGCAATAAACTCCATGGGGCACAAAGAAGGTACTACATAGCTGCCATCTTCCAACAATAGGTACAATAGAGAAACCTAGGACTATAGAAGAGATATTGACCAACCTAGAGGAAGTCATTTGCAACATAGGGATCACTATTAGAATCATATCCAAAGCCAACAAGGTTACACAACATGATTGTATTTCCATTCCATCCAAAGATGCCACTCTCATCAAATCATTCATCACTACATTAAAGAGAGGCATACGTACAATGTCAAGAAACTCATCCAACTATGAAGTGGCATTTCATCGATCAATATTTAGATGACTGTAGATCAACATGTTATGTGGAGATCTTATGTCAATGATAAATATCAAGGGGCCACTTAGCTTAATTTTTTTTAATATTATAAATAAGTCAAACAAAATATGAACGATTGTAACTAAAGTTGGTACCCAAAGGTCATGAGAGAGTTACCTTTTGAGATTTTATAAAATACGGAAAGGAAAGAGATAGAGGGGGGATTTTTGGCTCTTGCACATTCAATGCTGCAAAAATAGATTTTGTAAAATTTAGTAAGAAGAAGCTTTCAAGGCCATTTACAAAGGATTACAAATTTCATGATTATAACCTATGAACAAATTCTTGAGTTTATTTTTTGAATTTGTATGTCATAATAATTATGCCATTTTTGCTCATTTATTTGTGCAGATTTTATATGCAGTTTGGTGTGTTTTCATATTTCTTTTATATTTTGGTGGTTTTCCAAAGTTATTCTAGCGAATTTCACTTTTATTTATCTTGTCATTTCTCGTTAAGCATTGATTATCGTGCCTTCAAAAACAACATGTAGGACAACGATTAAGAGAAGGGCCATCCTTAAAATTGCAAATCTTTTTTCGTAGACAAGGGCACATACAAAGATACAAATTATGATTTCATGTTTAGATTATATTTTCTTGTATAGTATGATATTTCTCTGTATTATATATAATTATTTTATGTTATTATTATTATGGATTGTGATGATTGCATGAGAGACCAACTATCCCAATATTTAGATATTAAATCAATCCAATGATAGGCGTTGTTTAAAAATGTGCCCCCCAATTTAAAAACAAAAACAACAAAAAAATCATATTGCAAATTCCACTATTTTCTCAAATGTTTTATTTTGAAACCAAAAGATCAAGTATTTACAACGAGCTTACAAATACAACTAGCAAATATCTGACCAATATCCCATAACCACTAATGTTTGTGTGATGAAAATGGAATCAGTTGATACACATGGCAAAGATTAATGTGTATTAATTGCCTAATATATAATCACTTGGTACACATCCACAACTAATTTGTATATATTGCCTATTATATGCATTCTAAGACATGAAAACTTGAAGAAAAATGTTATTAAGATTGGGGATTTGAAGTACAAGCAGATATTTCAATTATATGGCTTGAAATAAGAAAAGCTTGCTATGGTGATAAATTTAATAGCATCAAAGAAGAGCATGGACGGTAGAAAAAAGTGTTAAAACATATTTTTTATGAAGGAAAATAACACGTAATTGTTAATGTATCGTTTGTCGATGCTTTAGATTTTTTCCCAAATGTGAGAATGCCTTTGTGAGGTTAGGTAAGGTTGGAAAAACATGGAAACTTAATAATTTGAAATCATTTTAATTTTTGTTTTTAAGAAAATATGACAAACATATGGCATGATTTTGAATCTTCGAGCTTTGTTTTTTAAGATTTTACATACATGTAGAAAATTTTGTTCAAATATTTTGTACAATAAATTATGTGCCTATATCGTTACTATGCATCATAACTGATTTGTATAGCACTATGGATTGAACATATGCTCATTTTTTAATATCAGAAACTTCTTTATTATAAATTAAACCAAATCGATTTGTTAATTAATTTGTTATTGCTGAAGTCAAGCTAGTGATGAATTACATTGAACATGTTTTTAAACTAAATTTATACATTTCCCAATGCGCTATCATAGTATATTTTCAATAATTTTTGGAAAAATAAGATTGATAATTTGAAACCAAACAAAAAATCAGAACTGAAACCAAACAACAAAACAAACTTCATGTGTTCATACGACTATCATTGGTGTAACTACTTGTAGATCACTGTGACATAAGTAATGCTAATAACTACATTCAAATAACTCAATGTAGATTGTAAATAAGAACAATAGATTTCGACAGAGTTTGTGTGAACACCATGACATAAGTAATGCCAATCAACTACATTTAAATAACTCAATGTAGTTTGTAAACAATAATAATAGATTTATAGAGAGCGTTTGTGAAACATTAATCTATAGTCATAGTACAAACAACAATACATTTATTTGACAAAATTGAGTTGTAGATGTGTACAATGAAAGTAAGTTTACATATTTATAGAAAATAAACATAGATTGGAAACTGGTACTCAACATAAATTAAGTGAGTTAAGCAGAAGGTTTGTAATGCCATGCAGTGGACAAGGCATTGTAAAGCCCAACTACGATTGGACATAGTAACCATAGTAGAAAGATGGCACAACAATGACTACGAAAAACGTAAGAAAAAATGTTTGGATCTATTATGAGTAGGTGGATTGAAAGGGAAATGATATTTGTGCACACTGCTTGGTCAAATTTCAATAGGATTTGTATATCAATTTTCTAATTGAATTTTTGTTATAACATTGTCCATTGTCATTGTCAACGACCCCTTTTTATAAAATGTACGTAGAAGGCGAAGAGTTAAGTAGATGTCCCTTTTGTATTCTTCATGGTTAATATTAGTGAGTTTGGGAAAGTCTTCTTGAGAAGTGGCTTCCATAGGGTGCGATTGATCTCCATGTCTTATTTTTCTAGCGTAAAATGGAGGCAATGGTCAAAATAGAATTTTGTATCTTATTGGCAGTTTGTGCAGAAACAAGAACCATTGAATGAAAAGAAACCTATCAAAATCAATTAGTGACATTTATTTCAAAATCACATAAATGGTGGCACATACACACTTATTATTCTTAGAACACCTTCAACTTGTGCATGAAAAATGTTTTTGTTTTAAGTGTTGTTCTAATTTTTTTCAAGGGGAAGAAGGGGGAGTAACGGTTGGCTGAGTATTGAGTTTTATTTTAAAAGAAAAAGCTGAAGTAGTAATTGAACAATGAGTGAATAAAGAACAATCTGATGAATAAGCATATGGTGTAGGTACAAGCCTGGAGAGTGGACTATGAAGGGCTTGCAATTGTTCTTTTGCACACTCATCATTTAGGATGTCAACATATGTCGACATTCTGGAACATAGAGTATGTGATCCCTTAGGCCCATTTCTGACAATTTTTAAGTATGTACATTGGAATGATCTTGAGGCAAGTTGTTGTTGGGATTGAAGGAATAATTTTTTAAACCTTCATTCAATTGTAGCTGAAAAAAATAAGACATTTGTTATTTTTATTGATATTCTATGAATGTACTTGCATTATTCCATCCATGTTAAAAATAAGTAAATGTCAAAGAGTAATTTGAAAGAGAAAATAAAGAGAAGAAATGATGCAGGGACATCTTGACCCCTGATAAATATAGTTGAAAATAAGGAAGTCGAATGGCCGACAGAAACAAAAACCGGTCGAGATAAATATAAGTTGGAGGAAGTGAGCTGACAACCAAGAGACAAAGGAAAACAGTCATCGGATGGGCCGACGAGAAGGAAGAGTGAGAAAGAAAACCATAGAAGTCAACAAAGAAGTCAGACGATGGTCGACAGACGCCACAAACGACGAGTTTAGTTGTGACAACACCGTAGCAAGGGTAGTTGTGGGACTAAATGCAAAATAATGGCGGTGGTTGGAGCAAGACATATGGTACAAGAGACCGAATGATTTGCAGGTGATGTCCGAGGAAGAAACCAACTGCCTGGAACTCTCAAGGAGTTTCTAGAAGAAGATTTGACCGAGCTAAGAAGGTTATAAATAACATGTTGTAGGATAGGAAGGGATGCTGAACTTGAGTATGAGAAACTAAATGTGAATCTTACATGTAATAGTCATCTTAATTGAGAAATAGAGCATCGAATCTAAGTGTATTTTCCCATGTATTTTTCATCCTCGATACTAATAGAAGCCATAATCCTTATCATCTCTTTGTGTGTTCTTTGTGGGTGTTCATTTGCGTTTTTGTTGTGTGTTTGATTTTCCAACTGATCGACCATTCAGGTCAACCCCATTTGTATCAGTGGGTAGTATAGCTGTGTGAATCTAAAAAGCAGGTACTCGAGGCGCTTGGATTAAGAAACATGAAATTAAAAGAGCACAATTGCATTATCATCTCTTGTTTCACCATCTTTTATGTCTAGCTCAAACTGATTTCATATTCTTGACATCTTGTCACAATGGCAGTGATAGTGCAAAATAATACTATTTTTTATTTTATTTTATCAATCCATGCATAATGATATTTGGTGCCATCCTTCATTCATGGAAAGCCAGAGGGACAATTTATACATTGCTATTTGAAGTGAGCTATAAATAAAATTCTAAATCACCTCTGTCATATGTAGTCTTTCATTTGAATACAAAGTCTATTATATAAACACTTGATCCAATTGAAAATTGAGGCAAATACTAAGGTATGAGCTTGTTTCCAATATTAATAGTAATAGTGAGCTGACCATGTTTATCAACCAACTCAACATGAATAAGTTGTGCTTTTGAAGCTAAATTAGGGTCTTTGTTGTAGCCTAGGTTGTACAATGAGAGGATGTCATGTTCAAAGACCTTTTTAAGCCTTGTTGGAAGAAATCAATGATTGAAGAAACATATTTTAGATAATGAGGTAAGGAAAAAAATGATTAGTGATGAAAAAATAGTGAATAACAAACAAATCTATCTATGTTTAAATCAAGTGAAACAAATGAAAATTAAAGACGTTGTGTTCAATAAGGGAAAATAAATTATTGCTTTGCCATGCGTGTCTCGTTCACATCTAATTTATTAATTGTAGTGGAAGAGGAACCATAATGTATGTTTTTGCTTGTAAAAATACAAAAAGGGATCAAAGATGACATATTGACATGTTTATCTATATTTTAAATGAGAGAATCAAAATAAATTAATTGAAGTTCACTTTAGTGGTAGAAATCACATTACTTATCTTACACATTTGTATGTTATCTTGGCAGCTAAAATTAGTAGCAACATTAGAAATAGTAATGCATGGTGTACTGCATTGAAAGGAAGTTTCTTGTACAATATACATATGACACTACTACATTTCGACCCAAAATCCGACGGCCGTCATGTCGGATTTTCGACACTTTCCTGTCGCATGTACGACACTTTGATTTTTTCTCAAGTGTCGCAAACGTGGCATCGGTTATCCAACACTTAACTAACCGTCGGTTAAGCGACACTTAACTAACCGTCGGTTAAATGTCAACCGTCGGAGAAGCGACAGGTATAACCGTCGCTTAAACCATTGCTTTAGAGAGTAAGCGTCGCAAAAACGACAGATATAGCTATCGCTTAAGCGACGGATAGCATGACAAGGAGTCGCAAAAACGACAGATATAGCTGTCGATTAAGCGACGGATAGGAAGAAGAGTCGTCGCATTTGCGACAGATAGATCTGATTTTTAAGTGCCACGTATTACCAATAACCATCGCATTTNTAAATTAGAGTATGCTCTAGGTCACTGAATCGATGATATAGATTTCTCAGCAGCAGCCAATGTAATTCTCCCATGCCATGGTGAGAACTCGGTTACCTAACACTACTACATTTCGACCCAAAATCCGACGACCGTCATGTCGGATTTTCGACACTTTCCTGTCGCATGTACGACACTTTGATTTTTTCTCAAGTGTCGCAAACGTGGCGTCGGTTATCCGACACTTAACTAACCGTCGGTTAAGTGACACTTAACTAACCGTCGGTTAAATGTCAACCGTCGGAGAAGCAACAGGTATAACCGTCGCTTAAACCATTGCTTTAGAGAGTAAGCGTCGCAAAAACGACAGATATAGCTGTCGCTTAAGCGACGGATAGCATGACAAGGAGTCACAAAAACGACAGATATAGCTGTCGATTAAGCGATGGATAGGAAGAAGAGTCGTCGCATTTGCGACAGATAGATCTGATTTTTAAGCGCCACGTATTACCAATAACCGTTGCATTTGCGACAGATAGCATGACGAAGTGTCGCAAAAACGACAGAGATAGCTGTCGATTAAGTGACGGAGATGAAGAAGAGTCGTCGCATTTGCGACAGCTAGAACTAATTTTTAAGCGCCCCGTATCACCAATAACCGTCGCATTTGAGACAGATAGCATGGCAAGGCGTCGCAAAAATGACAGATATAGCTGTCGCTTAAGCGACGGCAGTGAATGTTTTTAAAAATATATATATATATTAAATATTTATAAGCCCCCAACCTGCCAGAATATCAACAAGTTGGAAGCATTGTTTATGTTATTGAATGCATTATTTACTT